>CM077094.1:138455751-138849521 GCA_039513925.1 Platanthera zijinensis
GAAACGTTTTAAGTCATCACCATTCCAGGTGTGGCTCAAGGTCCGCCAAACGAAGTGACGGGGTGACTTGAACCACGCCCGTCCCTTGAACCGGGGAAGGCAAGCAATCCGCAACAAGAACCGTGGGCAACCGATCATGCGTTTCGAGGAGAGAGAAGAATTGAGGGTTGCCGGTCATGTGATTCGTCGCACTAGAGTCAATCAGCCATTTACCTTGGGTAACGACATGTGCACTACTTGAAGTCGTGGTCACAGAGGCAGAGGGCCGAGTGGAGCCGGAGGTGGAGGAAGATGTATCACCAGAGGGGTGAAGATGAGGATGTTTCTGCCAGCAATGGTCAACAGAATGACCGGTACGACCACAGTGAGAGCAGAGGAACTTGGACGAACCGCGCCCGCCTGACTGGTTGCGGCCACTAGGGCAACCCCGTTGAGCTTGGTGAGCATAAGAGTCCTGGAGAGGAGGGGAGGACAACAAAGGACGCTGGAGCAGCGAAGTAACAGCGGCGATGCGAGCTGCAGTGGCATCCAAGTTTGGAGACTCTGCCTCGCTCAAGATTTGTTGGCGGATCAAATCATAAGTATCCGGAAGTTGCAGAAGATAACAAACAACCAAAAGTTCCTGGAAGTGCTTGTGCTGCTCGTCCAAGTCTGCGGAGAAGGGGCGATTCTGGAGGATTTATGCACCAAGAGCTTGAACCTGCTGATAAGCCGCATCAGGAGACATGGAAGGGCGGGCGAAGACGTCCGCATAAAGAGTATAAATGCGGGACGTCTTGGCCCCCTTCGAGTAGAGTGCAGCGAGGTGAAGCTAGGCCGCCTTAACTGTCTCATCATGGCGTATGCCGGGAAGGCATTCATTAGAGAGGCTGTTGGCCAGCCAAGTGCGGACAAGCGCATCACTTGCATCCTAGTCCTCAAAGTGAGCAGAGTCAGGAGGAGGAGGGTCATCGGTGAGGTGATGACGTTTGCGCTGAGAATGGAGAAGAAAGGTGAAAGAAACGCTCCAATCCGGAAAGTTGGAACCAACTAGTTTAGAAACCGTGCCAAGGTTTCCGGAAGGAGTAGGAGGAGGAGGATGGGCCACAGGAGTGGTGGAGGTAGAGATGACGGGGGTGGAGATATCGGAGTTGGTCATTTGAAGGAGGAAACAAAGGAAGCCGCGCGAGCAGAACAGAGGTCGTGCGGATAGAAAGCAGGGAAGCCACACGAGTAGAACCGAGGTATCGCGGATAGAAAGCAGGGAAGTCGCGCGAGTATAAGGAGTTCGCGACAGCAGCGACAAGAGAGAAGAAACCGCAGCGGAAAAGAGAGGAAACTTCAACGGTCATGGTGTCAACACACCAGCGGCAAGAAGGGCCACGACCAGGAAGCAGATCAAAGCACAGGGGCAAAGGTCGCGCGAACTAGGAAGTTCACGAGAAAAAAGAGGAGATCGCGCGAACAGGAAAGAGTTCGGGCAAACAAAGAATAAGTCGCGCGAATACAAAGAGTTCGAGCGAACGAGAAGAGAGAGCGGAGAGACCGCGAAGATAGGTCGCAGAAATGAGGGAAATAGGTCGCGCAAACAGGGCAGTGACAAAGAAAGGAAACCGCGTGGATAGGTAGGAAACCGGGCGAACAGAAAACGAAGTCGCGCAGACAGAAGAGACTAAGGATTCAGGTGGAATCGGTCATTTCCTCTGATACCATGTGAGAGTAGCGAACAGGCGATTAAAAACACTCTACAAATTTGAATAATTAAAGTTTTATTATGCAAAAAATTATCATTTACAAAGGTATGCCCTCCCTTTTATAGAATGGAGGAGAGAAGAGAGAATACATATACACAATATGGGACTAAAAAAGCAAAATACAGAGCTGGGCGGCTAGAACAAAGAGACCGATCAGGCCGACAAGGCCGCGCGGTTAGACAATACTAACTGCTCGGCAACACCAGAGACAAAAGAGAACATGTTGTAGTAGTAGACCGTAAGACCACAAGACCGCAAGGATACCAACAGCAACAATCTGGACATCAATCCGCTGGAGATAAGCCGCCTGACCACGCGGTTAACAACCCACTGATTTTTAACCGCCAGTCCGCCCAGTCATACTTCAACAGTTCGCCTTGACGTTGTGACAAGAATGCCCGTAAATAGTGAATGAGTTTGTGAGTTCAGTTTGTGGCTTCTCTAAGAGTGTTAGAAAATTTATGGAACCACCTTTATGTGTGAGCGAAATTACTCTGTGATGCCCGTGTGCGATAGCGGCCGACTACGGAACGGAAGATCGAAGGTGACGAAAAGTTCCTCGCGTGATCGTCATGGACTTTGAATACAGAAATACGTCTCTTTTCGGGGGTAACATGATTCTTTCTCCTCTTTTGCGTGTGTCAATATTTTCTCTTAGGATAACTAGACACATTGTTGGGTTTTCACTGGAATTTTGTCAGCGAACGCTTCGTCGAAAACTTCAAATGGAAACGTATTTGGAGTTCTCGATTTTCGTTTTGCTACGACAAGAGGAACGAAATGAAAGTTGCAAACTTCCTTCCCCGAATTCAGATTTGAACCATTATTTTAATAAAATCCATTTTTTAACAAAATATTTTTTTGTGCTTTACAAAAACAAATGTTGCTTAATTTCAAAAAGTCTGTGTAACTCCCGCTCAAATTATTTTTGCAAAATCTATATTCAATGCACGTATTTAGGGTTTCATAGAAAAAGCCGACAAACACTCAAACCCTACGTGTTGTCCTGCATCAATTTGGTATTAGAGTCAGGTTCTGAAATTTTTCTAAGTTTCGGAATCCGCCCTGCGTAGAATAGGAACCTGCATAGCATATTGTTTTTAAAAAAAAAAAGAGATTTTGTTAGCATAATCATACATTGCATTTTACTTGTTTGTTTGCATGCATCCGCGTAGTGATATGTTAGTGAGTATGAGTTCACAACAGCACAATTCACCACCTGAATACCCTCACGAGGTAAACTCGGAGATGCGTCGAGTTGAACATGGTCAACCGAGTCGTGGAAACAAAGGAAATGAACCACCCTCATGGTTTCTACCTTTTGCCCACCAAATGGCAACATTGACCGAGAGTGTCCCCCAAGTGAGAGAAGGATTTGAAAACTTTAGTGTTAGGATGAATAGTTTAGAAGTAACTCCTCGAGTGTCGATGTCACCTCCAATTCGAAATGAGCATTCTGTCCGTCCACGTCACGAAGACCCACCACACTACGTCAAAAGACCTATATTTAGGAGGAACCCACTTTATGGGGAGGAGGTTAGAAATCCCTTAGATCGGTTTGATTTTGAATACGACCGGGTAGAAATTCCACTAGAAATTTTCCTGAACCCCAACGAGTCTTTCCTTGATACACGAGATCTTTATTAGGAGAGACCCTATAATGACGTAACGATAGAAGAGCATCCTCGAGACCATCATCGGCCTATATCGACTATTCATCATGATGATCGACAGAGAGATTGGCATCAACCGCCACCCTCATGACGTCGATACATTTGGGATTCTTATGATGATGATTATGACTATCCACCCCGGGATAGGCGGCCGGATCTTACGTGAGTAGTGAAACTCGATCCGCCTCTTTATGATGGTTCTATGGATCCTAAGGTCTTTTCAGATTGGGTTATATATATAGAGACCTACTTTGAGTGGTATCGTTTGACGGAGGACCATAAGGTTCAGTTTGTCAAGATGAGATTATCTAGGTGAGCAAAAATCTTTTAGATAGGTGAAGAGCATACTCAGGAGAGGAATGGACGCCCTGTCATTACCCATTGGCCTCAGATGAAAGTCATATTGGAGGAGCAGTACATTCTCCAGCACTACCAGACTCATCTATGAGACGAGTTGACGTCGCTACGTCAAAGGTACAAATCAGTATCTGACTACCTTGCTGAGATGAAGGACCTTATGATTAGGTGCAACGTGGTAGAACATCCACGTGGCACCTTATCTAAAGTTAAATATGGACTATAACCCGAGAATCGAGATGAGTTGATTCGATATGACCAATATTCCCTAGTAGACACCATATCTATCGCCATCAATATCAAGGAGCACCAGAAGAGAACCTCCCGGTTCAAATCTCAAACCTAAATAAAATACTCCTTACAATAAAGAAGAACCGAAAGGTAAGGAGAATAGATCAAAACCTACTTCGACCTATACGAGAGATCAGAAAGGGAAATCCCTCATTAGAACTGTGACCCCTTCATAGATCCGATGTTATGAGTGTCAACAGATGAGTCATATATCTAGGGATTGTCCCAAGAGGAAAGACACGCTAGTTATCTATGAGGTGACTGAGAAGGATGATCCTATAGAAGAAGCTCTAGTTGAGAGGGACTCACACATATTGAATGATGAAGTGTACAGTATATCTAGTGATGAGGAGATAGATCACGACATTCTAGTGGTGAGATGCATGTTATTTACACCGTAAGAATTCGCTGATTATTGACGAACAAACATCTTCCAGCCCCACTTTAAGGTTGGAGAGAAAGTGTGTCGTTTAATAGTAGATAGTTGGATATGTATGAATATCATCGCTAAGACAGCTTTATCCCACATGGGGCTCACTGCTGAGTTGCACCCTTCCTCATTCCAGGTAACTTGGGTCACCAAGACTACATTATTAGTGACTGGGAGATGTTTAGTGCCCATCACTATCGATATGTATTCCGATAAGATTTGGTGTGACATTATGCATATGGATGTGTGTCACGTGTTACTTGGGCAACCTTGGTTGTATGACTGAGATGTACTCATACATGACAGATCCAACACTTGCTCCTTTCTAATGGACGAAAAGAGAGTAGTGTTGAACCCGATGCGAATCACAGTACTAACATCCCGCACGAGTAGTAGTGCAAAAGAATCTCTTCCTCCCACTGAAAGGAAGAAGACTCTTAGCATTATACAAGACATTGAGTTCCATCAAGAGAGTTTTGATGGCGGCTTCTATTATGCCTTAGTGGTTTTACAAGCATCTAACGAACTTGATAGATGCAATTCTATTCTTATACCTTCTAGGAGACTCTTAGAGGAGTTACAGAACATACACCCTGATGAGCTTCCGGTTGAGTTACCTCCCATGAGGTCTATTCAGCATGCGATAGATCTAGTACCTGGAGCTTCCCTCCCCCATCTACAACATTACAGATTGAATCCTTCTGCCCATGAGGATCTACAAAAGTAGATCAGAGAATTATTAGACAGAGTCTTTATTCGACATAGCCTTAGTCCATGTGTAATGTCTTCCCTCCTTGCCCCGAAAAAAGGACGGTACATGGCATGTGTGCATTGACAGACGTGTTGTCAACACAATCACAGTGAAATATCATTTCCTGATACCCCAACTAGATGACATGTTGGACATGTTGATTGGATCCACGATCTTTTCTAAGATCGACCTTCATAGTGGTTATCATCAAATTCATATATGCGAAGGGGACTAGTGGAAGACTGTCTTCAAGTCGAAGGATGGACTTTATGAGTGGCTTATGATACCCTTTGTGTTATCCAATATCCCTAGTAATTTCGCTCGGATGATGACCCAGGTCTTCAGACCTTATATAAGGAAGTTTGTAGTAGTCTATTTCGACGATATTTTGATATATAGTCGAACTGAGAGTGAGCAATTGACTCACCTGCGTACTATCTTTGAGCTTTTGCGAGACGAGCGATTGTATATCAACATGAAGAAGTGCGTTTTTATGGCTGAGTCTGTTATCTTTCTTGGATATATAATGAGCTCTGTTGGTATCAAATTTGATCCCAAGAAAGTTCAAGGGATTTGCAAGTGGCCTACCCCTAAGAACATTCACGATGTTTGTAGTTTTCACGGACTAGACACATTTTATCGTCGATTTATTAAGAACTTCAGTACGATTATGACGTCGGTCACCGAGTGTACGAAGAAGTGAAGTTTCCAGTGGACATCATTGGCAGCTAGAGCCTTTGAGATTAACGAGGATAAGATGTTCACTACACCTATTTTGAGACTCCCTAATTTCAGTGAGGTATTCGAGGTATCTTGTGATTCTTCTAGGGTTGGGATAGGAGGTGTACTTAGTCAAGAGAGTCACCCCGTTGGATTTTTCAGTGATAAGTTCTCAGCCCAAAAACTGAATTATTCCAACTACGAGCGCGAGTTTTATGCGATTGTGCAGACGTTACGTCACTGAAGGCATTATTTGTTGCCCAAGGAGTTTGTCCTCCACTCTAATTGTCAGGCGTTGTGTTATATCAATTCGCAATAGAAGTTGAACGCTCGACGGGCTAAGTGGGTATCATATTTACAGGAATACATCTTCGTTCTCAAGCATTGTAAGGGAATGAAGAATAGGGTTGATGATGCCCTTAGTCAGTGGCGGAACTAGAAATTTTATTTAGTACGGACACACGAAATAAACTAAATTTAAATAATCAATTTAAATTATAAAAATATAAAATTGAACAAATTTTTATTAGAGGCTTTTAAAGAAAGTTTGAATATAAAATTATTATTAAAAAAGAATAGCTTTTATTTTAAAATTGTAAAGCAAATTTGGACCCGATTCTACCTATTTATATAGTACTTTAGGCTCTCTAAAATGACTGATATCAAGAAGCTTTTTCTATTTTTATCATTTAATTTAGTTAAAATCACTCTATTTAAATGTTTAGCACCTAAGAAAGCTGCTCTTTAGGAAACTCCAAATACAAGTAATTAAGAATGTTAGGAATAAATTTTAAAAAAGAATAGTTTCGTATAAAAATGAATAACTTCATACAAATTTTTAGAGTCGAAAAGGGATGTTAGGAGCGGCTGTAGACTACCTAGATTGCATAAAACTCCATTTAATGCTTTCAATAGCTTTTTAGGATAAATATGTTGTATAGCAGGAAATCTTCATTGATCCATTAGATAACAGGCATAGCGGCAAGCCTATAGCTATTTTTTCCCAAAAATTTACACACGGGCAAGTGCCCGGGTGTGTCTCCACTTGGATCCGCCTATGCCCTTAGTCGCGTCGCCCTCGAATTATCATAGATGCGTACTCAGGTGATAGGATTTGAGCGTGTCAAGGATGACTATCCCAGTTGTCCTGATTTTAGCGGTATATATGATGCGATATGTTCTGATCCTTTTCATGATGAGACCGATTATCTCATTTGAGATGGATATTTGTTTTGTGGAACCTGCTGTATATTCCCCGCACCTCGTTGTGAAATTTTATTGTATGAGAATTATATAACAGAGGCTTAGATGGACATTTTGGACGTGACAAGACGATTGTCTTAGTAGAGGAGTGATTCTATTGGCCTGGGATGAAGCTGGTTATCACACAAATTGTCAGTAGTTGTCGCACGTACTTGTCAGGCAGTGAAGGGAAATAAACAGACCGTTGAATTATACACACCGTTATCGGTGCCCAGAATTCCTTGGGATGATATTAGAATGGATTTTGTACTTGGGTTGCCGCACACTTTTAGGAATCACGATTTCATTCTTGTAGTGGTCGATCGTTTTTCTAAAATGGTGTATTTCATCCCCTACAACAAAACTGATGACGTCTCTCATATAGTCTACATTTATTATAAAGAGGTTGTTGCACATCGAGGAATACCTAAGACTATCGTTATCGATCGAGATGTTAAGTTGACCAGCTACTTTTGGAAGTCGTTCTAGAGACTATTAGGGACTAAACTTCTATTTTTGACCGTCTATCATCCACAAACCGACAATCAATCTGAGGTTGTGAATAGGAGTTTAGGAAATTTACTGTGTTGTTTGGTAGGAGATCACCAGGGAAATTGGGATCTAATTCTTCCGCATGTTCAGCTGGCGTATAATAATTCGAAAAATAGATCCACAGGTTTATCACCTAATGAGGTTGTTCAAGGTCGCACTACACGAGTGTCGCTATATTTAACACCACTACCACCCACTTTTAGGACTAGCTGGTTTGCACATGAGTATGCATTGTATTTGCATAATTCGCATAAAGAGATTGAGCGGAAGTTGCATAGTAGTTATGATTTATACGCAACTCAAGCTAACAAGCACAAAAAAACTATTAGTTTTAAAGTGGATGACTTGGTTATGGTTCGGCTAAATCTAGAATGGTTACCATCGAGTACCGTAAAAGAAGCTAACTGACAGTAGAACTGGACCCTTTAGAGTGGTGAAGCGGATTGGGCAAAATGCGTATAAACTTGAGATGCCTTCCGTTTGCAGAGCAAATCCTATTTTTAACGTAGTCGGTCTGACTTTATTCTATGATTACCAGCACGATTCTTTAGATTTTCCCTTGCCTTCTTCTCCATTTGATTTCTTTTGGGTTGGTGAGTGAGCTCGAGGAGCCACATTCAGGACATACTAACATTAATTCAGCTACTAACACATTTACTGTAGTTCCTTTTGTTTCCACTGACAGTTTTTAGGTTGAGCATGAAACACCATGAGACTCTTCAATACCAGTTCCTAGAGCCGATGACAGATTTCCATGATAGGTCTTAGTTCTCGAGCAGATATTGGACGAAGAGACAGTGACCACTACTGATGGTGATTTGCAGAGATATTTGGTTCGTTAGCATGGCAGACCAGAGACCGAGACCAACTGGGTCTTGGCCGAGGAGTTACAACGTATGGATACAGATCTTATACAACACTACCGCTCGGAGCACTCATCAGAGATGAGTGATTTCGAGGTGGGGAGAGTTAGTTAAGACCAGCCCAGATCAGGTAGATGCAGAAGTGCCCGACGCCGCACCCGACCGGATCTCTACCTACCCTAAGCTTTGTAAATTTTATTTGTTATTTTACAATTTTTTGTAATTTTGCAAATTGATGTATTTCTGTAATTTTAAATTTGGATATACATATATACACACACACACACACACACACACACACACACATATATATATATATATATATATATATATATATATATATATATATATATATATATATATATATGAACTTAAGTAAACCTAAACCTAGTTCAGGTTTCTTCCCAGCAACTTGATGCACTATTCATCTTCCCGGTTTTGTGATAGCCCACAGGTTAGGGCTCGCTGCCATGGCACAACCTATTTCGCCATTTTCGGTCTGAAACCAAGCGGAATTCATGCTTGATCACTCGCCTGATGTCACTTCTCGACGCCATCATCGACCACGTCGGCTGCAACCGCTGAGCACGACTTCCTCCTCCAACAGTTTGTGCTTCCACCATGGCCATTCTTCCAGCCACCGCGACCATCGTGTGAAGTTTTTGTTTCTATTTTGCTTATGTTCAAAACCCTATAAAAGGGGATGTGTCTGTATTTTTTTCTTGGTGAAAATATTGAATGAAAAAAATTATGTTTTGCTTTGGCTTCTCATTTTGAGAATAGGCGTGTTGTAGGATTCCTGCAAGGAGATTAGTGAAGTGTTAGCTTGCTGAACCCGTGAACAGTGAATGAGTTCGTGAGTTCAGTTTGTGGCTTCTCTAAGGATTCGTTTGGCTCGATGTTTTGCCGCCTCCATTAGGAGCAAACGTCGCCGGACGGCGGGTAAACAAACGACAACCAGCAGCGTTTGCTTCGTTTGCACTCACAGCAAGGAGGAAACGGTCCCAATCCGCTCTGTTTCGACCCCCACCTCTCCCCTCTAGTTCTAAAGTGACATTTTGACCCACCGAATGCACCTGCCACCGTTGAACCAAATATAGACTAAGAGTGTTAGAAAATTCGTGGAACCACCATAAGTGTGTGTGAGCAAAATTACTATGTGGTGCCCGTGTGCGATATAGGCCGACTACGGAGCGGAAGATCGAAGGTGACGAGAAGTTTCTCGTGTGATCGTCATCGACTTTGAATACGGAAAAACGTCTCTTTTCGTGGGTAACTTGATTCTTTCTCCTCCTTTGCATGTGTCTACATTTTCTCTCAGGATAATTAGACTCATTGATGGGCTTTCGCCCGAATTTTGTCAGTGAATGCTTCATCAAAAACTCCAAACGGAAATGTATTTGGCGATTTTCATTTTGCTACGACAAGGGGAACGAAATAAAAGTTGCGAACTTCCTTCCCCGGATTTAGAATTGAACAATTATTTTAAGAAAATCCATTTTTTTAACAAAATAGTTTTTGTGTGCTTTACAAAAACAAACGTTGCTTAATTTCAAAAAGTCTGTGCAACGCCCGCTCAAATTAATTTTGCATAAGTCATATTTCATTGCACGCATTTAGGATTTCTTAGAAAAAGCTGACAGACGCGCAAACCCTACGCTTCGTCCTGCATTATCTTTCATATTGTGGGAGCGGGAAAAATCTGAGGCACACATTTTTAGATCCATAAGTTGCGGGAAAAACAGTTAAAAAATGCACAATATATAAAGCAATTCAGATTAGTTGCGGGTCACCCAGTTTTTCACTGATCTGAAGGATTAGACCGTCATATCTCGGAATTGGACCGGGTGCGCAAACAGTCAATGAAAAACGACAGACAAAAATATTTTTTGACGTGGAAAACCCGAAAGGGGTGAAAAACCACGTGGTTGGATCTGTACCGGGCCAAAATCCACTATTTTGTTTGATTTTACAAGAGTTGAGAGATTTCCTCGAATGTGACAGGTCACCTCTCCGTTACAAGTTCTGAATATGAAAATAACAGAAAATAAACTAAGTCCTTGGAGCCTGCGAGGGAGTGCTCCAGTGGGGAAATTGCTAAGTATTTGGAGCCTCGATTGAAGCGCTCCTGCTAAGTCAGAGCATTGATGAGAGCGTTCATGTCGAGAAGAATGCCACGTTCTTGAAGCCTTGAGATGTCTCCGTACTAGAGAGGGAGCAGAGTGAATCTCGAATGGAGGAACGATCTAAATTCCACTTCCTCGCTGGAAAACCTTATAATTCTCCCTAGCCTCTGGAGTTGCTTGCATTCAAATAAGGGCCCAGGGACCTTTTTATAGTTTTTTTGGAGAGACGTGATGGTAATTACCTCGAAGCAGATTTTGAGGCGGTGAATGACCTTGCTCCGTTTCGGTTACCGGGATCACCAATTTTCCTGAAAAAAATGAAAGTGCCCCCCCAGACGGTTTGGGCGGCTCAGGTAAGTTGCCCGACGGCGGCCGGATTCACTGGCAAGCACGTGGACGCATGGGGCGTGCACCATGTGTACTCCATATTGGGGCACGCATACCCCAGGTGCGCACACATTCATGGGGTGTTTGCTGTGTGTGCATCACTAGGAGGTGCGTCGTGCCTGCTCTGGCGTGCTACACTTGTGCTCGAGCCGACTGTGTGTTTTTGCTTAGGGGGTGCACCATATAAGAATCCTCTATTCCACCCTTTGCCTCATGCCTCACACTAGTTTGGGGGAAATCTTATTCCCAGAACAACGACCTTGCGGTGACACAAATTAATGTGTCAATCACCACTACATGTCGTTGATCCTGTCGGCTAAATCAAACTGAAAGTATCTAGTGTCGACTGAATCCACCTATGGGGGGGATATGTGTCGTGTAGTCTTTTGCGGAATAAAATTTACCTGCACAAATTAACAAACACAGCACAGAAAACAAACAAGAAATTATAGTGGTTCCCCGATTTGGGTACGTCCACTTTCCCCCTTCGACCTATCTCCCACCAAGGAACGACTCGGTCACTTCTCCAAATGGATTGAAATCCAATCCTCACACTACGGAAGGAACCCTTCCAACAAAAGGAGTCACAACTCCACCACCACGGGTTGCACCCAACCCTTACAAATAGGAATAAAAATTCTTTTACAACAAATCAAAAATTGAATGTATAAGAAAATACAAACAAGGCTTTTGGAGATCCGATGTCCTTCTTCGGTCGTTGAGGCTTTCTTGAAAGTAACGAAGAGTCCACAACCGGATTTCTCTCTTGGATAGGATCTTGACAAGATCGGCAGCGACAAGTTAATGCGGCGGCGATACTTCGTAGATCCAAACTTTTTGACGAAGCAAGCAAGGTCTACGAACGATCTCAGTTGGATCAGTCGTCTCAATCGATTCGGAATGAAGAACTAACCTCGTTCAACGAATCGAGAGATAAGAGATCTCAAGAGAGATGCATGAGACGCTCGTCTTGCCTCGGTACTGTCGTCAGAAGATCATAAATGATCGGAGATTCTAGGCGACGACTTCCTTACGAGCGGCTACAGGCGATCGACGGTTTTCCGCGATCCGCTAGGTCACGCTCGGCCTCCTTTTGATTTCCGAGAAGAGATTTGTAGAGGTTCAAAATACGCGAGTATATATACCTGAGACCAACCCTAAATTCTGTTGTGGGACCCACAAGGAGAAACCCTAGCCCCGGTCGAAACAGCGCACGACCTCTTGGTTCGGTCCAGCGAACGGAGGAAAAATGTCTAAGGAAAAATCGGCGGGAATCATTGGTGATTCCCGTCGAAGTCGGCGGGAATAATTCACGATTCCCGTCGATTCTGCCTTAGCAGAATCCCTATCTGGAAAACAGTCAGCCGAAAGAAATTGGCGGGAGAGGCTAGCTGATACTCGATGAATCGGCGGGAATGCAGACAGATTCTCGTCGAAGTTGGCGGGAATCACTTGCAATTTCCGTCGATTCTGCCTTGGCAGAATTCCTGTTGGATAACTGTCAGCCGGAAGGAAGTCGGCGGGAATCACTAACGATTCCCGTCGAATTCGGCGAGAATCACTTAGTGATTCCCGTCAATTTTGACTTAGAAGAATTCCTCTTCCTTCCTTTGAAGACTTAGTATTTGACCCCTCTTTGCTCCTTCTTCTGCTCTTGATCTGCCTTAATCCTGTACTTGAAAATAAGTACACTCCAATAGAGAGAGCACACATGAGTCAACACACTGATCTGCTCAACGAGGGATTACGTTGCGTAGACCCGTGTATATTGACCCACTGTACCCTGACATTGGTGTGTACTTAGCATGGAATAAATACAAGCACAACTTGATAGAAGATCATCAAATACATTGTCAATTCAACTTAGCTTGTTCTGGGGCTTCTTAAAATCAGGTACATTGTGGATACAATACCCAACAATCTCCCCCTATTTGAAGAAGCCTAAACACTACAAGCTAAGGTGAATAGAACAGATGGGAATGAAAATCATAAAATGAAAATTCAGCTGAGAGTGAAATTCATTACCATTTTCCTGAGAGCATACTTAACATTGACAACCACCTACTTAACATTGGCAGCCACCTTAGCCTTAGCCGAGAGGGTAATATCCCCCTTTTCGGCTTCTGCAAATCTGGGACTTCACTTGGAGCCAAATGCTCCCCCTCTGTTCTTGCATCCGTGCTCGATCTTGAGTTCCTTGCTGATACTCCCCCTTGATCCAAGGGCTTTGATCCCTTCAGTCTTCAATTTGCTTATCCGTGGGGACATAGCAGAGAGAGATATCTTTGTTTTCCACATGCTCCCGAATGAAGTGGTAGCGCATTATATCTTTTCCCAAATTCCTTGTTCCAGTGCAAGCCTGAAACATCTCTTGTCTAGGTCCCATCATGTTCATGGGTATCTAGACTATCCTGCAAAATAGAATTACCTTACCTTAGGAACCCAATAGGCATTGGGTCCTAGGTTCTTGTCAGCATAAAATACAACATGCCTTCCTACAGGATTTCTGTCAGGAAGGCTATCTCTATCCAAAGGACTTGGACATACCCTTGCCCTTGGCACAGAAGGATTGTGCCAATAATCTATGGCAAAGTGACCCACTCTGCCACAACACCAACACTCATGAATATTGTACCTCTTTTTCTGACCAGGTCTATTAACTGAGTTAGTCATGACCCTAGGTCTGAAAGAGGTAAAGCTAGAACTGCTCTCAGATTTACCCTTTCCACCGAGACTCGAGGGGGGTATGATGGTGAACATGTGGTGAGTATCATGAGGCCTGGGGGATGGTGCTTTCTTTTCATCCAGCACACATCCGGGGGCCCCATTGATGCTTGCTACATGTTTGCCAACTCCCTTTTCCTTTGTCCTGTGGTGGGAAGATGTTTTGTGAGAGCTGGTTCCAGCAATGTCATGAAGTGAGGGGGCTGAGGCTGTAAATACAAACGGTTCATGATGAGCCATGTGAATTTTCTCATGGGTAGCCATAACAGCACTTGCACTATGGGTGTTTCCACATGAGGGCCGATCATTCTTGCAGTGACCATAGTTGTTCTTATGGTCATACCTGAAGGAATGATGTGTGCCCTTCCTACTCGGTGTGGGGGGTCTGAAAACAGTTTCCCTATTTCTCCATGATTTTATAATTCGTGAGATCTACCCGTTTTCTCCCTTTCTTTTAATTGCATCTACCTTGGAAAAGTTAGATACTATTCTCTTCTCGGTCTCTAGAGAAAACTCTAAATCCGAGATCTTTGAGTCCTTCACCTTGATGGATTCCAATTGGAGGTCCATCATGGCCCTCAACTGAGCAATTTCCATAGCTTGTTTCTCAACAAGCAAGTTGCTGTTCTGAAGGGCACTACGAAGGGAATCAAGAGTTTCAATCTTTTGATTGAAGCTGTTAATTTCCCTTATATCAACTGATGGACAAACCTCTAAACTTCTCCTGTCTTCAGGAGATACAAGAGGAAGGGTGTAAGAAGAGGAAGATACCTGATCCTAATTGTGCTGATCAGGGTTAGAGTGATGGTCAGCAGAAACTGATACTTCAGCTTCATCACAACTGCATTCCTCAATCTCTTCTTCAGTCTCAGATAGAGACACGGGAGCCTTGATATTGAGAGATTGTTCTTGACTTTCATCTTCAGAGACGAGGACTCCCACATATGCTTCATCCTCTTGTTGGCATTCAGTCCTGGCAGTCTTCTTTCCCTCCATGAGGTTAGAGATTGTTTCCCACATGGACTTTGCAGTCTTGCACTTATCCAATCTTGTATGAGAAGAGCCTTACCAAATATCCGAGATGATCTGTCGTACTAGCTTGTCCAAGTTGAACAGTGAGATCTCAGTTTCAGACATCTCTGTGGGACTCTTAGGGATTTGGAGATCTTATCCAGAGTCAGAAGCCTTCATAGGAATGAAGAGACCCTCTTCCACAATGAATAAAGCCCGGGGTCAATGGCTTCCAGATGAAACTGGACTCTCATTTTCCAGATGGGATAATAGTCTTTGGTGCAGGCAGGCAGTCTCAGGGGAGAGACGTCAGTGTATAGCTCCATGCTCGAGTCTTGTTTTCTTCTTAACACTAGATACGGGATCTTACTCAAGTTGTTAACCTTATTGAAAAGTAACCTCCCTCTGATACCACATGAAAGTATCTAGTGTCGACTAAATCCACCTAGGGGGGGGAATAGGTGTCGTGCGGTCTTTTGCGGAATTAAATTAACCTGCACAAATTAACAAACACAGCACAGAAAACACACTTGAAAGTTATAGTGGTTCCCCGATTTGGGTACGTCCACTTTCCCCCTTCGACCTATCTCCCACCAAGGGACGACTCGGTCACTTCTCCAAATGGATTGAAATCCAATCCTCACACTACGGAAGGAACCCTTCCAACAAAGGAGTCGCAACTCCACCACCACGGGTTGCACCCAACCCTTACAATTAGAAATAAAAATTCCTTTACAACAAAATCAAAATAGAATGTATAAGAGAATATAAACAACGCTTATGGAGAATCCGATGTCCATCTTCATTCGTTGAGGCTTTCTTGAAAGTAACGAAGAGTCCACAACCGGATTTCTCTCTTGGAGAGGATCTTGACAAGATCGGCGGCGACAAGTGAATGCGGTGGCGATACTTTGTAGATCCAAACTTCTTGACGAATCAAGCAAGGTCTATGAACGATCTCAGTCGGATCAGTCGTCTCAATCGATTCGGAATGAAGAACTAACCTCGTTCAACGAATCGAGAGATAAGAGATCTCAAGAGAGATGCGTGAGACGCTCGTCTTGCCTCGGTACTATCGTCGGAAGATCAGAGATGATCGGAGATTCTAGGCGATGACTTCCTTGCGAGCGGCTACAGGCGATCGACGGTTTTTCGCGATCCGCTAGGTCACGCTCGAGCTCCTTTTGATTTTCGAGAAGAGATTTGTAGAGGTTCAAAATACGCCTGAGACCAACCCTAAAGTCCGTTGTGGGACCCACAAGGAGAAAACCTAGCCCCGATCGAAACAGCGCACAGCCTCTTGGTTCGGTCCAGTGAACAGAGGAAAAATGCCTAAGGCAAAATCGGCGGGAATCGTTGGTGATTCCCGTCGAAGTCGGTGGGAATCATTCACGATTCCCGTCGATTCTGCCTTAGCAGAATCCCTATCTGGAAAACAGTCAGCCGAAAGAAATCGGCGGGAGAGGCTAGCTGATACTCGACGAATCGGCGAGAATGCAGACAGATTCTCGTCGAAGTTGGCGGGAATCACTTGCGATTCCCGTCGATTCTGCCTTGGCAGAATTCCTGTTGGATAACTGTCAACCGGAAGGAAGTCGGCGGGAATCACTAACGATTCCAGTCGAATTCGGCGAGAATCACTTAGTGATTCCCGTCGATTTTGACTTAGAAGAATTCCTCTTCCTTCCTTTGAAGACTTAGTCTTTGACCCCTCTTTGCTCTTTCTTCTGCTCTTGATCTGCCTTAATCCTGTACTTGAAAATAAGTACACTCCAATAGAGAGAGAACACATGAGTCAACACACTGATCTGCTCAACGAGGGATTACGTTGCGCAGATTCGTGTATATTGACCCACTGTACCCTGACATTGGTGTGTACTTAGCATAGAATAAATACAAGCACAACTTGATAGAAGATCATCAAATACATTGTCAATTCAACTTAGCTTGTTCAGGGGCTTCTTAAAATCAGATACATTGTGGATACAATACCCAACAATCTCCCCCTATTTGAAGAAGCCTAAACACTACAAGCTAAGGAGAATAGAACAGATGAGAATGAAAATCATAAAATGAAAATTCAGCTGAGAGTGAAATTCATTACCATTTTCCTGAGAGCATACTTAACATTGACAGCCACCTACTTAACATTGGCAACCACCTTAGCCTTAGCCGAGAGGGTAATCTCCTGAATCCACTTGAAAGTATCTAGTGTCGACTGAATCCACCTATGGGGGGGGGAATAGGTGTCGTGCAGTCTTTTGCGGAATAAAATTTACCTGCACAAATTAATAAACACAGCACAGAAAACACACAAGAAATTATAGTGGTTCCCCGATTTGGGTACGTCCACTTTCCCCCTTCGACCTATCTCCCACCAAAGGACGACTCGGTCACTTCTCCAAACGGATTGAAATCTAATCCTCACACTACGGAAGGAACCCTTTCAACCAAAGGAGTCACAACTCCACCACCACGGGTTGCACCCAACTCTTACAACTAGGAATAAAAATTCCTTTACAACAAATCAAAAATTGAATGTATAAGAAAATACAAACAAGGCTTTTGGAGATCCGATGTCCTTCTTCGGTCGTTGAGGCTTTCTTGAAAGTAACGAAGAGTCCACAACCGGATTTCTCTCTTGGAGAGGATCTTGATAAGATCGGCGGCGGCGATACTTTGTAGATCCAAACTTCTTGACGAAGCAAGCAAGGTCTACGAACGATCTCAGTTGGATCAGTCGTCTCAATCGATTCAAAATGAAGAACTAACCTCGTTCAACGAATCGAGAGATAAGAGATCTCAAGAGAGATGCGTGAGACGCTCGTCTTGCCTCGGTACTTTCGTCGGAAGATAAGAGATGATCGGATATTCTAGGAGACGACTTCCTTGCGAGCGGCTACAGGCGATCTGCAGTTTTCTGCGATCCGCTAGGTCACGCTCAGCCTCCTTTTGATTTCCGAGAAGAGATCTGTAGAGGTTCAAAATACGCGAGTATATATACCTGAGACAAACCCTAAAGTCCGTTGTGGGACCCACAAGGAGAAACCCTAGCCCCAGTCGAAACAGCGCACGACCTCTTGGTTCGGTCCAGCGAATGGAGGAAAAAGTCTTACGCTCAGTACATCAAATCATTCAATACAAATATCACGGAAGTACTCTCATCTGTCAAACACCCACATCTTGTTGGAACCGGCGGTTCACATATCCTTGGTTTGATAATATCAACTCCCATGTTGTATCTGATCACATCTTGTGTCTGGTAGAGTGTGCAAGTTTATAGGTCCAAGAAATACAAGGAGCTCTACTCTGGAACTTACCGTCGAGCGGTAGGAGTTATTGTCGGGCAGTAGACTGAAGTAAATGGACAAGAAGCTCAGGTTTCTACCGCTACGCGTTACTCCTACCGCCCGCGCTAGCTCGAAGAATTAACTGAACCAGGTGCTCGGGAAGATATCGCCAAGCGATAACTATATACCGCGCTGCGCTAAGCACCCAACGATCGTCGAGATGAATTCGTCGAGACAACTGACATACCGCGTGACGCTACCTATCCTACCACGCCGCGCTAGCCTTGAAAAACGGGAAATATTCATTTTGAATATTCTTTCCAAATTTGGAGGACAACTGTCACATCAAGCGTGTGAAGCTACCGCCGGCGGTAACCATTTTTACAAATACGTATAAAAGGTGTCTCGCTTTCTAGATTCTGAATGAAGACGAAAATAGACAGAGTTTTTTGATTCCTAGGGTTCGGCCACCTCTCTCGTGTTCGTTCCATTGTCTTCATCGAAGGAAAAGAAAGCTGCCTCCCTCCCGTTCGCGCACAAAGAACTCCGGAGAGCCAAGTACTACATCGACTACGAATAGTCAACTAGTTGCAAGCACACAAAGATCTCAAGCACCGGCCGTGGATCGCTCGATGGAGGAATCATCAAGAAGGAGATTTTAATCTTTTAAATCCTTTAAACTTTTATTGTATTCGGTCTCTTTCTCTATTTTGCTTGTGGTGAAGGATATCGACTAGGGAAGGTCGTCGGAATCCGGGGTAGGATTCTGTGAGAAATCATCCAAGGGAAGGCATGTCTAGATTGGGTGATCTAGCGGGGCTCTAAGACCCTTCCTTGCGTGGAGGTGAAGAGCCGGCTCGAAGACCTTTCTTGGAGGGAAAGGGAGAGCCAACCGATCCGGGGAGAGGGTCGGTATAGAAAAGCAAAAGTTTTTTCATTCATCGCCTTCGATCTCCGGTGTCACGGAGATCAAGATTTTGTAATTGTAAACTGTTGTTGATTAAGTTTTTTATGAAACTCATTTCCAGTTTCTTTACTTGCGTGTACTGCTGTGAATGTTAGTTTGAGTTTTCCTGAAGAGTGCATAGATCTCCAAGGGAGGAATCTACCCAAAAAAAGAGTTCTGTGACATACCGCCGCGCGCTAGCTACCTAGCGCCCCGTGGTAGCTTCCAGAACTAGTTTTTCCTGGTTCGAAATAATTCAAATTTTTGATAAGCGACGCAAATCTTATTCACCCCCCCTAAGGTTGGCCACTAGATCCAACAAGTGGTATTAGAGCAGGTAACTTCAAAAAGGCTTAAAAACCTGAAGTAAGATGGCCAACGCGGTTCATGCATTTCCTGAGGGACAGGGTGTGATTAGACCCCCACTGTTCATGGGGAGTGACTACAGTCATTGGAGAACACGAATGAAAATCTTTCTGATGACCCAAAACATGGCCGTGTGGGCCATGATCGAGACGAAATACACTGCACCCACCACCATTGTAGGTGATACAGTCTTAGTCAAACCACACGATAAATGGGATGACGCTGACAAGCTTAGATGTACAAACAATGCCAAATCAATGAACTCTTTATTTTGCGCATTGGATTAAACTGAATTTAGTAGAATCTATAACTGTGAAACTGCATATGATATATGGCGTCTACTTGAGCTTACTCACGGGGGTACCTTGTAGGTGAAGGAGTCAAAGCTATTCCGACTCGAATCTGAATACGAATAATTCCGGATGGAGATCGACGAGGAATTGGATAACATGTATATACGCTTTACCAAGATTGTCAATGCCTCACAATCCCTTGGGAAGAGCTGTCACAACCCGCATTTTCTCCGCATTAAAAATTATCAGAGTCTGAGAAAACACGCGTCGTGATGGCACGTCATGCAGGGGATAACTGCTGACGCTCAGGCAAACACTAACCACTCTATTTTTATAAAAAAATCCAAAAGTTGAATTATTAGAAAATTGGTTATAATTTTAAGGCCGTATCCCTCGGCTCTGAGGATCTTCCAGTCCAAGCTTCAAAGTTATACATATACGTAGTGGAAAATACTTTGTTTACATTTATGCATCCTAAGAGAGAACGCAACAGTGTCCCCAGGGGGGCACCTGATACTGCGCAGGACCCTAGATTTAATTTACATATATCTAAGAAAATAGTCTTTTTACGTCGCCTTGAAAGTAGTGTTTGAGTTTGTAAGACATGTAAATCGTGAGTTATGCATATACATAATAGTGTTTTTAGGTTTTGAAAATAACTAACATCCTATCATAAATCATCCCAAGAGCAAGTTTAATATAAGCAAAAAAGTAAAACTAACAGTATAAGCAAGTGCAAAGTATTTAAAAGAGAGACCACCAGTGGGCGTCAACAACTAACACGAACCCACTGGTGTGTAGGTGTATCCATACAACAAGTCTAAAGAAACTACCTCCCGAGAGAAAGACTCACTACAACAGCAAAACACTGAGAATCTCTGGGGTACCCTAGCCGCGCTATCGGCTACAAACCTGTACCTGAGGTATTCAGAAAAAAAAGAATACCTCAACAAACTATAATCAACAGGAAAAGAAAGTGCAGAAGTAAAGACAGGAATTAAAAACGGGAATTTAAAAGTACTCAACAACGGTGAAAGAGGTAAAAAGGGGTGTGCACCAAGTGCACGGATGAAGCCAAGCCTCGAGGGTCTCTGCAACAGGATTAGTATAATAATCATAATATGTAATAGGCTAAAACAGAAAGAGTCACCTAATACTAGAGATGGATAAAAATTTAGTAACAAGTGGCCTAGACTGGTGGCCGCATGTCCAACCATGTCTATTCGGCCTAAATATCCTCATGGACTATGGTGGTGGTATCCGTCCAACTCAACCCAAACAGCCCATATTGCCATAATAAGGCAAGAAAGAAAACCAGGGTGGCGGCATCGGTCCGACCTACCCTAAAACCACATCCTACTCCAGTCCTAAGTGACCCGAGGAAAACTCGCACTGGTGGTCCCATGTATCCCCAAGCAAATCCAAGAGCCCTAAACTCACTAGAGCAACCCACCTAAGAGCCCTATATAAACACAATAGAAACCATGACTCGCTACTAGTTAAGTATAATCAGCTAAATACTAAACACCTGCAAGCGATAGGACCTTGAACATACGCCCCAAAACTTGATCCCAAATTACACGTATAACATAATTACTTTAGTAACACACCTACCCGGTTAATTTGCTATCATCGCGCCTACCAATGAATTTTATATTTTTTTTGACTAATTATGCCCGAGTAAAAAGGGCACTACACCTGCAAAACAAATTCGACTCATGCCCAACCGTGACTAAACGGCCTCATATTAAAACGAATTATGCTAAACGCGGACTACCCCCGAGGGGAAATCACAAGCCATACATGCGACCGTTTCCATTAAGCGATAAGTTCTAACATGAGCGAAATTAGGGTTAACTCGTCTTAGGCAAAAAGGGAAATCTCTAAAACGATGAGCAAAATTTACAATTTATTTGCAAAAACTACATCCAAATCTTAACATGACCTAGCCACGACATGAACGACTACAACAAGGGACGTGATAAAATCGCTATCAATAGGATTACGGATAGGGTTGCGGGTAGGATCTCAGTTAGGATAAATTTCGGGTGAGCGAACATCAATGATTAAAACAACAAGAGTAGTATAATAAGATCAAAACGGCAAGAGCAAAGGGTGCACTTGCCTAGATCTCTTCACAAAAAAATTCGGCCAGCACAACCCTCCAACCGGCCGGCCTCAAGCAACAAAGCCATGGAGAAAAACCTGGGAAGAACAAATCGATCAAAGCACGGAGAAAAAAAAGGCAAAACCGCACCCCCGACTCACAGAAAAATCATGGTGAAATCCCAAATAAATTACCTCGGAAGGAAGATCTCGGAGAGGGGAGTTCGGATCTGGCCTCGGAAGGGGATTTCAAGCTCTACCGGCGAGGAGGCGGCGGTCGGAGCGGCACCAGGCGTCCGCCCTCTTCCCTCTCCCGCATGGCTGCTACAGGGCTCGGTTCCTTCTTTTTGAGAAGAAGAAGGAATATATATATATACAGAAAACTGGAAAAACGCGCAACGCGTTTTTGCCTAAAAAACACGCTCCCCAGAAAAACGAACAAAACACCTCATAAACAGCATTTTTAGAAAAAGTGGTCAACATGAAAGTTGTAGATCTACAACTTTCATGTTGACCACTTTTTCTAAAAATGCTGTCTAGGGGGTCTATTTTCAAAAGGCGCGAAGGGTGGTCCGCGCAATAAATATAAATCGTAATATTTACCGGGTGGAACCCCCTTCGCGCCTTTTGAAAATAGACCCCCTAAACAGCATTTTTAGAAAAGTGGTCAACATGAAAGTTGTAGATCTCGATGAGATCTACAACTTTCATGTTGACCACTTTTTCTAAAAATGCTGTCTAGGGGGTGTTTTTTTTCGTTTTTCTGAGAAGTGCGTATATTTGTCAAAAACGCGTTGCGCGTATATATATATGCATTAAATAGGTTTATTATAAACCTAACTTAGGACTTTAGGAATTTAAATCAAGGGGAAGGGAGATGGCTGCATTGGGCGATAATGGCGGGTGAAATTCGGTGAGTATGATTTTATTTTTATATTATGTATTATATATATGTATTTTTATATAATAATAATAACAATATTAATAACATAGGTATAGCATTATTACGAAGGGTTAAACGCACACCGATTCAAACGAAATTCGCGTCATAAGCGAACACCGACACTACGAACCAAACGGCGAAGTCGGAATCAAAATCCGACGAACCAAACTTGGGAAAACACCTCCCAAAGCCAAAACACAAGCATTCTTCAAGAGCCTCCACTGAGTCACCAAGACAGACCCGGCTAGTAAGCGACCGTCGGAACGACGCGAAAATTAATGTTCTCGGATTTCGACCAAACTCGCACCATAGACAAATACTCGGGCTACGAAAACAACGGCGAAGTCGGAAACAACTTCCGACGATCACACACTCGAGCTAACCTCGCCCGAAGCCAAAGCACAAGAATTCCCTAAAAGGCTCAGCCGGGCCTCCAAAACAGACGCCGACTAGCTGGGGAACCCATACAACAGGCTATAACCTCTAAGAACACCTAACGAGGTACTCTAACAATGACACGAGCCGGAAAAAATGCATCCACGTAACGCCCAAGGAGAATTAAATAAATACAGAAAAACAGGGGGCGTTACAAGAGCTACTCAAATGGAGATCTGGTGAGGAAGATCCCGCAATCTTTGCCTCCTCGCTTCAACCCGAAGGAGACTGCGATTGCTGAATCATATGATATCAGCACCTTGGAGATAGAGAGCCTCATTGGAAACTTGAAGACACATGAAATTGAATTGAAGATTTAAGCTGAGGAGTATCCCAGGGAGATGAAGAAGAAGGGGCTAGCACGGAAGGCCGCAATGGAGAGAAAGGCTGCTGAAGAATCTGAGAAAGACGATGAGGAAAGCCTCTATGTCCGAGAATTCAAAAGGTTCATTAAGAATCCCAAGAGGCAGGGAAAATTTAAGAAGTTTTCTGAAGAGAGGAGCTGATGAAGCCTGGAGGTGGAACAAGCCGTCTAAGGAGACGGAGAGCGATGATGAGAAGTCCCAGCTTGAGTGTTATCACTGTCACAAGCCTGGGCACATAAAGAGGGAATGTCCAAGACTCCAAAAGGAGGAAAATAAGAAGCAAAGCCGGCACGAAGGGAAGAAGAAGGTGCTGAAGGCACTAACTTGGGATGAGGATGGATCTGATGAGTCAAGCACCTCTGACTCAAGCAGTGAAGACGAGACAAATCTGTGCCTCATGGGGAGAAATCAAGATGAATCTGACGATGTGTCCAGTGTCCAAAGCGATACTGAGGTAACTCTACCCTCCTATAATGAACTTCTTGAGATTTATGAACACCTATGTGAGAAGTTAGATAGTGTTATACTTGAAAAAAAGTTCGTTCGAAATGAAAATAAGAGAATTAAAAGGAATTAGAAAATTTTAAAAATGAATTAATAAAATGTGGAAAAAAGAAGATCGAGTTCCTAGAGTGTCCTCACTTGATGGCAACAATCGAAGAGCAAAAAGCAAGTCTCTCCAAGATAGTGTTGAAAACCAACAATCTCACCAATGAAAAGAATGTCTTGGAGAAAAGACTTCAAATGTCTCTTGCCAAAATAGAGAAAGGCAAACAACAGTTCGCCAATCAGTGTGTTATGCTAGTTACTGAAAACACCACCCTAAAGGAGAGGATCCATGATCTCAATTGTGTTATCAAGAAATTTGGAATAGGGCAAAAATCACTGAACATGTTGTTGGGTGCACAGTGTCATGGATCTGGAAAATCTGTACTAGGATATGTAAGTCCAACGCCACCACCAAGCGGAAATCATAGTCAAGTTAAGACTAAAATAAATCATAAGAAATTACACAATAAGATCAATAGTTTTGAAAGGTTATCCCCATCCTCAAGTACGAGCTCAAAGAACACGATAAAGGCATCATCCACTGCCTATGCTTTGTGTGCAAACTGTTAGAGGTTTGGCCACACATCTGGGTCGTGTCCGAGGAAAGGTAACAAGAAAGTTATGCAAGTCTGGCTACCAAAGTCTTCTACCTATCGTATGGGTGGAACAACTTGGGTAACCAAATCTTTACCCTCACCTTCTTTCTAGGTGTGTTGGCAGGCTAAGGATAAGGAGAACATGTGGTACTTGGACTCTGAGTGTTCCAAGCACCTGACAGGATATAAAGACAAGTTCCTTAGCCTAGAGAAGAAGAAGGGATGCATGGTGACATTTGGGGATAATAGTAAAGGATGCATACTTGGAATCGACACTATAGGTAACAAAGCATTTTCAATTTCTAATGTATTATTTGTAGATGGACTTAAGCATAATCTAATTTCTATTAGCCAACTTTGTGATAAGGGCCTACATGTTTTTTTGAATCCTCTACACGCACCTGCAAAATTATAAATGTTAAAACTAATAGTGTTTTACTTGTTGCTCATAGAATCCATAATATTTATATTGTTAGCTTTGAGGATATATTTGCTTCTGATTTGAAATGCTTAGTTACCAAGAATGAGGAATTAGATCTTTGGCATAGGAGACTAGGACATTCACAAAGTAAGCTTATTGTCAAACTATCGAAAAATAAACTTGTTCGAGGACTTCCAAACTTAAGCAGTAGATTAAACTCTTTATGCGCTCCGTGTCAAAAATGGAAATTTATTAAAACCTCATTCAAAAGCGAAAATGACATTTCCACGATTAGACAGCTTGAACTCATCCGCATGAATCTGTTTGGTCCTCTTAGTACATGTAGTCTAGGTGGAAAACGATACACTTTTGTTCTTATTGATGATTACTCCCGTTATTGTTGGACAATCTTCCTTACGAACAAATTCGACACGTTCCTTGAGTTCACCAATCTGTGCACTAGACTCCAAAATGAGAAGGAGCTAAAAATAAAATGCATAAGGTCAGATCATGGGGGGGGGGGGAATTTGAGAATGAAAATTTCATGAGCTATTATAATGATTTAGGAATTAAACACGAATTCTCAGCCCCACACACTCCTCAACAAAACGGGGTAGTGGAGAGAAAGAACCACACACTTCAAGAGTTAGCACGCACAATGCTCGTCGAGTTCGGCTTGCCTAAATATTTCTAGGCAGAAGCGGTTTACACGACATGTTATGTGATGAACCGAGTCATGCTTCACCCCATTCTTAAGCTAACTCCGTATGAGCTCTATTTCAATAGGAATGTGTTAGTTTCATATTTTAGAGTCTTTGGTTGCCCATGTTTTATTCTGAACACTAAGGATCAGTTAGGAAAACTTGACGAAAAATCAGACCATGGCATCCTGTTAGGATATTCTAGTACGAGTCGTGCCTATAGGGTCTATAACAAACGAACCTTAGTTGTTGAAGAATCGGCTCACGTCCACTTTAACGAAAATTCTCCAATCGAAGTCCCAAGGCAAAACGAAGAGGAAATTGATGGCAATGCACAGTTGAAGCTAAGAGTGAGTAGAAAGAAGTGTCAGATGAAGTTCTAACTCATGTCGATGGATATAGGCCTCCAACTACTCTAAATTTCTTAAAGGAGCATCCACGAGAACTAGTAATAGGAGAGCCCACACATGGGGTTAAAACTCGATCGACATTACATGAGTCTTTTTCGAACCTGTGTTTCTATTTGAAATTGAACCCAAAAATATCTCAGAAGCCTTAAAGGATGAATCGTGGTTCTTGGCTATGACTGAAGAGTTACACCAATCCGAGAGAAGTAAAGTATAGGAGTTAGTGGAGCGTCCTAATAGCCATCCAGTTATAGGTTTGAAATGGGTTTACAAAAATAAACTTGAGGGTGAGTCTAGGATAACTAGGAACGAAGCTTGGTTGGTGGCACAGGGTTACTCACAGATAGACTGTGTGGATTTTGAGAAGTCATTTGCACCGGTTGCATGTCTTGAATCCATTCATATGTTTTTGGCGTTTGCGAGTTATAAGCTGTAAGAAGCGAACTAAAACAAGCCGGAAATGGTATAACTGAAATTTTATTATCAGAAAAAGGTCTGTATTATAAAGGTATGGCCTCCCTTATATAGAATGGAGGAGAGAAGAGAGAATACAAATAAGAGATGTGGGACTAAAACTATACAAAAGAATCTGGGCGGCTAGAACAACAGACCGGAACAAGCCGCGCGGTTAGACAGAAGGGCTAACCGCTCGGCCACTGCCAGAGAGAGAGACAAGCCGCCAAGGGAGACCGTTAGACCGCCCGGTCTCCTAGTCGCCAGTAACAGACCGCTAGACCGCTTGGACCTCAGACCTCAACGCAGCAACCAACCCGCTGGAGGCAAACCGCCAGACCGCCCGGTCAATAACCCGCCAAGCCAGACCGACAGACCGCCCGGTCTCAACTTCAACACTCCCCCTCAAGCTGGAGCATATATGTCGATCATGCCCAGCTTGTCACATATATGAAGAAATGAGGCGGATACTGGCTTGGTGAAGATGTCAGCCAGCTCTTTTTCAGACGTGACGAAGGGAGTGCAAATTTGTTCCTTCAGAATCTCTTCACGAATGAAATGACAGTCGACCTCAATGTGTTTGGTTCTCTCATGGAAGACTGGATTTTTGGAGATATATATAACAGCCTTGTTGTCACAGAACATAGGTAGAGGTTGGTTGTAGACCTCTCCTAAATCCAACATGAGAGCCCGTAGCCACTTTAGCTCGCAAGTGGTCGATGCCATACTCCGATACTCAGCTTCAGCACTGGACCTGGAGACAACAGATTGCTTCTTGCTCTTCCAACTTACCAGATTGCCCCCAACAAAGGTACAGAAACCGGAGGTAGACTTGCGGTCCCCTTTGTCATCCGCGTAACTCGCATCTGAGTAAGCTTCAACCCTCAGATGATCATTCTTCTGAAAGAGCAATCCTTTCCCAGGGGCTGCTTTGACGTACTCCAAGATCCGCAAGGCGGACTGTAGATGACACTCCCTGGGAGCTTGCATGAATTGACTCACCTTGCCCACAGCATAGGAGATGTCGGGCCTAGTCACGGTGAGGTATATGAGTTTACCAACTAGACGCCTGTACCGCAAAGCATCTGAAAGAAGAGGCGAATCATCTGTCCAAGTTTTGTCTTCTCCAACAGCCATGGGACATCGGGCAGGTTTGGCCCCAGTCAATCCTGCTTCTTTTAAAATATCAAGAGCATACTTACGCTGAGAGAGGACTAAAGAGTTGGGCTTCCGAGAGATTTCGATCCCCAAAAAGTACTTTGGAGAACCCATATCTTTCGTGACTAGATGTTGGCGAAGATGCCGCTTTGTCAAGGCTACCCCTTCCTGGTCATCACCAGTGAGAAGAATATCATCCACATATACTGCAAGAACCACCAGTCCCGAAGAGGTTTTGCGAATAAATAGAGAGTGATCAGCAGCGCTGCGAGCAAAACCAACGGCCGCCACGATGCCGCTGAATTTGTCAAACCAAGCTCGAGGGCTCTGCTTGAGGCCATAGATTGCCTTCTGTAGCCGGCAGACTCGTGTCTCCCCCTGAGCAACATACCCTGGAGGTTGCTCCATGTAGACGGCCTCCTGAAGATCACCATAAAGGAAGGCATTCTTGATATCCAGCTGGGAAAGGGGCCAGTCTTTGTTGACTGCCACAGAGAGAAGGACCCGTATAGTGCTGAGACGAGCCACGGGAGAGAAGGTGTCAAAGTAATCAACCCCATAGGTTTGAGTAAAGCCCTTAGCCACCAGACGAGCTTTGTAACGGTTTACAGTGCCATCTGGGCCAAACTTGACGACAAAGACCCATCGACAGCCAACAACATCTGTATCAAGAGGAGGAGGGACAAGAGTCCAGGTACCCCGCTCTGTGAGGGTCGCCATTTCCTCATCCATGGCCAGCTTCCAGTGAGGAATGGCAAGGGCCTCCTGGTAGGAACGAGGTGTGGTAGTAGCAGAGATAGCCAGCGCAAAGGCCCTGCGAGAAGGGGTAAGACGATCATATGAAACAACAACAGCAAGGGGGTGTAGGGTACACGTCCGCACCCCTTTGCGAAGAGCTACAGGAAGATCCAGGTCAGCGGGCTCCTCGGCATCCAGAGCATCCGTGGCAGAGAGATCCAGGTCACCTGGCTCTGATACCATGTAAGAAGCGAACTAAAACAAGCCGGAAATGGTATAACTGAAATTTTATTATCAGAAAAAGGTCTGTATTACAAAGGTATGGCCTCCCTTATATAGAATGGAGGAGAGAAGAGAGAATACAAATAAGAGATGTGGGACTAAAACTATACAAAAGAATCTGGGCGGCTAGAACAACAGACCGGAACAAGCCGCGCGGTTAGACAGAAGGGCTAACCGCTCGGCCACTGCCAGAGAGAGAGACAAGCCGCCAAGGGAGACCGTTAGACCGCCCGGTCTCCTAGTCGCCAGTAACAGACCGCTAGACCGCTTGGACCTCAGACCTCAACGCAGCAACCAACCTGCTGGAGGCAAACCGCCAGACCGCCCGGTCAATAACCCGCCAAGCCAGACCGACAGACCGCCCGGTCTCAACTTCAACATAAGCAAATTAAATTATATCAAATGGATGTTAAAGAGTGCATTCTTGAATGGATATATTAAGGAAGAGATGTATGCAGAGCAACCACCCGATTTTAAGAATGTTGACTACCCAAATCACGTATACAAGTTGGTGAAAGCCTTGTATGGACTGAAGAAAGCACTCCGTGCTTGGTATGATAGGCTCATGACTTTTCTGTTAGGACATGACTTTAGGATGGGTAGGGCAGACACCACTCTTTTTGTGAAGCACGAGAATTTTGATTTAATTCTCTTACAAATTTACGTGGATGATATTATTTTTGGAGCCACAAACGAGAAATTATGCAAATAAATTGTCACTTTAATGCAGTCTGAATTTGAAATGAGTCTAGTTGGAGAGTTATCTTATTTCTTAGGATTTCAGATTTCTCAACATAATGATGGAATTTTTATAAGCCAGTCGAAATACATAAAATATATGCTTGTGCAATTTGGCTTTGAGAATCTGAAACAAGTCAAGACTCCAATGAGTGCCTCTATAAAATTAGGAAAGGATGAAAGTGACATTTCGGTGGATCAAACTATCTTTAGAGGAATGATCAGATCACTACTCTACTTAAGTGTGTATAGGTCCGATATTACATTCGCGGCGTGTCTATGTGCTAGATATCAAGCCAATCCTAAACAACCACACTTGAAAGCGGTTAAACATATCTTTAGGTATCTTATATGCACCCAAAATCTTGGTCTTAGGTACCCACACACCACTGATTTCACACTCCATGGGTACGCCGACTCAGATTATGCTGGATGTTCACTCGATCGCAAAAGCACGAGTGGTACCTGTCACTTTCTTGGTCCGACACTAGTCTCATGGTTAAGTAGAAAACAAAACTCGGTTGCCCTCTCTACTAATGAAGCCGAGTATATTGCCTTAGAGAGTTCTTGCGCACAAGCACTTTGGATGTCTCAAATGTTAGAAGACTTTGGCCTAATCTGTAGGAACGTTACTCTTAGGTGCGACAACAAGAGTGTCATAGACTTGACCAATAATCCAGTGCATCACTCACGGTCCAAACATATTGACGTTCGTCATCATTTCATTCGAGATCACATTAAGAAAGAGAACGTGAGAGTAAGCTCCATTGCCACCGACGACCAACTAGCAGACATATTCACAAAACCCCTCCGAGGTGCGTGTTTCTCGTTACTTAGTCTCGAGATGGGTGTTTTGGATTTTTCTTCCTAGTCATGGTGCATTTGTTTTTTTTTGTTTGGTTGTTTCTGCTTCTATTTTTGTTTTTAAAATATATATATATATATATATATATATATATATATATATATATATATATATATATATATATATATAACAAAAAATTGAAAAATCCCCCAAAAATCCAAAAACATGTCTTTGCTTGTTTACTTTCTTTTCGTTTTTTTGTTTGATTTGTTGTTTATTTCATTTACTTTTGTAGAATCTTTAAACAAAAAAAATATATAAAACCCAAAAATAACCAAAAACAAAACTGTAGAGTAATCATTCTTAGGACACACATGGCTCGAACTTAGAGCATAACGATTACGTACAATGTTGGACTTATGCATGTTAATCCCTATGAACATTGTCTACCTATGTCATGATGTGTCGAATCTATAGGTGCGTAGCTACTGAGTGAGTTTAGACTACTTTGTGTTCGTTGAATATGCCTCTAAATATGTGTGAGGATTTAGATAGCAGAATGACGTTACACTATTCACACATCACTAGACGGAGCACTCTTGTAGAAAGTATATGCGTACATGCTATAACTCGTGTTATTGTGTCTACTACATTAGAAATAACTAAAATAATCAATGTCACGATACATATGCAGCTCAATAAAGAGTAGACTTTGGGCAAATCTCTAAATGGTCAAGTACTTTGTATACAAGTTAAAGTATATCTATCTATGTGGGTAGATTTCGATTGATTTGGGGACCTTGGAATTCAAATAAAAAATAGAAAAAGTGATATCTCAACGCGTATGAAGAAAAATAATGAATGTTATCAAGCCTTGAGTCAAGGATACCCCCCAAACAATACTCACTCCTCCTGATAAGTCTTTATGAGCATTGTGAGGATGAACACCTTGGTCCAAAAAATCATTCCGATCTTGTGCACAGACTAGTACCTTAAGCTTATGTCCCATAGTTCATGTCTTGATATATCGTAGATAGCACCGTGGCGTGATTTTTCACCTTACTTCTCTCGTGATAGCACTTTTACTTACTGAGATAAACCGTGTAATGAATGTTAACTCTACTTTGTGTTTGTCTTCTAATGCTATACGTTCACACGTCATTGCTCTATCTGATGCTTCCGTGCATAAGAATTAGACTGAAATGACTCTATATGTCTATAACACGTAAGTTCTAGCACACGATTTCTATTCGTGACTTGTACAATATTCCTCTGTATTAATCATATAACTCTTATAGCATTGTATTCTAAATTGTTATATGCTTAGTTTACCTGTGTCGTCCATTCTTTTTGTAACTCTGAATACTTATATAAAACTTTTTGTGTCCCGCACTCATCGGTTTGACCACTTTGCTTTATATTCTCTGATTTCATTTTTTGATCACCCATATTGTTTGTCGCCTCTCATTTTTTTACTGTCTATAAACGTGCATTATTTGTCTTTGTTTTCATGCTCATCGTATATGACCTTCAATTTCTCCCGTGCATGCGTCTGTTTGTTTTTGGTCTGGCCCATCCCCTTTCGATAATATCAAAGGGGGAGAAAAGATGGTTTATGAGTCATGGGTATGGGTAGATCTCATGTAGGGGGAGCTTAGTTCACTATGTGCACATAGATAGGGAGAGCATGTAGAACACATATATAGGGGGAGCACGCGTGTAGGGGAGCTATAGAGAACTTGAAACCTGAACTTTAAAGATTATCTTGTATATATATATGATGTATCATGCACTTCATTATTATATCTCATGAACAGGATTTGATATTATCAAATGGGGGAAGTTTGTTGGAACCGAAAGTTCACATATCCTTGGTTTGATAATATCAACTCTCATGTTGTATTTGATCACATCTTGTGTCTGGTAGAGTGTGCAGGTTTATAGGTCCAAGAAATACAAGGAGCTCTACTGATAGTTTTACTTTCAAAACAACCTAAACACCTAGAGGGGGGGGGGTGAATAGGTTCTTATGCTTGTTTTCACTTTTAGGCAGAATTCAATTTCAGAATTAATACACTCAGCACAGGAATCACAGAAAATCATACAACACAGATTGCACACAGTTTTATAGTGGTTCCCCAAGGTTTGGGTACGTCCACTTTTCCCCCTTCACCTATCTAGCAGTATGCTAGATTCGACCAAACTTCCTCTTTACTCAGATCCACAGATCCTACAGCTCAGAACCTGAAAAGGTTCCTACAACTCAGGCTCAACAGCCCTACCTCAGCCTTATCACAAGGCCTACAACTCAGAGAAGAACCTTCTCCTACACTCAGGCAAACAACCCTACCACTCAGAGATCAACTCTCCTACACTCAGCCTTTATAACACAGGCTTACAACTCAGATCTGTATTGACAGATCCTACAGAAATTAGAAAAGAAATTTGTATTAACTTGCCCTTGATGAGAGAGAGAAGGACAAGGCAGTTCTTGATCAGCTGAAGAATGAAATCAACTGAATCTGAGCTTTCTTCAAAGCTTCTTGAATCTGAACTTAGCTGAGTTGATTTCCCAAACAGCTTCTTGAGAAACCAGTGATGGCTTCCTTCTTCTTCTTCAAATGGCTGAATCTCTCTCTATCCAACACCTTTGATGACACTTCTGAATTCTTGATAGAACTCTTCTTAGATCGATCCTGAGATCGTCTTCTTAGATCTTCTGATGAAGATCTTCTTTTGTGTATTACTCCTTCTTGATTTGATTTCTCAAATTGATTGCCAAAATTCAATCTCTCGTTACTTCTCTCTGAATCTGTCTATTTATAGACCTTCTTAATGGTAACCGGCTGATCCGGTTTATAACTGTCTTCTGACGAGTCTGACAACATCAGTTAACTGGCTGCAACCCATAGCTGTCAAGTCTTCAAACAGATCCTGTGCCTTAGTCTTGGTCAGCAAAGTGTTGAGACAGACTGTCAGGAAGTGTCGAGACCAACTGTCTATATGTGTCGACACAAGTAACTTTGGTGTCGACACAGCCTTTGATGATGTCGACAAGTTTGCCTTTTAGTCGACACAACTTCTTCAGAACTTCATCTTGAGAATGAGTCGACACAGAGAATTTGTGTCGACTCAACACTTCATCTTTCTTCAGAAAATAACTTGGTCTTGACTTTGCAGTGTGTCGACACAAGTCCTGTGTGTCGACACAGTTGTTGTAGATTCAGAACTCAATATGTGTCGACTCTGCCTTCAGGTGTCGACTCAGCAAATGTCAATCCTGCCAATATGTGTCGACTCAGTCTTTTGGTGTCGACACAAGTATTGTTGACTTCTGCCAATGTGTGTTGACTCTGTCTCAATGTGTCGACACATCCTCCCAGTGTCGACAAAGTTGAGATCGACTATCTTTCAGTTAGTCGACACTGCTTCCCAGTGTCGACACAAATGTGGTTGACTATCTTTCTGTGAGTCGACACTGCTTCCCAGTGTCGACACAAATGTGGTCGACTATCTTTCTCTGTGTCGACACAGCTTCCTTCAAGTGTCGACACAATTATTCTGAAGTGTCGACACAATTTCTTCAGGTGTCGACACATGGACTTAGAATAATTTCCTGTATTCTTTAATACTTCTTCACCTGCATATGTCAACTTAAAACAACATCAAATACACCTTGATGTATATCATTAAGCTAAGTTAGGCTTCTTCAAATCAGGTACACATTTTCCAATGTACCAAACACTCTACTATGGAACTTACCGCCGAGCGGTAGGAGTTACCGTCGGGAGGTAGCCTGAAGTAAATGGACAAGAAGCTCTGGTTTTTACCGCGATGCGTTAGTCCTACCACCCGCACTAGCTTGAAGAATTAACTGGACTAGGTCCTCGGGAAGATACCGTCAAGCGATAACTGTATACCACGCCGCGCTAAGCACCCAATGATCGTCGAGACAAATTCGTTGAGACAGCTGACCTACTGCTTTTCGCTACCTATCCTACCGCGTCACGCTTGCCTTGAAAAATGAGAAATATTCGTTTTGAATATTTTTCCAAATTTGGAGGACATTTGTCACATCAAGCGCGTGAAGCTATCGCCAGGCGCTAGCCTTACTGCGGGCGGTAGCCTATTTTTACAAAGTCGTAAAAAAAGCATCTCGCTTTCTGGATTCTGAATGAAGACGAAAATAGACAGGGTTCTGTGATTCCTAGGATTCGGTCGCCTCTCTCGTGTCTGTTCCATCGTTTTCGTCGAAGGAAAAAAAGTCGCTTCCATCCCGTTCGCGCACGAAGAAATCTTGAGAGCCAAGGACTACATCAACTATGAAGAGTCGACCGGTTGCAAGCACACAAAGATCTCAAGCATCGGTCGTGGATCGCTCGACGGAGGAATCGTAAAGAAGGAGATTTTAATCTTTTAAATCATTTAAACTTTTATTGTATTCTTTCTCTTTCTCTATTTTGCTTGTGGTGAAGGAAATCGACAGGGGAAGGTCGTCAGAATCCGGGGTAGGATTCCGTGTAAAATCGTCTCGGGGAAGGGACGTCTAGATCGGGTGATCTAGCGGGGCTATAAGACCCTTCCTCGCGTGGAGGTGAAGAGCCGGCTCGAAGACCTTTCTAGGAGGGAAAGGGAGAGAGCCAATCAGTCCGGGGAGAGGGTCGGTATAGAAAACCAAAAGCTTTTTCATTCACCGCCTTCGATCTCCGGTGTCACGGAGATCAAGATTTTGTAATTGTAAACTGTTGTTGATTAAGTTTTTTTATGAAACTCATTTCCAGTTTCTTTACTTGCGTGTACTGCTGTGAATGTTAGTTTGAGTTGTCCTAAAGAGTGCATAGATCTCCAAGGGAGGAATTTGCCCAGAAAAACGAGTTCTGTGACATACCGCCGCGCGCTAACTCTCTTGCGCCCCGCGATAGCTTCCAGAACTAGCTTTTTCTGGTTTGAAATAATTCAAATTTTTGATAAGTGACGTAAACCTTATTCACCCTGCCCCCCTCTAGGGTTGACCACTAGATCCAACACATCTGTTCGTGATAGAGTAGTTATACATTGCAACAGCTCATCAAGTCCTGCCATCCTGGCCTACTGGTCCTCCTGGACATCGTGTTGCTGCTTCAGCTCCTAGTGCTCCTGGTGTTACGATCACATCCGACCGTTAGTCAAAAGACTCAGTTTATTTTTTCCTCCCCTCCCTCGCAACTCCTAGGCACCGAGCGGGAGAATGAAAGAAAAGGACAATAATAGCAGAGTATAATAAGTTGATGGCAATAACCATATCTAGAATAGTAATAAGCAAAGTACTGCACAACTGTATGTAAAAGAAATAAATCTACACTAACAGTTCTACTATGAGACATAACATAAATAAAAAAAGTAGTGAGTAAAGTAAAGAAGCTAGTAAATGCAGCCATCTAGCATCGCAGAAAAGAAACTTAATTTATATTAATGCTCATGCAAACTTATAAGTAAAGGCTTGAGTTTTATAAGTAACTATTGTATAAAAGAGTTCATACTAATTTTGATGCATTCCTCTTTGACAGAAAGCTACACGGGATGAAATAAGGACCAACCTGCATCGAAGCTTCAAGAACGACAAAAATGGCTTTCGTCGTAATAGTAAAAAAAAAAAGGGTATTCCCTTTGATTTCAATTCATCATCATCTAAAAAAACCCCAACCTAGAACAACAACTAAATAAATGTAAGCTAAAAAAACATGGATTATAAAAATAGAGCAAATGATAAAATTAGAAAGTCGGTTCCCGTCCAATGATGGTGGTCCACTGGGTGCATCATCCTCCCCCACTTGAACAGGATTCACCCACAAATCCGACTCTTCGTTATTGAGAGTAACAATCTTGGGTGGTTTGTTGTCAGGTGGAAAGGGCGTAAGGCGGTCACGTTGAAAGTGCTTGAAATATTGTGGCTTCATTTGTGCGAGCGGTTGCAGTTATAAAAGGAGTTGTTATAAATGCAGGTTTGTAAATGGAGTTGTTGGAAAATGATTGGTGGAAACGAAGATCTGTTTGAATAGTCTGTGTTTGCAGAGCGGTTCAGAACAGTGAAACATTTGGCAAAGTAGCGGCAACGTTTTATAAATATTTTTTATTATAAATTTTTAATTATTTTTTCTAATATATATATATATTAAAAATAACTGAAAAATATATATATATTTACAATTATTTTTATTAATTTAATTTTACTATTTATACTATATAATATAATATTTATTAATTTTACTATTATTCGTCGTGCATCACCTGCCTCCGCCCTGCCTCCGCGCGGCTCCGCTGTCGGCGGCCTGCCCGGAGCCTGTCGGAAGGGTCGTCGGTCCCCGACGAACCCGTCGGGGGTATCTGTCGGTGTTACCGTGGTGATCTGGAAGTGATCAAACATGTAGTCTCACTGCCAATGCAATATGAGCCTATGAGGTCGCACATAAGAGCATTGGAGAAGTTGGAAAGGTTTCTGTTGGCCTTGCTCATATGTGATATGAGTGAAGGACCAAGCCTATGACGTTCTGGATGTGGAGGATTTTCATTCCGAGACCTATATTGTGAATATGGGTCATCAGGTAAGTGGTCGGAAGAATCTAAGGGAAATTCGTCGAGTATAGTCTTAGGGTTTCGACGAATAGTTTTGAATTCGACGAATATAGTCATGACATCTCAACGAGTCTGTTTGAATTCGTCGAGTATCGTAATGTTATCTCGACGAATTAGACTTGGTTCGTCGAGTATCGTTATGACAGTTTTGACGATTTAGACTTCGATTCGTCGTATATCTCCTTGTTGCTTGGACGGTTTGCCATGTCTCGATTCGTCGAGTATATACGTGTTATTTCAATGAATGATTCTTGATTCGTCGGATATCGATGTATATATACAACGAATTTTGCTTTCTCCGGTTTATTTCATTTAAGTCCGGTTCAGCGTGTTCTGCAGGTATCAGAAGTTTCGGTCTACTATATATATATGATGTAAATAACAAATCGAGAGATATACGTGATTTTTCTTCTGACCTAATCGAGCGAGACGATCTTCTTCCCGACGGAAATGTTCCGCTAGGTCGCGATTGCTGCTTCTCACCGCCGACCGTTTGTCGTTCTTCTACTTCGCCCGAAAGTGTTTCCTACGCATCGTCATCGTCGTTGCCGCCTCTCCCCTAACAGTTCTAGCAAACCGTGGAGACGTTGAGGGCATACCTTCTTCCAACCTAGATCTTGTGCGACAAGAGTTTAAGGGTTCTTCGTGCTCGTGTGGATATCCGTAGAGGCGTGGACACTATTCTACGCTCGGAACTCCGGCCGTTAGCATTCGCTGGACTTTTTCGGAGCACCTTGGTTGAGTATTGACTCAATCCCTCAAAGGTATAATTTATTTATGGTTATGTTACTTCTTGATCAATGTTCATCGCTAGATCCGAATTTCTTTTGGGCTTTTTTTTATTCCTAATTTCGCAGCGCACAACTATTGTGACGTATAGCAAAACCCAACAGTATCCCGGCGGCGCTCCTGCAGGGCCACCGCCGACGATCTGGGCCTCACGGTTAGGACCATCGCCGATGGTGGCCCTGTCGGAGCGCCGTCGGGATACCCCTGACTAGTTTGCCAGGGTCCGGCGACCGCGTCGGGGGGCTCCAAGTAGGTCGCCGATGGAGAGCCGGCGGCGGCAACCCAAAAAAATCCAAACCAAAAAGCAAGCGCGAGTTCTTCTTCCTCCTCCCTAAACGCGGTAAAATGGTGGTGGGAGTTGGCGTTTGCAGGCGGTGGAATTCTTTAAGGAGCGAAAAGTTAGCTGTTCTAACGGGAGGCGGAAAAAAAATAGGATTTGGGACCGGCGGTTGCGTTTTGATGAAACGAACGAACCTAAAAGCTCTCCCATATCCCGGGAAGTTCAACCTTCTAAGCATTGTCGTTGATTCATTCCAGCACCTTGAAAGGGCCATTAGCTCAGGGTTTTAACTTACCTGATCTTCCCCGGGAAAATGCTCTTTTGGAGATGTATCCACACCAAATTACATTCCTTGAAGACTACCCTTCGTTTGTGCTTATCCACGTGGCTCTTGTACCTTTCGGTTTGTTCAACTATGCATTGTCCGGCCTTGCGATGCAACTCTTTTGTAGGAAATCCGGGGTGCCGAGAAGCAGAAATTCGACAAACGAATAACAAAACACAAAACAAAACAGAGCAATCACAGACACAGAGATATACAGAGGTTCACCCAAAACCGGGCTACGTCCTCTCTCCCCTTCTTCTCCTCCCTTCTTGTATTCACCAGAAAATTACAGATTTCACAATGGTTACAAGGATCTAAAGCCTGATCCTACCTTCTCTACTTCTGGACAAGAAGAATACCGTAGAAGAATATCCTCTGGATCACCTCCAAAATGAATACGCCGCCGCCTGTCTATTCCTTCGTCTTTTTCGTCCGTATCCCTAAAAAAGGAACCGAAAAAGCCTTAAATATGCACCCAGAAGCAGCATCGTCGACCTGCGCTCGACGTTCGGCGATGTCGAACGTCGAACGCCGACGATCGTCGAACGGCGCTCGACGAGTCGTCGAGCTCAGCCCGTTCGACCGATCGTCGAACGGCGGTCGACGTTCGTCGAGCTGCGCTCGACGTTCGTTGAACTTGGCCCGTTCGACGAACGTCGAGCTGAGTTCGACGAACGTCGAACCCAGTTCGACGCTTGGGGAAAAACACCCCCCAAAAATTTGGGCCGGGGGCGTTGCCCCCGCACCCCCACCGGGGACGCTGTCCCCTGGACCCCTGCCCGCTGTTCGGTCAGCGGGACCTCCGCCGGGGGCGGCTGCCCCCGGACCCCCGCTGTCGTCGGCGCCAGATATGTCGAAGGGGGATCACACTTCGATTCCTCTAAGCTCACGTGGGCTAACCCGGTGTGAGAAACAAGAGGACCGGAAGTGTTCCACAACCCCAACATCTTTAATCTCTTGGGCGTAGGCCTACCCATTGGGATTATAGTGTTTATTTTTCTGAAGAGGTAAAAGGTCTAGGGGTAGCAGGAGTTCAACCGAAGACAATCTCGAATGGACTTTTTTCTTGTGGTGCAGTTTGGAGACCGGTTGAAAGCAAACTCAGCATGCGCTAACACCGCATCCCACTTCTTCGGGTGATCCCCAACAAAGCTTCGTCGTAGATTTCTCATGCTTTGATTCACCACCTCCATTTGGCCATCGGTTTGAGGTTGGTGTGCAAAATTGAACTGCAATTTGGTACCCATAAGGTTGCAAAGTGTGCGCCAAAAGTGACTCATGAATTTCAGATCACGATTCGACGTTATGGACTTAGGAACATCTTGCAATCTAACAACCTCCTTCTGGAACAACCTCGCGATCTGAGACACATCGGATGTTTTATTGCAAGAGATATAGTGCACCATTTTGGAGAAACGGTCCACGGCTACCAAAATCGAATCTTTATTATTTTGAGTCCTCGACAAATCGAGAACGAAATCAATGCTGAAGTCTTCCCAAAGGGCGGTAGGTACAAGTGGGGGCAAGTAGAGACCAGCATTGCTACCCTTGATCTTAGCCATGTGACAAACACTACACCTTTCAACTTAACGGGTCACATCTCGGTCTAACCAAGGCCAGTAAAAGTTCTCCCCCACCAACGCCTTGGTTTTGTCTTCTCCAAAATGTCCTACAAGTCCTCCCACATGATACTCATGGATTATGGCTTCACGAAGTGAATAATAAGGAATGCAAAGACGACTCTCCATGAAGAGGAATTCGTTCACCAATGAGAACTTCTTGAAAGGCTCGGTTTGACACCTTGCCTAGAGCTGGTCGAAATAAGGTTCATCAACGTACAACTCCTTGAATGAGTCAAACCCCAACACCATTAACGACATCGTCATTAAAAGGGAACACTTGCGGCTAAGAGCGTCAGCCACCTGATTATGCGACCCGACGGTATGCTTAATCATGAAGTTGAAAGTTCGCAAAAATCCCATCTGCATGGCATGTCTTGTATGCAAGCGATGTTGCCCATTGATGTATTTGAGTGCCTCATGATCTGAGAAAAGAACGAACACATTGGCCACAAGATAGTGACACCAATGATCCAAGCTACGCAAAATAACATAAAACTCTTTTTCAAAAGTTGAGTATTTGCGTCGTGCCTCATTTAGCTTTTCGCTAAAAAAGCAATCGATTTTGCCCCTTGACTGAGAAAGCCGCCAATGCCTGTGCCCGAGACGTCGCAATGAAATTCAAAAGTTTCATCAAAATTCGGCACATTTACCACCAGAGTTGCAGTAATCTTACTTTTCAAAAGATGAAATGCTTCTCGGCCTCCTCCGTCCACTTGAACTTCCCCTTCTTTATAGTCAACTGTGATGTGATAATGCTGAAATTCTGAATGAACCTCCAATAGAAGGATGCCAAGCCATGAAAACTGCGCTCTTCATGAATGTCAGTTGGGGTCGACCAATTGTGATAGTTGTTACCTTCACTGAATCTATCTGGATACCCTTGCTCAAAATAATATAGCTGAGGAATGTGACGTTGTCAGTCACGTATTGACATTTCTTTCTTGTTAGCAAATAATCGTTGTTTTCATAGAAATTCAAATACCAACCATAAATGCTCTAAGTGTTGCGTTGGTGAGGAGCTACACACCAAAATATTGTTAAAGTAGATGACAACGAACTTCCCAATGAAGTGATGAAAAATATGATTCATCAACCTCATAAAAGTGTTGGGTGCATTTGACAATCAAACGATATCACTATCCATTCATATAGACCATCTCGGGTTTGAAGGTGGTCTTCCATTCATCGAAGGGGCGTATTCGGATCTTATGATACCCACTCCGCAAATCTATCTTTGAGAAGATCACTGTGCCATGCAAATGGTAAATCAAATCATCAAAGCTAGGAATGGGAAAGCAGTACCTGACCATGATTTTGTTCACTGCTCTATTGTCGATGCACATGTGCCACGATTCATCTTTCTTTGGAACTAGGAGTACCGAAACAGCGCACAGACTTAGACTTTCGTGGATTGCTCCCCGATACAATAATACCCGCACTTGTCGCTTTAACTCTTCAAGATCTTTTGGACTCATTCGATATGCCGTCTTGTTGGGTATAACCGCTTCAGGAACTAGGTCGATGTGGTGTTGGATGTCGTGCATGGGCGGGAGTCCCGTTGGATACTCCTCAGGAAAAACATTATTAAAATCGTGAAAGAGTGGCAAGATCTTGGGCGGTATAACAGCTTGTATGGCATTTCTTCCATTATTACCATTAGAAATAGCTCACTGGCATTGTATATTTCCTCTTGAAATTCAGCCAGGGATAACAAACTGTTATTATCTTCCTTCCTCCTGTCCAATGGCGTCAAAGTGATATTTTTGTCGTCTTTTCGAAAGGAGCATGTGTTCTTGAATCCATCATGTTGTGTCCGATCCGTCGATCATATTGCCACGATCAAAAAAGGATAATATGGCTTGCATTCATGGGCACAACGTCGCATCAAACCTCATCCACAAACGTTTGTCCAATTGAGAATTGTTCATACTTGGACCGAGGACACGTGGAAAAAACCAATCTGACCGGACAAGTCACGCGCAAAAGCCGCGCTCACAAGGGCACGAAAGCACCCCATCTCAGCACACCAACGCCAACACCTCCGACCGCCGCTGCCATCGAGCACCTTGCCCGGGCCGCTCAGACCACTCGGTGGGCACTTTTGTCATTTTGCTAATTTTGGTGATTCAGGTGACCGAAACAAAGCGACGACATACGCTAGCACAGATTCCGCCTCGGCGCAATTACCGATGTATCCCTCCAAAAAACTATAATAGACCATTAGACTTTCATTTGAAGACAAACAACTCTATAGGCTAAAAATAGCTCTTAGATTTTCCGGCAAGATTGTGGACTTAGACTGATTCTCCGCTCAGGAATTCGCTCTGCTCCCTTTCTAAGCAAAGACTCCAACAAGTTTCAAGGCACATTGTTTCTTCACCGTGAGAGCGCTCCCATCAAGGCTCCGCTTCAGCAGGAGCGCTCTCATCGAGGCTTCGTAGACTTAGAGATTTTTCACAGTTGGAACGCTTCCATCAAAATTCCATGGACTTAACAATTTTCTAGGTCGGAGCGCTTTTATCGAGGCTTCGAATACTTAGTTTATTTTTCATCATTTTTGTACTTTGTCATAGTAACAATGAGGTGGTCTGTCACCCTCTGAGAGATCATCTCAAACTATTGCAAATTTCATGGAAATTGTGTATTTTGGCTCGGCACAGATCTGGCTACGTTGTTTTTCACCCTTTCCGGATTTTCCACGTCAAAAAAAAAACATTTTGTCATTTGGTGTTATTTTTCTACGACTATTTGCGCGCACAATCCAATTCCGAGCTAAGGCGATCTGATTCTCCGGACCGGGGAAAAACTTGATGACCCGCAATAGTTTGATGTCGTTTGCGGGAAAGTGTTCCCAAACTCTGCAACTCCTTGGGAGCAATGCTTGCCGCACGTAAGCACCTCAAACCAACAACAACGGAAAAGAAGCATGTCATTTTGCCCGCCCTTCAGTACCCGCGAAGCAAGCGGGGCACAATCTCAAGCATGGAGGTGAAGACAATTGTCGAACCCCCCGCCTTGGCCAAGCAAGTTTTTGTCATAGCACGATAATAGGGAGACCACCCTGACAAAAGAGCGCGCAGGGACATCACCATTCGCTTCGGGAACGAAGACATAATAGGGTGTGCAAGGCACATCAAGACCCCCTCGTCATCGGCAAAGGGATGGGAGATCTCTGCCTTAAAATCAAAAGGATTCTCGTTGACAATGGGAGCTCGGTCGACGTCTTGTTCTTGATCGCGTTTTGGAGCATGGGGATCCGCGAAGAATCTATTTATCTGGAAAACGGACCCGTCTATAGATTCAACAATCGGCATGTCCCGGTGCAGAGAATGGTCTTTCTCCCGGTAACCATAGGAGAGTACCTGAGGCAAGCGACCAACAACATCCAGTTCATGGACGTGGAGTGTAACTCCGCTTATAATGTCATTTTGGTAAGCTTATACAAATTAAATTTGGGGCGATTACCTCTGTACTACATCTGACAATGAAGCTCTTGACACATGTCTGTGTTGGCATTGTTCGGGGAAATCATGCGATGACACAGATCTGCTACCTCAACTAAGCTCAGCCGCCGCAGAGAGCAACCCATCACAATGAAAACTTTGATCTGCGAGATGAATACGCAATGCAAAGGATAACACTGGTAGAGGGCCTAGTCAAGGTTCCGCTTCGCGCAAGGGACCCCTCCCACACGGTACTAATAGGGCCACTCTTATTCCAAGAGGAGTAGGGGTATACATGAACTTCTTACGCGCCGACCAGGATACATTTGCATGGAGTTCCAAGGACATGCCAAGAGTAGATCCACAAATCATCACACACTCATTAAATATCAACACAACATGCAGACCTGTGGGCCAAAAAAGCGCAACATCATGCCTGAGAGGCTCCACGCCATCAAAGAAGAAGTAGACAAGCACTTGGCCAAGCAATTCATCCGGGAAGTAGTGTACTCCACTTGGCTTGACAACATAATTATGATAAAGAAGGCTTCAAGAAAGTGGAGGATGTAAGACCCCCTTTTATTTTTCTTCTTCAAACCCGGGGTCTTAGGCCCAGAACCGCCGCTTTGCGGTGACTCCTTCACGTCCCGAAGGGTCATCACCACAAGACGCCGATTCTGCCGGCCAATTTCGATCACAGAAAGTAGCACAATTATTGAAGTAAGAGCAATGCAGTCCACAATAATAAAAATCACATATATATAATAAAACTCCACGAAGGGAGTGTCCACAGAAACATCAGAGTACTATAAATACGGGCTTATGCCCGGTACAAAATGTCCTCACTACAAGTCTCTCATGCGGAAGCGAAACAGTAAACTACTCAAGGATCGAGACTCACGGTCCCGGCTGTGTGAACTCCGGAGCTAGACTGCCCCATCTCTAGGCGCACCGATCTCTGGGGCTGCTCCTCCATGCTGGGCTCCACGATCCCCTAAATGATGCGGTTCGAAAACCGTTAGTCATAAAGACTAAGCCCTATCATCCCCTACCCCTTCCCCCATGGCTCCTAGGTACCGAGCGGAGAGGAAGAAAGGGAAGGACATGAAGGTAGAGATTTAAACATGAAAACAGATGGCAGCGGAAACTAATTCTAGCAAGTTGTGTTAGGTGAGCAGTTAATAAATTGTTATAATAGGTCTAGCAGTAAGAAAAGAAATTAAATGAATTTAAACCTTCACTTATGCGAGAACACATAAGCAAAGGGATCTTTTGCAAGGCTCCCATCGTATAAAGTGTCCCATACCACTTATACGTTGGGGTGTCGGTTATCAAACAGTAATGGTTGTTATATATTGAAATTAACCTTTGATTTATAAACTTGCCCACACAAGCTTATAGACCAAGGGGTCGTTTTGCAGGTTCTAATGTATAAGCGTCCCATACCACTTATACTTTAGGTGTCAGGGTTAAATGAATCGATTATGCTATGACATGCTAGTGGGTATGATGAAACATGCAGTGCAACTTACACACCCGACTCTGTGCACACAGACCTTTAGTTCCCCCTTTCGGAGCCGTTACCTCCCAGGATACCTCCGTAGTGGCAGACGGAAGCGGTGGGTTGGGCCTCGCCCACCTCAAAACCAGTAAAAGCACCACTGGTCTGACCTATCGTACGCCTCAACGCTTGGTGCACTAAGCGGACGCTTGCGTACTCTTGCCGGCTGGCACACCGGACTTCTGTTGGCGAAGTGCTAACCACCTCGCCGAGTCAACGATATCGGTGTCGGTGCAATCGAACTCCCCGATATCGAAAGACCCACCACCTTAACTTTTCCTATCTTATGCACATGCAAGTTTAATCGTAAACAAACAGAACCGAGCCGAAGCTCCCCGGACCAAACGTCCGTCTCCAGACCAACCGAGTCGAAGCTCCCCGGGCCATCCATCCGTCTCCAAACCAACCGAGCCGAAGCTCTCTTCATTCTTCCTGTGCCAACAGTGTTTGTGAAGAGTGCAACCCTAGTTACTAAATTACTCTTGTCGGTTTATTATTACAGTTTACGTTAGCCCAGGACTGCCCCCGGTATACCCCGTGAAGGGCTCTCAAGGGGCAGTAGGAACCAAGACGGTGCATTACGGCCCGAAGTTCCCTTTCGCAAGGCACTTATTATTATTGGTTGTCTACCCTTTTACCCGATTTCCTTCTCGTATTACATTAGACTATTGTAGGGTGATTTTAAACCTTCCACTCCTCGGGGAAGACGATCTTTCGTCGAACCCGAGCACCTCTTAACTCTAGCTATCACCACTACTCACTACTCTTTATATCTTCCTATTGTAATTTCTTCCACAATTGTTCACCCAGACAAAATGTTTAAACCTCAAAGACTTTCTCAGATCGTGTCCTATTGCATCTCACAACCTGCTATATGCAGACCGACCTAGGCTACATGTCGAACCGGTTATGCAATGATTCATTACTCATCCAAATGCCCTAAACTATTTACTGGAGACTTATCTTGGTATAAATAACCTAAATCCAGAAAATGGAAATTTTCCTAATTTATTTGGCATTTAATTAAATTCCTCGAAAATCTCAAGGGCCACCGGTTTGAACATGAACTATCCTAATTATTCATGCAAGATGTCCAGCAAATTTATGATAATTAGTAGGCTATCTCAGAAGGCTAAATCCTAAGTATCATAATTTTCTATCATCAAAATGACCTGAAAAACTATTTGGAAATAATCTCTAATTTCTATAGTTTATGAATCAAGTACAGAAAATATTCTTCCAAAAATTCTAAATAATTTATGACATGAAGATTAAGGCCTAAAATTTGCACTGGCTAAGTTTCATAATTTTCCAGTAAGTGTTCTATCCATAATAATTTTTTAAACATAAAAGCCCTTTCTATCATTTGTGAATAAAGTACTAGATTTACTCAACATAAAATTCTATAAAAATTCAGGGATCAATGTTCTACTAGTCAAGATCTAAATCCAGAATTTTAACTGATTATAATTAATGTAAAGCCTCCAAATAATTGAAACAACAAATTGGGCTAATAATTCTTTAACACATGAAGTATAATATATATTAATCATAAAATTCCAGAAAAATTACCATAAGTCTAATACATCCTAAAACTCCCTCCTCCCGAGTTTCATAATTTTTGGATTAGATTTAGTGCTTAAAATAATTAAATTACAAGTTTATCCTATTCCAAAATCTCAACTTTCGAGGTACCTAACTACTTCCAATTCCTTCACTATTTCAACCAGAGGGTTTTCATCATATCCTCCCCCTCTCCTCCAAATTTCAAGGGCATACAAGAGCTTTTGCTCCTATGTCCTTCACAAACCTCAAACTCCCACCCGTTGGAGTTGAGCCAATCTCTTAGGGTAAAATCCACCCTAAGCCACACCATGTTACCCAAGAGGGTAGACATAGACTCAACAAATCAGTGTCCAACAACTTCAGCCTCTTTTGAGGAGATTTGTCCACTCCATCTCCAATTGTACTTTTCCCCAAAGTACCCCTCACCAAGACCTATCTAGGACTTGATAATTCCCTATTCAAAACTCGACCAATCGAGTTGAAATTTTGTACAGATCTTAATATTGATGCCAGGGACCACCACCCAAAATTTGGGGGAGTTTGGGCTTAATTTCATCTCCTAATTAATTTTATATTGTTTATTAAATTTTTACAAAAACTTTAGGCAAAAGTTCTCCAAAAATTCTCATTTTTGGACAGCCTCTCGATATACATATTATAGACCTCCAGTCCAAATTTCAAGTCATTTGGACATGTTATGAACCGTGGGCAACCATTTTAATTTCTGGTTAACCTAGGTCTTGATCCCACCAAAATGAGTGCTGTGTTCAAACTACTCACCCAAATTGAATAAAATCAATTTTAAATTAAAGTAGACCCCGAGGGCTACAACTTTTGTGTCTGGTCATTTTTCCTAATTCGGCCTCTAAGTGCCTCATTTTGCAGCCTTAAATTATACTAAACCGAGTATATTTCTCCTTATAAAATTATTTACATAATTTATAAGTATAAAACGATTTACTGTTCATCTTCTACAGAACCCGAAACTAGAACCAGGAAGCCATTTTTCCTGTAACGTTTCCGTGATCCGTTGCCGGCCGTCCGGTCACTTCCCTGGCCAGCCACCACCACCACCACCTCCGTTGAGGCGATGGCTAGCGGTCGGCGGTGGTTTGGCCGCCGGAGGTGGCGGTTTCCGGCGAACTCAAAATACCTTTTTCATGATTTTTCCATGAAAACGAGAGATGGATCCGGCTCCGTTGAGCGCGAACCTCCTTTCTAAGAATCCTAAGATCTACCCATGAAAGAGAAGGAGTAGAGGAGGACCTTGTTCGCGGTTTGAAGGCGAGAAGAACGTCGGGGTGCCATGGCGCGGTGGTGGCGTTTGCTGAACTCCTCCTACAGCAAGAACAAAGGTCCGTTCTGATTACTTGAGCGTGTAACCTTCTCCTCTTGTCCAGGTGGGCTTTTATAAGTCAGAAAAGCGGGAAGGTGAATAGTTTAAGCCTTAATGGTCATGAAGGCTCCTCCCTTTCAACGTTTCGATTACAGAGAAGGGATAAGAAACGGCGGAAACTGAACAGGTGTGTCCAGCTGGCGATTTTCTATTGGACCACCTTTTCTTTATTTATTATATAATTACAGAAGGAAAACGGCCGGAAGTTACTCCTGGTGTAACTTCCCAAACCAGCATTTATTTCCACGCGTGTTAGAATTATTTCGGGCCTGACCCGTCGTTTCGGTCAATGTCACGGGCGTGACACATAAGTCACGGGCATGACAGGCCCGGGTAGCCCATTCTGGGTTCGACGATCGTCGAACTGAGATCGACGATCGTCGGTCGATTGTCACGGGCGTGACACCTGTGCCACGGGCGTGACAGGCCCGAACGACAGAATTTGGGTCGACGATCGTCGAATCGAGATCGACGATCGTCGAAGGCTGGTCACGCCCTGGGTCACGGGCGTGACCTATAGGTCACGGGCGTGACATGCCCGAACGGCAAATTTCGAGGTCGACGACCGTCGAATTGAGTTCGACGATCGTCGAAGGCTGGTCACGCCCTAGGTCACGGGCGTGACACTCATGTCACGGGCGTGACATGCCCGGGCCGCAAGCTCGACGATCGTCTCACGGCGATCGACGATCGTCGATGGGGTCACGCCCATAGTCACGGGCGTGACATCTTGGTCACGGGCGTGACATGCCCAGACAGCGCGTTCGACGATCGTCTCGTGGAGATCGACGATCGTCGAAGTAGACACGCCCAGGTCACGGGCGTGACGGGCCGGTCACGGGCGTGACCAACCCGTGACCCGCAATATTGGTCGCTTTATTTCCAATTTTGGGCTTCCTAGGGTTCCGTCACGACCAATCTGACTCCTAGGGGTCTAGCCGGAAATGGGATGTTACAGAGGATGTGCGTCGACTACAACAATCTCAACTAAGTCTGTCCAAAGGACAGCTTCCCTCCCCCCACATTGATCATTGGGTGTCCTGTGATATGTGTACCTCCCGAGCCAAGCTAGACGTCTCTCATGGAGATTTCGGTCTGGAGCAGTGTTGATAGGAATAATACCTTAGCAGATGCGTCGTCATTAATTAATATTCTGGCCACCTAGACTGGCGGGCTTCCAAGGGTTGCCTGGATGTGCTGAGGGAAAGATCCTGGTGCGCTGGTAGTGGTTGGCTGGACTAGCTCTGGATGTTTTCTAGGCGTGGCCTTCTTATGGTACCATCCATTCTTAGGTTTGACCAGGGCTGGCGGCGTGACTGCTTTCTTTTTGTGGAACTCTCTGAGGAATCTGTGTCGTGCGAGCTGCTCGACTTCCTCCTTCAGGCGCATGCACTCCTCTGTGTCATGCTTTTTTCTTGTGTGAAAGTGGAATTACTAGTACTGACCGTCCCTGCCTCGCGGGAGCGCCCTATGTCTCCGAAGTTGTTGTTGGTTCTTCAGGGCATACAAAACCTCCGTAAAAGAGACACTGAGCTCAGCAATGTGTTGTTGCCCCTGGCTTGCGAGGTTTTGTCGACATGAATATCACATTTTTTTGGGGTTAGGCCTACCGCGGGCAGTGCCCCCCCCCCCCCCCCCCCGAGTTTCAATGCGGCATGTGGTGCGGGTCACTCCACTAAGCTATCAATGTCCTGCGGGAAATGACCCCTGGCTGCCTTCAACGGGGTATGCCCTCAAGGTATGGGAGGCTCCCAACTCCCTTAACAAAGTAAGAGTTTATGCCTGGTGCTCTTCCATCCGGCGCATCTGTTCTTCCACTGATGACGCTAGTGCGATGATTACTTCCTCAAGGCATGACGTAGGGTTGGCGGGCGAGCCGTTGGATGCCTGGTCACTAGGCTCTTTGTAAGCCGACTGGCTGGTGGTGTGCATGCTTCCCTACGTCATTGCTACTAGTCGGGGGATACTACAACTTGTAAGAGCTTTTGGGAACACTTTACCACAGACGACGCCATACTATTACGGGTCACCTGGTTTTTCCTCGGTCCAGAGAATCAGATTGCCTTAGCTCGGAGTCAGACTGGGCGCGCAAACAATCAAATTAAAATAATAGCAAATGATAAAAGACTTTTTTTGATGTGAAAAATCCGGAAAGGGTGAAAAACCACGTGGTTGGATTTGTGCCAAACCAAAATCAACTATTTTTTTGGAGTTTACAAATGTATGAAATGATCTCTCAAAGGGTTACATGTCACCTATTTGTTACAAATGTAAGGTATAAAAGTGATGAAAATGGCTAAGTCCTCAAAGTCTCGATGGAAGCACTCTGGCCTAGGAAATTGGCAAAGTCCACGGAACCTCGATGAAAGCATTTCGACAGGGAGAAATCTCTAAGTCTGCTGAGCCTTGAAACCTGTTGGAGCCTTTACGATAGAAGAGGAGCAGAGTAAATTCCTGAGCAGAGGATCGGCCAAAGTCTACGATCTTGTCGGAAAACCTCAGAGCTCTTTCTAGCATCTAAAGTTGTTTGTCTTCAAAAGAAGGTCTGATAGGTTATTTAAAGTTTTCTTGAGGGATATATCGGTAATTGCGCGGGGAAGAATTGGTGCTGGCAAATGACGTCGCTCCAATTTGGTCACCAGGATCACCAAATTTAACGGAATGACGGAAGTGCCCCCGGGCAGTTTTGGTGGCCCGAGTGGGGTGCCCAGCGGTGGCGGCGGTCGACAGCGGGCAAAGGTGGCCGGGTGCGCGCATGCGGGGCGCGCGACCAAACAGGCTAGTTGTGCGCTCGCCCTGGCCGCCCGCACCCAAGTCGTGTATGCGTGCATGCTCCAAATATGAGCAGGTTGCGCACGAGTGCGCGTAGGCCGTGCACGCGAGCAGTGTGTGCCCCCGTGTACTGGCCACGCACATGGGTGTTGTTGTGCGTGCGCGCAGGTTTTGCTTTCTACTTGGAGCTTCTGGGCTTTGGGGGAATGCGACGCGTTGCGCGCGACTCGTTCAGTTGGGTTAGCTCTTTCTACGCATCTTCAGTCCGAGTTCTTCTGATTTGGCTCAGAAATTTTAAGGGGAACCCCATCACTAACTATCCAAGCTAATACCCTAGCTTTAGAATCTGTATTTTTCTTTGAGTGACAGGATATTGAATGAGCACAGTAGCTTACTAAATGAAGAATCCATGAAAAATTGTATGATTTACAAGGATCATTTTAACACAATAAAGAGGATGCAACACATTTTGTCAATTGAAGATAGCTTGTTCGAAGTTGAAAAGGATCTAAACACCTTATATTTCAATTTTAAAGAGATGAAGATGATGCAACTTGGAACTTTGTAATACTTGATTTGGAGTTATTATTGTAACGTTTGATAAAATTTTTAGAATTGTTAGGGATGAGACCCATTTTATAAGTATAGGTGTGCACATAACCACACACCCATGATCTCCACCAAAAAAGTAGTGGGATCATGGGTTTGACCGCACGTGCGATCACCGTGCCCGATCCCCCTGCATGCCGATCCCATCACGCGTAATGGATGAACCATCGCGAGCGTCGCCTTGCCGACGGCGGGAGGCCGACCTCCTCACTAGATGTTGTCCACCCATTCCCTTGTCACGCTGGCCGCAGCGCGCGATCGAGGGGGCGGCCCCGGCCGACGCTCCCCCTTGGCCACCGGCCGCGGCCGAGAGAGCTGTCACCCGGGCCACTCTCCCTCGGCCACCGACCGCGGTCGAGGGGACGACCGCGAGGGCCGCTCCCCTTCGACCTCCGACCACGGCCGGAAGAGCAGCCGCTCGGGCCACGCTCTCCTGGCTGCCGGCCGCGGCCGAGGGAGCGGCCGTCGGCCGTGTCCGAGCCAGCAGCCGCACCCGCCGCGGCCGAGGGAGCGGCCGCCCGGGCCGCTCCCTCCCTCGGCCGCCGGCGCGCGGACAAAGGAGGCAGTCGCGCCGACCTCTCCTCCTCATCCGTCGTCGGCGTTCCTCCCCACGCTAGCGAATTCGGCGGCAAGTTTGCCAGCCACTTGTGGAGTTCCTCCCCCACCGTCCTATCATTTGGGGTCGTTCCCCACCATTCGATTCACATGTAACCACCCACTAACCACAAGGTTAGTGGGTGGGATTTAATTAATTATTTAATTATTTATTTAGGGTGCAAATAGCGGGATTAATCATCATAAATGCGCACCCTTAAACAATGGGAAAATATTAATTTTGGGTAGTTACGGTGTGTGGATAGCTGAATAACCACCGTAACCACCCCCTGGATTCTATAAAAGGAGTCACAGACCTCATCATTTCTCACCTTTTTCCTCCGAGTCTTCTTCTTCCTCAGGTCAAAGCTCTACTAAATTCCTCCTACGAGCAACACCCGAGCCGCGCTCAAGCCGCACTTGAGCTGCACCCGAGCCACGTACGAGCCAAGTTAAAGCCACCCGACGAAGCCCAATCCCTCAAGTTTCAAGTGGCCCCCGCGACCGCAAGTTCAGGCGCTCCGCTCCCATGTTCAAAATAAGCAAGGCGCTTGCGAACCCCATCAACGCAAAGTGCAATTTGTAAAAAACTCCCGACGCGACGACCTGTCGTCTGCCGTGTGCCAAGTGTTCTCTCACCTCGAAACTGTAACGAGAGGTGGCCTATCACCCTCAATTTCACAAAAAAGTTATAACAACCAGGAAATAGTGGACTTTGACCGGCACAAATCCGGTCATGTGGTTTTTTACCCGGTTGAGAGTTTTTTCCATGTTAAAACTTCGTGTGTACAATTGATCTACCTCATTGACTGCGTGCACGCTTGACCGTTCCAAGAGCTAAGGCTGTTGAAACCGAAAACCGGCCTCTGTGGAGTTCGAGCCCTTGGGGAAGGGGTGACTGCACACTTACTTCGCCTAGCAAGCTTGGCTGACCGAAGACTTAGAGCTCGAAACTGACTCAAGGCTCCAGCACGGAGGTCCCACCACATACCCAGAAGATCTTAGGGTGCTTCCCCTCCTTAGCCTGTGCTGAGCTAAGGGCACCTCAGAAAGCGCAAGAAGATCTGAGAACTAGATAATTGGAAAAGCTTGCCTTCTCAGGTACCCCATTGAGTCTATTTATAGATTTTCAAACCTGGTCTGGCAATAACGCAACTCTGCTATCCTGAATGGTTATATGCAGCCAAAAGGAGGTCCACCAACAACAAAACTCCACTATTCTGAGGAGCTAAATGTAGACTTAATCACATTTGTCAGACCAAATTATATTAACCACATGATATCTGCATCCTACTCGTAGGGGGAATCAGGACCAACTCGTCACTCAACTAGGCGAGTGAGGCCCGGCTCTTGCAACTCGCCTTTCTCTTTAGGCGAGCGCAAGATGGGCTCCTGCGGATCGCCTACCCCTTACGCGGAGGCAAGTCGGCGGTCTTGGTCTGGAGGGCACTTAGGCAAAGGCGGGCTGGAGAGCCGGCTGGCATGACACGCCCGCTTCGCCTGGCAGAAGAGGGCCTGCTGTCCTGGCTCGCTCGCCTGCCTGACGGGCCAGAGAAACAAAGCCGGAGAAACTGAGAAGAAATCTGGCTAAGTCCAAAAGCGTTGAGTGAAGCCAGTTCACTCAACGTCAAGCATTGAGTGAAGCCAGTTCACTAAACGTCAAGCATTGAGTGAAGCCAGTTCACTCAATGCCAGGCTCAGAAGGCGTCGACAAGTCAAGCTTCACTCAATGCCAAGCTCAGAAGGTGTCGATAGGTCAAGCTTCACTCAACGCCTTAGCGGTAGGCAGAAAATCTCTCCCGGCTCGCTCGCCTGTCTGTCTCACCTGCCTGGCGGACCCACTCGACAAAGACTGGGTTGTACATAATTCTCGCTCTTTTTGAGCTTTGCAAAGCTCGGAAAGAATCATCCAACCCCATGTGTTCGGTGAGTGCTTGCTGAGCCGGATGTAATCTTTTGGTGGGTCCCACCAATGTGCTATAAATACACCACCGGGCTTAAGGTAAAACCCCCCATCCTTCTGCTTTTCTTTTCTTTGCGAACTACTGTAGTTGAGCGATGCCCATATTGGAAGAAATGTGAGCTCGGCTAGCGGCCGCGAGGGAGGGGACGCGGGCGCAGGTCCATGATGCTGCCCCTTGGCTGGCGCGAGGGTCGCTCAATCCCGTCTTCAAGCCGAAAAAGGCGAAGATGATCAGACGATCTCCAGCAACCATGTCATGGTGTGGGAGATAGTAATTAAGAGTCACATCTAGCTCCGGAAATTCGTCTTCGTCAAGGGAGACTTCGACAACATCCCTTCTCGTCGGTTCAACTCAGCGAGGCGAGCTACCGCCACCTAGACTGGGGGCCATGAAGCCGAGCTCTGCGGGTTCTTCAAGGGGAAGAACTTTGAGGTCGCGTTCCTCCGAAGGAACGTTGACTCCCTCGCCCCCATCCCGCCCGGGGGAGGTAAGCTACTCGCGCCTGATCTCCTGTTACTTAGACCTTTTTTTCTTTGCTGCTCTAACCCTCTTACTGTAGGTGAGTGAGACCTTCCCCTGCACCCTCCTTATGAGAGTGTGTGATTCGCCACCGGCGAGCTCTGTTGGGTATTGTATCCACAATGTACCTGATTTGAAGAAGCCCCTGAACCAGCTAAGGTGAATTGACAATGTATTTGACGATATTTCTTCAAGATTGTGCTTGCAGCTATTCTATGCTAAGTACACACCAATGTCAGGGTGCAGTGGGTTATATACACGGGTCTGCACAACGTAATCCCTCGTTGAGAAAATCAATATGTTGACTCATGTGTGCTCTCTCTATTGGAGTGTACTTATTTTCAAGTATAGGGTTGAGATAATTCAAGAGCAGAGGAGGAGCAAGGATGGGTCAAAGACCAAGTCATGGGAAGAAAGTAGAAAATTCAGCTAAGTCAGAATCGACGGGAATCACTAAGTGATTCTCGCCGATTCGACGGGAATCCCGCCGAATCGTCGAGAATCACTCGCCGATTCCCGCCAACTTCATCCGGCTGACAGTTCGCCTTAAAGAATTCTGCTAAGTCAGAATCGACGAGAATCATTAACTGATTCTCGCCGAATCGTCGAGAATTACTTTGCATTCTCGCTGATTCGATGAGAATGGTCTTGATTCTCGCCGATTCCCTTCGGATGGCAAGCTTTTCAGCTGAAATTCTACCAAGGATAATTCGACGAGAATCATGAGTGATTCCCGCCGAATTTGACGGGAATCACCAATGATTCCGGCCGAATTTGCCTTAGGCGATTTTTATCTACTCGCTGGACCGAACTAAGATAACAGGCGCTGATTAGACCGGGCTTAGGGTTTCTTCTTGTAGGGCCCACAACGGTCTTGTAGGGATGATCTACAGTATATATACTCGCCTACTTTGAAGTTACGCAGGCATCAAACAGAAACGAAAAAAAAGGCATACGGCCGTCGAGCGTAACCTAGCGGATCGCGAATCATCTTCCGTCGCCATCGCCGCTCGCTAAGTAGTCGCCACTGCAGATCGCTGATCTTGAGTGATCTCCTGACGATAGAACCGAAGCTAAGTAACGCATCTCACATTTCTCTCTCGAGATCCCTTGTCTCTTGGTTTGTTGAATGAGAACTTTTCTCCCCTCCGAACTGATTGAGATGATCGATCCGAGTAAGATCGTTGGTAGACCTTGCTTGCTTCGTCAAGAAGTTTGGATCTACAGAGCATCGCCGCCGCAATCATTTGCCGCCGCCGATCTCGGGAAGATCCTCTCCAAGAGAGTGCTTCGGTCGTGGACTCTTCGTCTTCATCAAGAACGCATCAACGAACGAAGCGGGACATCGGGTTCTCCATACTTGAAGTTTGTATTTTTAATACATTCTAATTTTCGTGTTGTTGTAAAGGAATAGTGATTCCTCGTTGTAAGGGTTGGGTACAACCCGTGGTGGAGGAGTAGTGACTCCTTCGGGTGGAAGGGTTTCTTCCATAGTGTGAGGATTGAAATTCAATCCGTTTGGTGAAGTGACCGAGTCGTCCCTTGTTGGGAGATAGGTCGAAGGGGGAGAGTGGACGTACCCAAATCGGGGAACCACTATAATTGCTTTTGTGCTTTTCTGTGTTGTGGTTGTTTTCTTGTGCAGGTCATTTTTTATTCCGCAAAAGACTGCAAATCACCTATTCCCCCCTAGGTGAAGTTAGTTGACACTAGATAACTTTCAAGTGGTATCAGAGGGAGGTTACTCGTCAATAAGGTCAACACCTTGAGTAAGATCCCGGTCTTAGTGTCAAGAAGATAGAAGATCTCTGAAATGGAAGGACTCAAGTATTCAGGGAAGATCCCAGTGTGCACCAAGTTGAACTTTCCTATCTTGAAGGAAAGGATCAAATACTACATGGAAGCAGTGGACCCACTACTCTTCATGATAGTGGAGGAGGGACCTTATATCCCCACTAAGGCCTCCACCATTGATCCAACCAAGAAAGTGCCCAAGAAACTGTCTGAAATGGATAAGGATGAGATGGTGCTTGTCGGACTTGACAAGAAAGCTCAGAACATTCTGGTAAGCGCCGTCGATGATTCCATGATGCAGGTTTTCTGCAACTGCAGGACTGCCAAGGACATTTGGCACTGCCTGATCATCTTGATGGAAGGCACTGATGAAGTAAGGGATGATCGAAGATCCCTTCTGAACTAGAAGTACGAGGCCTTCAGGCAAGGTCCCAAGGAAGAAATCAAAGTGATATTCGAGAACTTCCTGAAGATCATCAATGCCCTGAAGGGCTATGGCAGAGTGTTCACCAATGGTGAACTAAATGACAAATTCCTTAGATCCCTTACTAAGGAATGAGACACCAAGATCTGCGCCATCAGAGAATTTGGTAGGCTGGTAGAAACAGATCCCCAGATTCTGTTTGGGAAACTTCTGTCCTATGAGCTTCAGCTGAACACCAGAAAAGCTGAAGAAGAAGCCGATAAAGCCACTGCCAGAGATAAGACGGTGGCTCTAAAAGCCAATCACTCAAGGAAAGGCAAGGGTGCAGCCTCATCCCGTTCTCGGAAAATGGATGAGGAAGAAGAATCTGAGTCATTCTCTTCCGGCTCAGAGCTATCTGAAGAAGACTTCTCCCTCATCACTCGAAAGTTCAAGAAGTTCCTCAAGTTGAGGAATCAAAGAAAGAGAGACGGCTCCTCCTCTAGACATCAAAAAAAGAATCATTCTTCTGACAGGTATGAATCCAAACAGAACAAACATCGCTCTAATGACATTATTTGCTTTGGATGCAATAAGCTAGGTCACGTCATCGCTGACTGCCACCAAGGAAAGAGAGATAAGGGGAAGGGAGAGGAGCACAAGTCCTCTAGAGATAAGAAGAAGGAGAGTAGCTATATAGCCAAAAAGCCAAAGACACTAAGTGAGTCTGATTCCTCAGACTCTAGTGATGATGAGGAAGCCTACTTCGGGCTAGTGGGTCGCTCTGACTCAGAAGGAGACTGCCCCCCATTTACTGGGAAGGTAAAAGATCGTACCCCCCTCTCTGAATCTGACTATGAGTCTCCTGATGATGATCTCGAGGACAGCCCATCTGCCCGTTAAGCTGAGTTTCTCGAAAAGTATGAGCTTCTGCTCAATACCTTTGAGGAATGCCGCAAGAGGTTGAGGGCTCAGAAAAAGGAAGTCAAATTCCTTAAGGCTGAGGGTGTGTCTCTAAGAGAAGAGATCACTAGCTTGATCTCTCTCCGACATGAACACCTGGGCCTAACTTCTGAGCACTCAGAGTCTCTAAGGCTCCTTGACCTAAAACAGGAAGAAATCAACAAGTTGGAAGAACAGCTTGCGGCAGAAAGGAAGATTGTCAAAAGCTTCTCCATGCCCAAGACCGTTCTTCCCCTGGTTGATGAATTCTCTGCTCAGGCTAAGGGGGCTGGCTTGGGGCATGTGGGTGTGCCTGGTAAATCATCCAGGAGAAACAAAAAGCAGAGGAAAAATAAGGCTGCTAAGAAGGCCTCTGCTGCAGAAAAGGGAAAGGCCCCACTCAACCCTGTTGTATTCAGAAAGCCTGGATTTCACTGCAATGAACAGGACTTTGAGTCAACCTATGGCCACTTCTTTCGGCCCTTGGTTGAAAAGCCCAAGAGCAGGTATGATGGTTGGGCCTTCCCCCGCAACTACAGTGAGAGTGTCTTCAAGGCACCTTATGAGGAAATCCAAGTGGAGGATTATGACCACTTCTCTAGCGGCCATAATAGGAAGCAGGCACCAAAAGCCAAGCCCGTTATACTGAAGGAACAGGAGGTGAAGAAATCATGTGACTGCTGTCATCATGATGCCTCCACCTCCAGATTCAAGGCCCCGGCTGGACCCACCGTTCCAAGGGTGAAGCAGGAGCCTAGGAAAAGGTACTACAGATTTGACTGTTGGTGCTGTGGCAAAGTTGGTCAAATTGCCGTGGATTACTGGTTTAATCCAAGATACAACGAGATTCCTCATGTTAGCAATGCGAGGCCGACCACTCATAGGGTTAACCACCCGAGGGGGAGTATGTTAACAAGGAATCTAGGACCCAAGTTCGATTGGGTTCCTAAGGGAAACTGATTCTGTTTTGCAGGTATGTCCAAAGGCCACCAAAACGCCTATCTGGTACTTGGACAGTGGATTTTCCCGGCATATGACTGGGACTAGAAGCCTGCTGCGTGATTACTCTCCAGTCGAAAATGGACCCAAAGTCATCTTTGGAGGATCAGATCGAGGAGTCACAAGAGGTTACGGTATGATTTTCAACGGTATAATCTCTTTCACCGACGTGGCCTATGTTGAAGGGTTAAATCATAACCTGATCAGTGTAAGTCAGTTGTGTGATAAAGGATATGACGTTAAGTTCTGCAAGGATAAATGCTTGATAATATCGTGTGCCTCTTCGGAGACGGTATTAACTGGCATTAGGAGCAGAAATACATTTTGTTTAGATTTTCTTAGCGTAGATTCCTCTACCCCCGTGTGCCTAGTAGCAAAAGGCAGTGCGTCTCTTTATGAACAATGACACAAAAGATTAGCACATATTAATTTCAAGACAATTAATATGTTGTTTTCTAAGAACTTAGTAAGGGATGCCCCTACTATTAAGTGTATCAAGGATAACTCTTGTCCCGCATGCCAGAAGGGCAAATAGACTCGGGCTACCTTTAAGGGCATTGCAGACAAAGACTCATCCAGATGTCTTTATCTTCTGCATATGGACTTGTTCGGTCCAGTGCAAGTTCATAGCTTAGGAGGCAAATCGTATATGCTAGTGATTGTTGATGATCACTCTCGATTTACGTGGGTGTTCTTTTTGAAACGAAAGTCAGATACGTTTGATATCTTCACGAGTTTTGTCAAGCAGATTCAGAACAAACTTAACTGCTCAGTGGTCAAAATTAGAAGTGACCATGGAACAGAATTCGAGTCTAGTGCTATGACAGAATTTTGCGAAGAACTTGGTATCATTCATGAGTTTTCCTCCCCGCGTACTCCGCAACAAAACGGAGTTGCGGAAAGGAGAAATAGAACGCTCATTGAAGCATGTACGATAATGTTGAATGACGCCTCTCTTCCAGAGTACTTCTGGGCAGAGGCTTTCAACACGGCTTGTCATGTGCAGAACCGAGCATTGATCAACAAGAATCATCGCAAGACGCCTTATGAGCTATTGAAAGGCAAGAAACCGACCATGTCCTATTTGAAGATCTTTGGCTGCAGATGCTATGTACTCAATAATGGGAAGTACCCACGTACTAAATTCGGATAAAAATTCTTCGAAGGATCTTCATGGGCTATAACAGCTATAGTCGGGCATATAGGGTCTTCAATAAGAAAACCCTAGTGGTAGAGGAGTCCATTAATGTTTTTTTGATGAAGGAAGCTTGCTTCATAGCAATTCTTCCAGTGGCATTCTTGAAGATGCAGGTGCAAGACTTGAACAGCTAAGTCTCGATGAGATCGCTAAAGATGTAACTCCCAAGTACGTCAAGGTTTCCACCTCAATGCCAACTAGAGAAGTTGAAGATCAGGATGGAGAAAATCTCTTAGAAGAAGGAGAAGCCCGAGAAGATGTCAGAGCTCTAGATGCCAGACTCCTAGAGCTCCGACACGTGAGAGATCATCCCAGAGATCAGATCATCGGAGATCCTCGTGACGGTGTCAGAACTTGGAGAGGTACAATTAACGAGATTTTGCACCTTAGTTTCCTGTCACAGGTTGAGCCAAAAAAGTTCGACGAAGCGAACAAAGATGCAGCATGGATATTGGCCATGCAAGATGAACTGCATCAATTCGAATGATGCAACGTCTGGACGCTTATTACCAGACCAAAGAACCAGAATGTGATCGGCACCAAGTGGATCTTCAGAAACAAACTGGATGAACACGGTGTCATCATAAAGAACAAAGCCAGGCTGGTGGCTCAAGGTTACAGACAGGAGGAGGGGATTGACTTCGACAAGACCTTTGCACCAGTTGCAAGGCTCGAGGCGATCAGATTGTTCCTGGTGTATGCTTCGCACAAAGGATTCACTGTCTATTAGATGGATGTGAAATCTGCATTCCTCAATGGAAAATTGAAAGAGGAAGTATATGTCGCGCAACCCCCAGGTTTTGTTAATCCTACATTCCCTAATCATGTTTATTTTCTTAATAAAGCATTATATGACTTAAAACAAGCTCCTCGAGCTTGGTATGAGACTCTGTCTAGTTTTCTTCTTGAGAACAAATTCTCGAGAGGAAAAATAGATAAGACATTGTTTCTTAGGGAAGTCAAAGGCAAGATTTTGCTGGTGCAAATCTATGTCGATTACATAATATTCGGCTCAACGGACAACAATCTTTGCAAAAAGTTTTCCAAACTTATGCAAGGAAAGTTTGAAATGAGCAGTATGGGCGAGCTAAAGTATTTCTTGGGAATTCAAGTGAAATAGTCTGAGGATGGAATTTTCATTTCTCAGACGAAGTTCACAAATGAACTCCTCAAGAAATTCGGAATGGAGAATGCAACCTCTATGAGGACTCCAATGGGATCCACTATGTCTCTGGACAAGGATGAGAAAGGGAAACCTTTTGATGAAACCAAATACAGAAGCATCATTGGATCCCTGCTCTACCTTACTGCAAGTAGACCGGATATTATGTTTTCCACATGCGTTTGCGCCAGATATCAGGTGAACACTAAGGAATCTCATTATGTCGCTGCAAAGCGAATTCTTATATACCTTAAAGGTACACCAAATCTTGGCTTGTGGTACCCAAGAAATAATTATGTCGAGCTGATAGGCTTTTCAAATGCTGATTTTGCAGGAAGCAGGGATGATAGGAAAAGCACTTCCGGGACGTGTCAATTCCTCGGAAGAAGGCTTATTTCATGGAACAGTAAGAAGCAGAATTGTGTCGCAACCTCCACGGCTGAATCTGAGTACATCTCAGCAGGCAGCTGTTGCGCACAACTTCTATGGATCAGAAATCAGCTAGAATATTATGACCTTCATTTCAGAGAGGTACCAATGTACTGTGACTCCTCAAGTGCTATAGCCATTGCGAACAATCCGGTGTCGCACAGCAGAATGAAGCATATTGAAGTGCGTTACCACTTCATTCGGGAGCATGTGGAAAACAAAGATATCTCTCTCTGCTATGTCCCCACGGATAAGCAGATTGCAGATATCTTCACGAAGCCCCTAGACGAGGCCAAGTTCAGTCTCTTCAAAACTGAACTCGGTATGCTAAACTATGAGAAATGAAGACTACAGGGGCTCCAGGCTCTTGGATCAAGGGGGAGCATCCGCAAGGAACTAAAGCGAGAGCACAGATGCAAGAACTGAGGGGGAGCATTGTGTCTCACATGCTAAAGTCCCAGATTTGCAGAAGCCGAAAAGGGGGAGATTACCCTCTCGGCTCAGGTGCTAAGGTGCTAAGTCTGCTCTAAGGAAACTGGTAATGAATTTCATTCTCAACTGATTGTTCAGTTTATGTTTTACTCCCATCTGTTGTATTCACCTTAGCTTGTAGGGTTTAGACTTCTTCAAATAGAGGGGAATTGTTGGGTATTGTATCCACAATGTACCTGATTTGAAGAAGCCCCTGAACAAGCTAAGGTGAATTGACAATGTATTTGATGATATTTCTTCAAGATTGTGCTTGCAGCTATTCTATGCTAAGTACACACCAATGTTAGGGTACAGTGGGTAAATATACACGGGTCTGCGCAACGTAATCCTTCATTGAGCAGATCAGTGTGTTGACTCATGTGTGCTATCTATTGGAGTGTACTTATTTTCAAGTACAGGGTTGAGATAATTCAAGAGCAGAGGAGGAGCAAGGATGGGTCAAAGACCAAGTCATGGGAAGAAAGTAGAAAAATCAGCTAAGTCAGAATCGACGGGAATCACTAAGTGATTCTCGCCGATTCGACGGGAATCACTAGTGATTCCTGCCGAATCGTCGAGAATCACTCGCAGATTCCCGCCAACTTCATCCGGCTGACAGTTCGCCTTCAAGAATTCTGCTAAGTCAGAATCGACGAGAATCATTAACTGATTCTCGCCGAATCGTCGAGAATGACTTTGCATTCTCTCTGATTCGACGAGAATGGTCTTGATTCTCGCCGATTCCCTCCGGATGGCAAGCTTTTCAGATGAAATTCTACCAAGGATAATTCGACGAGAATCATGAGTGATTCCCGCCGAATTCGACGGGAATCACCAATGATTCCCGCCGAATTTGCCTTAGGCGATTTTTATCTGCTCGCTGGACCGAACCAAGATAACAGGCGCTGATTAGACCGGGCATAGGGTTTCTTCTTGTGGGGCCCACAACGGTCTTGTAGGGATGATCTACAGTATATATACTCGCCTATTTTGAAGTTACGCAGACATCAAACAGAACGAAAAAAAGGCATACGACCGCCGAGCGTAACCTAGCAGATCGCGAATCATCTTCCGTCGCCGTCGCCGCTCGCTAAGTAGTCGCCGCTGCAGATCGCTGATCTTGAGTGATCTCCAGACGATAGAACCGAAGCTAAGTAACGCGTCTCATGTTTCTCTCTCGTGATCCCTTGTCTCTCGGTTTGTTGAACGGGAACTTTTCTCCCCTCCGAACCGATTGAGACGATCGATCTGAGTAAGATCGTTGGTAGACCTTGCTTGCTTCGTCAAGAAGTTTGGATCTACAGAGCATCGCCGCCACAATCATTTGCCGTCGCCGATCTCGGGAAGATCCTCTCCAAGAGAGTGCTCTGGTCACGGACTCTTCGTCTTCATCAAGAACGCATCAACGAACGAAGAGGGACATCGGGTTCTCCATACTTGAAGTTTGTATTTTTTATACATTCTAATTTTCGTGTTGTTGTAAAGGAATAGTGATTCCTCGTTGTAAGGGTTGGGTGCAACCCGTGGTGGAGGAGTAGTGACTCCTTCAGGTGGAAGGGTTTCTTCCATAGTGTGAGGATTGGATTTCAATCCGTTTGGTGAAGTGACCGAGTCATCCTTTGTTGGGAGATAGGTCGAAGGGGGAGAGTGGACGTACCCAAATCGGGGAACCACTATAATTGCTTTTGTGCTTTTCTGTGTTGTGGTTGTTTTCTTGTGCAGGTTATTTTTTATTCCGCAAAAGACTGCAAATCACTTATTCCCCCCCCCCATAGGTGAAGTTAGTTGTCACTAGATAACTTTCAAGCTCGACCATGTCGAGGCGGCGGCTGTTGCGCATCGCGAGATCTAGGCCCTCGCCCCTAGAAGCGGGTTGCCTGTGATCAGCCTCCTCCGCCGTCGCCGTCCAAGAAGCCGAAGATCGCGGGCGGCACACCTCCCACATCCCGGGAAAAAGGCAAGGCCCTGGCGAGCCAACAGACTGAAGCGGTCGTCACTCCTAGCGCTTCGACTAATAGTCCTACCAGCAGGCCACCGACACCTCCAGGGCACGAGAGCAGGCATCCGCTGACAGGCCCGTGTCGAGGGCACACCGCAACTTCAGCTACGGAGAGCGGCACCTGGACAAGCTCGACAAACCCCTCCTTCAATGGGACCAAAGAGATAACCGGGCATCGATCTCCATCTGCTACCGAGCTGGCTGGAGTAGGATACCACTAGTGGGGAGGCCTTCACCTTCTCCTTCGGCCTATATGCGTGGGAGGATGCCGCGGTCTATGACCAGGAGTCCATATGGGTACTCGTTCACGAGAGCGCGCGGGCCCAGCTACGCGGCCTAGAGCTATCCCATATGGCGGTCCGCCGGTGTATGCAAATGGAACGGAACTCCGCCTCGCTCCAGAAGCTCATCGACGATAAGGATGCAGCTGACGCAATCCTCGTCGGATACCTGGGGGTGGTAAGTAACGGAACTTGAACAAGATACCTTTCTTTAGATTGCCTCCACTAACTCTTATATTTATTTTGTTTCTTTTCGCAGTATGCTACAACGAATCAGCGCCTTGGCCTTCAAATCGCCACCCTCCAAAAGGATAATGAGGCGGTGTAGGCGCGGGTGCGAGAACTGGAAGCAGATGCTCCACCGCCACCCTCCAGCAGCAGATGTCGGCTCATCCACTACTCCAACTATGAACTAGAAGAGATGATGCAGAAGAACACCGCTAAGCCACAACGTACACTATCCAGACCATGCAGCGGGCAGACCTAGTGACGAGCGAAGGCGCGGGGAACTCGACGAGCGATGTGGTACCAGAGTTGTTCCTTCTAGTACCAAAGCCGGCCGACGAGTCCTTCCAACCCCTTTGGGAGAGCTCGCCTCCCGAGAGCTCGCTTCGCTGAATCCCTGCGCCACACTTCTCATTCTTTTTGCAGACCATGTATTTTCTTTTATCTTACTATAATGTAAATGTGGGCTGAACCTCATCCTTGTACCTTTTTGTGATTAATATGTACTATTTCCGGAAATGTTGTCTATTGCTCTTTGTAACTATTTTCCTTTCTTTTTGCATGCTCGCGTCTCGGCTCGGCCTTCTCACTTACCGCCTCCAAACCCATGCCTCGCTAGAGAGATCGCGCGGTTCTTAGGGACTTAGTTTAGAAAATCGATAAGACCTTAAGTAGTCGGTACACGAGCGGGGATCCGCTGCCTTTACTCAGAGGGCTTCCCCGCGGTATTTGCGAGACTTAGGTCTAGGCGTCTCTCAGCCTGCCCCCTAAGTGCTTGACCTTCACAAACTGGGACACCTCTGGCGCAACCTGGAGGCTTGCGAGCGCCTCGCACAATTGATCCTCACAGCCTGGGTCACCCTGCTTTGACTGAAGATATTTGTTGAATGGGAGTGGCGAGACCTAGCTCACCAGGTGGGGCAAGACCCAGTTCACCAGGAGGGGCGAGACCCAGCTCGCCAGGAGGGCTATACGAGATCCATATTTGCCGGAAGGGCTATGTCAAGAGGGCTATGACGAGAAGGAAGACTCCCTCGAGTGACATCCAGCCCTGCCAGCTAGTGGGAGCCTGGTAACGGGATCTTCTCGGGGTCCGGGAGAATCTCTCGAGTGACATCCAGCCCTGTCAGATAGTGGGAGCCTGGCGGCGGGATCTACTCGGGGTCAAGGAGACTCTCTCTCGAGTGACATCCAGCCCTGCCAGCAAGTGGGAGCCTGGCAGCAGGATCTGCTCGGGGTCTGGGAGAATCTCTCGAGTGACATCCAACCCTTCCAGCTACTGGGAGCCTGGCATCAGGATCTACTCGGGGTCTGGGAGACTCTCTTGAGTGACATCCAGCCCTGCCAGCTAGTGTGAGCCTGACAACGGGATCTGCTTGGGGTGTAGGAGACTCTCTCGAGTGACATCCAACCCTGCTAGCTAGTGGGAGCCTGACAGTGGGATCTGCATGGGTTCTAGGTAGGTGGGTTCTTCACCCATTCATACAATCCATTGTAAATAAAATTTATGGCAAAAAGGTCCAGAATTTCAAAAGATCATATTATAAAAAGATATCACATACATGGTTCAGGGATAAAAACGCTTTAGGTCATCACCGCTCCAGGTGTGGCTTAGGGTCTCTCCCTCCACATTCTGGAGGCGATACCCCCATGACTTCAATGCTTCCTTGACAATAAACGAACCCTCCCAACTTGGGTTGAGCTTTCCCACGACGGCTGATCTTCCCGCGGCATTAACTGGGTGGGCTCGCCACTTAACTAGGCAGGTGCGGTCTGGCTCTCGCAGCTCGCCTCTCTTTTTAGGGGAGCGTGAGCTGGGCTCCTGCGGCTTGCCTGCCCATTACACGGAGGCGAGTCGATTATCTTGGTCTAGTGACCACTTAGGCAAAGGTGGGCTGGCGAGCCAGCTTGCGTGATACGCCCACCCCGCTTGGAGGAAGCGGGCCTGCTGTCTTGGCTCGCTCGTCTGCCTGACGGGCCTAGAGAAACAAAGCCGGAGAAACTGAGAAGAAATCTGGCTAAGTCCAAAAGCATTGAGTGAAGCCAGTTCACTCAACGTCAAGCTCAGAAGGCGTCGATAGGTCAAGCTTCAATAAATGCCAATCTCAGAAGGAGTCGACAGGTAAAGCTTCACTCAATGCCAAGCTCAGAAGGCGTCGATAGGTCAAGCTTCACTCAACGCCTTAGCGGTTGGCAGAAAATCTGTCTCGGCTCGCTCTCCTTCCTATTTTGCCTGCCTGGTGGACCCACTCGGCGAACACTAGGTTGTACAAAGGCGGTCCAGGTTATTCCAATCCGACTGGGTCGTCAAGTTAGACCGCAACATCTTGGCATTGTCTGTGGGAAGCAAGTTTCTAGCATCCTCAAAAGACAGTACCCTCAACACAATGGTACTCGTGACTAGAGACTATGGCTTGAGAATTTACCCACACTGTAAAAGAGATAACCCTTGGGGGGCACTTCGGTCCAGTTCCGCCTCACTTGTCTGTCAACATGCTTGAAGCAGAACACCCCTACATGGATATTCGATGTTGTGAAGCCCGTCCTGCCAAAGAACCTGAAGCTCAAAATCACTGCAACTACCCTGTAGTAGAAGCCCTCGATGATGGACTCACACACGAAGAAGTTCTCAACTTAACCACACAAGAGCGCGAGAGAGCCAAGCAGCGTGCCACTTTGGCAAGTCACCCTCTCCATCATTGCTCGTTGTTCGCACCTGAAGTTCGGGCATACCCAATCCCTCACAATTTAAAGCTCCCAAAGATCGAGACATACGATGGTACAAGTGACCAGTTAGAGTAGGTCAGACACTTCACGATCATGATGCAACTTTGCAATTCCCCATATCAACTGTTATATCAAGCTTTCCCGACAAACCTAAAAGGGCAAGCTCGCACCTGGTTCCTTTCCTTGAAGGAAGGAGAAATCAAGGATTTCGTAAAACTAACACAACAATTCACGGATCAGTTCATCGCCAACCGTCGGATATTCAATGATCCTTCTGACTTGTCTAGTATCCGTCAAGGTGAGGGGGAAACCCTTAAAGATTTCTTGCCTCATTTCACCACTGAGGCACAGCAAATCCCTGCGATAAAATCAGAGCTCCTACGCGTATTTTTTCTTGGAGGGCTCCAACCTAGTGGCTTCTACTTTGCACTAATACAAGAGACTATACCCAGCTATTCCAATCTTATTCAACTAATCAATGCCCAGATTGTTATTGATGATGCAATTGAAGCACACTGTCAATAATTTAAAAGAAACTCAAAGAGACAGCGAGAGCAGGGGTTGACACCACTGCCTATTCCCAAAAAGAGCAAAACACGCCGCGTCAACTCTCGAAGGGCTGGGGGGCATCACAAACATCAAGCCTTCACTCCCCTCAACACTTCACGAGTGGAAGTGTTGCTCTCTATATGCAACCATCCATCTCTCCAAAGGCCAAGGGTTCTTAATCCAAATTTAGGGGACCAATCTAAATATTGCAACTTCCATCAAGGTTACGGGCATAAGACAGAAGATTGTTCGAGATTGAAGACAGAAATCAAATGATTCGATCACCTCAGATACCTCGAGAGTTCTCTCCAAAACAAAGACTCTAAATCGACATGTCAAGAATGATCATCGAAAGTCTTTGTTTTCAAGGTAGCTAGCAACCTGGGGGAGTGAATAGGTTTTCTGGTTTTTTTATTAGTATTATTAACTTAGTGCATAGTTAGTTAGTAGATTAAATATTTCAAGATAAACTACACAAGCACACACAAAATTTATAGTAGTTCCCCAAATTATGGGTATATCCACTCTCCTCCCACCCTTCTAACTTCCAGTTAGGCAAGACACTTCTCTAAAAACTCAGCTCCAAAGAACTTACACCTCAGATCCCGCAGGATCTCTCAGTCTCCTCCAATACTTACAACTCAGGAACAAAGACTTACCTCAAAGCAAACTTGCTCCTACAACTCAGTGATCAAATGATCACCTAACTCAGACTTGAACTCAAGTCCTACAGCTCGGGCTATGGAGGATAGCCCTACCTCAAAGAGAATGACTCTCCTACAGCTCAGGCACAAGGCCCTACCTCAGATCCAAATTTGGATCCCACACTCAGACCCAAAGGTCCTAAACTCAGAGAGTATGACTCTCCTATAACTCAGGAAAAACTGCCCTACCTCAGGCTTAAATGCCCTACAGCTCAGATCCACACAGGATCCTACGTAAGACCCAAAGGTCCTACACTCAGATCCAAATATGGATCCTACACTCAGATCAGAAACTGGATCCTACACTCAAGAAAATCTTCCCTACCTTAGGCACAAAGGCCTTACAACTCAGATCCAAATGGATCCTACAGAAATGAAATTGATTTGTGTTAATTTGACATAGAGATATTTCTCTGTGTCAGCTTCCTGAGCAGAATTATCTCTTCCCTAACTAACTTCACAATAGTAGAAAGATGATCTTCAGTAAATAGCTGCCTCTGCTGGAAGTATCTCAGAAATATGTTTCTGAACTTGCTGTAGAAGACTGAAGACTTGACTAATCTTGAGTTCTTTAAACAGCTAACCTGAACCTGCAGAAAACTGAAGGCTCTTCTTCTCTTTCTTTATCATAAGCTAATCTGAATTTGATGTAGCAGAAGAAATTGCTACAACTATCTAGAATGAACTTTTAGTTCACCTGGATAGACTTCAAGCTTTTTGGCTCGACAACAATGACGAGGAAGATGAAGTCCAGCCGCAATTTGTGAAAAAATGAAATCCTGAAAGTTAAGTTCTTCCTTCTGAAGCTGTCTCTTTTATCTTCCGCCGATTAATGGCTCCAAGGGGTAGTGGGGACCACCTGCAGTTGACAACTGCAACTTACTTTAACGGAAGAAGACATACAGTAGAGTGTTGGCGCTATTTGTCGTGTTCTGTAGCTTTCTTGCAACTTGTTTGAACTATGTTGACATTTGTTGACTTTGGCTGACGTCATCAGTTATGAACTTAACCAATTTATCAAATCCACTCCAGGAATTGAGTGCGTTGAGTGAATAAGCTTCACTCAACGATTCTGGACTTAGCTAATCTTTTGCTTCCTTAGGCGTTGAGTGCGTTGAGTGAACAGTCTTCACTCAATGCCAAAACCCTTAGTCAATTTTCTGAATCATTCTGCATCTTAGGCGTTGTGAGCGTTGAGTGAGCCTTCATCACTCAATGCTTTCTGACTTAGCTCATCATTCTGCCTCTAGGCGTTGAGAGTGTTGAGTGAGCCTTCCTCACTCAATGCCTTTGGACTTAGCCAATTCTTCACCTATCTGAAGGCATTGAGTGAGATGGCCTCACTCAATGCTTTCTGTCTTTGTCTGTCTTCTTTATTAGGTGTTGACTGCAGCAGCATAACTCAATGCTTTTGCTGTCTGGCGTTGAGAGCATCGAGTGAAGCTTCATCATTCAATGTTTTTGTACTTAGCCTCTTTCCGTCATCTTAGGCTTTATCATAACACGACACCTTATGCTTTGGCGTCGAGTGAACTGTGTTCACTCGACGCTCCTGGGCTTAGCAAAATATTTAGCACGCCAATACTGAGGCTTTGACAGATTCAGCTATACTCAATGTTTCTTGATATTTGGCGTTGAGTGAACTACCATCACTCAACGCTTGTGGACTTGGCCGCAGAATTTGCTTTCCAGACTATATGGCTTTGACTGTCTACAACTAACTCAGCGTTGTTTGACATCTGGTGTTGAGTGTACTGGCTTCACTCAATGCCTGTGGACTTAGAAAATTTTCAGCCTATTCAGCATCCTCCCTTGCATCTTGCATTGAGTGAACTGGCTTCGCTCAATGCTTATGGACTTAGACAGATTTCTGTCTTTCCACATCTTTACTTTGTGACCACCTGTCACATCACTTGAAAAACTTGTCCTATCACTATTATAAAGACTAATCTGCATGCATGAACTTGAACATACATCAAATACAACTATGTGTATATCATTGATATGTTTGAATTATACAAATCTGACTTCTACAAGTCTGGGATATTGTGAGCAATGGACCCAACAACCTCCCCATATTTGAAAAAGTAAAAACACTTAATCAAAATCCCGAGTCAATGATATACACTAACATATGCAGCAATAAAAGATAACTTGGAGAACATATAACAAGAGAATAAGTTATAGTTACCACACTTTCCTTGCCTGCAAGGTGATCATCATCACACCTGCTCCCCCTGAATTGCTTCTGCCTGGCCTTGATCATTTTGATCATTTTCTTCTTATAGATATGATAGCACTTATATTATTCTCATTTGTATCCTTATCTACCACTTTTTGACTTCTATAAATAGTCAGGGAGGCTCTGATTATCTGCTCCCCCTTTTTTGAATACAGATAAGGAACTCTTGCAGCAGATGAACCACTTGAGAGTGCTGGAGGTGTGATGCTCCTTCTCAATAGGATACCACTTGAATCTACCTCTACAAGTGCTGGACTTTCTCTCCCTCAACTGAAGCATCCTCTATCATACTTCCTAGTAGACACTTTAGTCTATTCCAAACATGATAGCACTTGAACCACTTGATAAACTTTATACCAATGAAGGTATACCACTTGAAAAATCTTCATCCCACTAAAGGACTTTTCCACCTGCAAGAAATAGTATAACCTGCAACAAGGAAACAACATGAGGAGCAATTGAAGCTATACCAGGTTCAACATACCCAACTTAAATTTGAAGGTGTTTAACTTTGCTTGATCTAGTTGCTTAGTGAAGATGTCAGCCACTTGCTTGTCTGTAGGGACAAACTTAAGGTTGATATCTTCACACTCCACATGCTCTATAATGAAATGATATCTTATCTCAATATGCTTAGTCGTGTAGTGTAAGACATGATTCCTAGCAATTGAGATGACACTAGTAGAATCACAATATAAGAGACTTCTACTTATCTGGAGGTTATAATCCTGGAGTTGATGTTGGATCCATATCAACTGAGCACATCAAATACCTGCTGAGATGTACTCTAATTCTGAAGTTGAGATTACAACACTTATTTGTTTCTTACTGCTCCAATACACTAGTCTTTCTCCCAAGAACTAATAGGTGCCAGAAGTTCTCTTCATGTCCTCTTTGCAGCCTGCAAAATCTATATCTGGTAGACCTTAAATCCCTTGCGTATAGCATATGCAAGGAATAGTTTGATGGCTTCCAATCTTGCTAAAAGGGCAAAGGTTTGATCAAATTCAATACCTTCTTCTTGTCTGTACCCCTTAGCTACTAGTCTTGCTTTGTTCTTGATTATAATATCATTTTTATCAAGTTTATTCCTATAAATCCACTTGAATCCAATGACATTATGTCCTTGTGGTCTGGGAACAAGCTTCTAGACCTTACATTTCTTAAACTGGTTCAGTTCCTCTTGCATTGCTACAATCCAGAACTGATCTATGTTGGCCTCTTCAAATTTCTTGGGCTCAACTTATGACAGGAAACTTACATACATTGTTATATTCAGAGTCTTGCTTCTTATCACCACTCCTTGGTGTGCATCACCAATTATCTGATGTCTTAGATGGTCTCTTAGATGCCTGACTGCAGGAGGCAATCTTTTTTTAGCTTTCGCTTCAGTAGCAGCTTCTTTCTGATCTTCATCTACTTCAAGTGAGCCTGGTACATCTTCTAGAATGACCATTCCCTCAATTGTATCTTGGACTTTTGGAGCAACTTCCTTGATAGTCAGCTTGTCTATCATCTGCTCTGTACCTGCAATACTAAAAGAGGATCTTGACAGTTTACTGTTAATCATGGTAGACTCATCAAAGACTACATGTATAAACTCTTCTACAACTTGGCTTTTCAAGTTGTATATCTTATATGCTTTACTATGATTGCTGTACCCAACAAGAATCTCATCAAAGGACTTGGCAGCAAACTTTGTCACATATGACTTTCTATTATGAAGCACATAACACTTACTACCAAAGATTCTGAGATAGCTCAGGTTTGGTTTTCTGCCCTTCAAGATCTCATAGGGAGTTTTCTTGTGGCTCTTGGTGATAGATGCTCTGTTAAGGACATGACATGCAGTATTGACTGCCTCAGCCCAGAGATATTTTAGGAGAGATGTGTCACTCAACAAGGTCTTTCCATCCTCTATGAGAGTTTTATTTTTCCTCTCAACAATCCCATTTTACTGGGGTGTTCTTGGAGAAGAAAATTCATCATGAATCCCTAGCTCTTCATAGAACTTTGTCATGCTATCAGACTAGAATTCAGTCATATGGTCACTTCTGATTTTAACCACAGTACTGTCAAACTCATTTTGAATTTGCTTGACAAACTTTATGAAGACATCAAGGGTTTCATTCTTTTCTTAAGAAAGAACACCCAAGTAAACTTGGAATAGTCATCAACCATCACAAGGGTGTAGACTTTCCTACCAAGACTGTGAACTGGCATAGGACCAAACAAGTTTATATGCAAGAGGTATAAACACCTCAAGAGTCTTTGGTTCCAATTCCCTTGAAGGAGGCTTTGGTCTGCTTGCCCTTTTGGCATGCAGAGCAAATGCTTTCCTTGGTACATTTCACATTAAGACCATTTCTAACTAGCTCTTGACTAAAGAGCTTGCCAATAGTCTTGTAGTTCAAATGAGCTAGCCACTTGTGCCATTGGACACAATATGAGACTTTCTCATTTGCCACTAGACAAATAGAAGAGTTTGTATCTAGACAAACGAAATTTAAATAATAAACATTTCCACCCATCGTGTCTGTCATGATGACCTCTTGGTCACTTGACCTGTTAATCTAGCACATATCTTTGTGAAAGACAATAACATAGCCAAGATCAGAGAGTTGGCTTATGCTTATGAGGTTGTGTTTCAACCCTTCAACATAAGCCACTTTTATGATGGTGACTATGTCATTGGTAATCTTACCATAACCTCTTGTCACCTCTCTATCTGAACCACCAAAGATAACCTTGGGTCCATCTTTCACTGGAGTGTACTCCTTTAAGTTGCTCCTTGTCCCAGTCTTGTTACTTAAAAAACCACGGTCCAAGTACCATATAGGGGTATGGGCACTTGGACTAACCTGCATCACATAATTTATTTTACCTTAGGACCCTAATATCTATTGGGTCCTAGGTGCATGTTTGTCTGAAAATAGACTTGTCTACCAACAACTTTTCTGACTAGTGGACTAACAACTGCTCTTGGCACACATGGATTGTGCCAGCAGTCGATAACAAAGTTGCCCACTTTTCCGCAGCACCAACATTCATGAATATCATATCTTCTTTTCTGTGTAGGCCTTGCAATTTGGTTAACTGCTGACTGAATAGAAGGAAGAGGAGCATCAGCCTTCTTCAGATTCCTTTCAGTAAGGATCTGACTGAAGGTAAGCCTTCCAACTAGCTTATTTGGCCTGATTTGAGTGCTATCAGCAACAATCTTCTTTGTAGAAGACATGCTCTTGATAGCATCAGAAATGACAAAATCAGGCTTGCTGATAGAATGACCCTTGGTCTGAGTCTTTGCTGAATGGTTCTGAATCTTGACCACAACCACATTCTTGAGAGTGGGGGCTGAAGCACTAAAGACAAATGGTCCATGATGGGCCATTTGAATTTCTTCATGGGCAGCCTTAAAGTCATTCTCTCCCCTGCTATACTTTCCAACATAGCTGTGAACCTCCTTGTTCACACTAGTGGATACACCATTCATCCAGTGACCATAGATGCTCTCTTGATCATACCTGTTTGAAGGCAACTGAACTTTCCTAAAAGGAATGGGAGACTTGGAAGCCAGAGGCTGAACATGAACATTACCCTTCCCTTTGGAAGTGGCAACTCTAGTATTTCCCTTAAATCTCAATCCTTTTTTACCCTTCTGAGAGGAGAATGAGTCAATCAAGGGCAACACTGTATTGAGCTTAGAAAAACTAGCCACAATTCTCTTCTCCCTCTGGAGCTTCTCTTCAAGGTCCCTAATGAGACTATTCTTATACTTTGAAAGTGCTAAGTTGGTCGCCTAATTCACCTAGAGGGGGGTGAATAGGTGAAATGCGTGTCTAATGCGGAATTAAAAACTAACACAGCAAATATCAAGCAATCACAGAAGACAAGAGATTTATAGTGGTTCCCCAATCTTGGGTACGTCCACTTTCCTCACCGATCTAGCAAATTACTAGACTCGGCTACTCCACTATCTCGGATTGAAAACAATCCTACACCTCGGAACCACGTTCCTACAAATCTCGATCCCAAAACGGATCTACAAAAACTCGGAAGACAAAACTTCCTACAAATCTCGGAGAATTAAAACTCCTACAAAAATATTGGTTGTGATTACAAACAAACACACTATCAGATCTGGATCTGTATCCGTCTTCTTCTTTAGGAACTTCGGCTTGATCAGAAAATGTAGAAGACGACTAGAGAAAGATCCACGAATCTGAGATCTAGAACCACCTCGATCGAGAAAGTAGATCTGGAATCTTCAAGGCTCGGCAAGATCGAGTGATTCTCTTTCTTCTGGATCGCTGGAGAAAAGATCGATGAAAACGAAGGTCGCGATCCAAACTTTTCTTCTTCTTCCGTGAACGGCAATGGCGGCGGCGTGAAATTAGGGTTCATGGAATTTCTCTTTCTTAAAAAGAATATTTCTGCAATAACGCTTAAAAGTCATTTCTGAAAAGACCTATTTATAGGTGGGTTCCAACGGTCATAATATTGATTAATGATGACACGTGGACCAATCAGAATTGACAGATTCAAAATACTTATGATGAAAATGGACTTAGAAAAATTCTGGAGAAGTTGACTGCGATACTCGAGTAATGGAGGATATACACGAGTATGGAGAGATGGATTACTCGAGTAGCAAGAAGCAGTATACTCGAGTATAGAAAGAGAGAAATACAGGAGAGAAGAATGAATTACTCGAGTATCAAAAATGGTATACTCGAGTATCAGAATTGTATACTCGAGTAATAGAAAAGTATACTCGAGTATCAAGACGATATACTCGAGTATCAAAAGGCTAAACTCGAGTATCAGAAAATATACCTGAGAAACGTTTACATACACGAGTATCAGAGTCAATTACTCGAGTATGGAAGAATTTACTCGAGTATCAAAGATCAATTACTCGAGTATGAACATACTTACTCGAGTATCAGAAGATATACTCGAGTATAGAGAAAACTTACTCGAGTATCAGAAGTTATACTCGAGTATCAGAAAACACTTACTCGAGTATGGAACAGGAGTTACTCGAGTATGAATTACCTTACTCGTGTATTACAAGGAAATACTCGAGTATAAAGGACTTAGGAAAATTCTCTCTGAGAAAGCTTAGCTCCAAAGCTTCTGTCCATCAATCCAAGTGCATGAAGGAAGTGTATCCCAATAGAGAGGCTATACATGGGCCAACACCTTGGATCACACAATGAGAGATTACATTGCATGGTCCTGTGTTTGGTGACCCATTACAGACTGACATTGGTCTACACTTGCCAATTAGAGTCCTGCATACATAACTCAAACACAAGATCAAATACAACTGCAATTCACCTTAGTTTTAGGAGGACTTCTTCAAATTAAGGTCATTGTGGAAACAAGACCCAACAATCTCCCCCTATTTGAAGAAGTCAGAACACCATCTACTAAGTTGAATTGCTAGAGATATTAAAACAAAATGACATGAAAGAGGATGCATTGTCTTACATTTCTTTACTCTAATTGTCTTGCATTTCTCCCCATTTCTGTACTAGAATTGTTTTGCATTTCATCTCCTTCTGAAATCTTCATTTGGATTTGCAAATTTTCTTCCCTTTCTATCTCTATCTTTCATTTCCTTTTGCTCTCCCTTTTTCTCTCCCCTTTGCTCTCCCCCTTTCTGACATCTTTGAATAGGGGACATGGCAGGGGATATCAATCATGTCTCCATCCTTACTGAAGGCTCAAACACCTTTGAGGTTCTTTTGGACAAGGTGAGCAGTTAGAAGCTCCCCCTAAACCAATGCATGAGGAAGTTCTTCTTCAGCTGCTAAACCATCAAGCTTTCCAACAGAGGTACTTTAATCTTCTAGTTCCAAGAATTTTTCTGGAACTTCTTCTTGTCCATTTGCCAGATAAGAATTTTGTTAGCCCATGGACATACCTGCATTCACAAGATTAGAATCCCTTAGGAACCCAAACAAGATTGGGTCCTAGGTCTCTTGTTAGTATCCTCCCCCTATGAGAGTTAATATTGTGAGTGGTCTTTCTCACATTATCAACTTGAGGAGTTAAAACATATCTGGGATTAAACCAGCAATCTATGGCGAAGTGAACAACCTTGCCACAACACCAACAGTTAAACCAGTTGTACCTTCTCTTGTTCTCTTGCCTTACCTTATGGATAGGAGGTCTAGCAAGAGCACCTGACTTGGAGGAGGAAGCCTCATGATTACAACAAGTACATGGCTTCCTTGTCTCCTTGGCCTTTGTTACACCAGTTTTAGCTTTTGGTGAATTCTTCTCATTTGGCCCATGAGTGTAAGGACCACACTTCAGTGAGGCAACAGTTTGGCTTGGGATAGCCTTGCCTTTACCTTTGACTGATTTATGTCCTATACTGCTATTTTTCTCAAAGGAGGTTTCTCCATTAGTGATTGGAAGCACAGTTGTAGGCATGGTGAGAGTTTCAACCAGCTTTCGTTCAATGACTAGCTTTGCTTCCATCCAGGAGAAAGTCTTTATGATTTACTAATTCAGTAAAGTCTTTGATTTCCTCCTTCAAAGATTGAACTTCATCTTTGAGAGGGGTCATTTGGTCAATCTCCTCCCTCAGATTTGATTCCACCTCTTTGAGGGATGCAATCTCTTTTGATTGCAATTTGACTACCTTCCGGCATTTGTCAAATGCAGTCAATAAGACTTGATACTGATTTACCAATTCAAAATCATCCTCCCCAGAAGAATAGCCATCATGACCATTTGAGTCAGAATCTGAGGCAGAAAGAGGTGTGTGAGAATTTACCTTCCCGGTATATGAGGAGTTACCGTTGTCTTTGTCCTCTTGGTCAGACAAGGCCATAAGCCCGAAGTAGGCTTCTTCATCCGCATTTGACTCAGATGAGTCAGAGTCACTGAGGGTCTTTGGCTTTTTGGCAATGAAGCTTCTTTCTTTCTTCCTTTTCCCTTGAAGGGAATTCTTTTCTATGCCTCTTCCTTCTTTCTTCTTCAGAGGGCACTCAGTGCTTATATGCCCTGGCTTACTGCAGGAATAACAGACAACGGTAGATGAAACATGTTTGTTCGGTTTAGATTTATACCTGTCATGTCTGCTGTGACGATCACCATCAGGACGTGATCTTCTGGACGAGGAATCATTTTCTCTCATTTGTTTCTTGTTGCTAAGAAACTTCTTGAATTGTCGAGAGAGAAGATGAAACTCTTCATCTGATAGATCTGAGCCTGAGGTGCTTGGCTCGGACTCTTCTTCTTCATAGTCTCCTTGAGTGGAAGCAGCTTTGGCCTTCCTTGAGCTGTCTGCCCTTAGAGCAACTGACATATCTTGGGATGAGGGCCTGTTGAACTCTTCTTCAGCTTTTCTATTATTGATTTGAAGCTCATATGACATAAGCTTTCCGAAGAGGTTCTGAGGGTCAGTCTCTGCTAATCTTCCAAACTCTCTGATGGCACATATCTTGTTGTCCCAATCCTTTGTCAAGGATCTTAGGAACTTGTCGTTTAGTTCACCATCTGTGAACACTCTGCCGTAGTTCCTTAAACCATTGACAATCTTGAAGAAATTTTCATATGTGTCAGCAATATTTTCCTTTGGTCCTTGCTTGAAGGCTTCGTATTTCTGATTCAGAAGGGATCTTCTGTCATCCCTTACTTCTTCTGTGCCTTCCATCAAGATGATTAGAGACCGCCACATCTCCTTGGCAGATTGGCAGTGAATGAGGTTCTACAACATAGAATCATTGACTGCACTTGCGATGATGTTCTTGGCTTTCTTGTCTAAGGAGACAAGTGCAATCTCATTCTTATCAAGATCCATCAACTTCTTTGGCACCTCCTTTGTAGGATCACTAGTGGAGGCAATCATAGGGATATAAGGGCCTTCCTCCACTATCATGAATAAGCGGGGGTCAACAGCTTCCATGTAAAGTTTTATTCTCTCTTTCCACATGGGGAAGTTTGCCTTACTGCACACTGGGAGCTCAGAAAAATCCTTGGCTCTGTCCATGCTTGATTACTTCTCTAAAGACAACTCGGGTAGGATCAGATCAAGGTGTTAACCTTTTAACGATCAACCTCCCTCTGATACCAATTGAAAGTGCTAAGTCGGTAGCCTAATTCACCTAGAGGGGGGTGAATAGGTGAAATGCGTGTCTAATGCGGAATTAAAAACTAACACAGCAAATATCAAGCAATCACAGAAGACAAGAGATTTATAGTGGTTCCCCAATCTTGGGTACGTCCACTTTCCTCACCGATCTAGCAAATTACTAGACTCGGCTACTCCACTATCTCGGATTGAAAACAATCCTACACCTCGGAACCACGTTCCTACAAATCTCGATCCCAAAACGGATCTACAAAAACTCGGAAGACAAAACTTCCTACAAATCTCGGAGAATTAAAACTCCTACAAAAATATTGGTTGTGATTACAAACAAACACACTATCAGATCTGGATCTGTATCCGTCTTCTTCTTTAGGAACTTCGGCTTGATCAGAAAATGTAGAAGACGACTAGAGAAAGATCCACGAATCTGAGATCTAGAACCACCTCGATCGAGAAAGTAGATCTGGAATCTTCAAGGCTCGGCAAGATCGAGTGATTCTCTTTCTTCTGGATCGCTGGAGAAAAGATCGATGAAAACGAAGGTCGCGATCCAAACTTTTCTTCTTCTTCCGTGAACGGCAATGGCGGCGGCGTGAAATTAGGGTTCACGGAATTTCTCTTTCTTAAAAAGAATATTTCTGTAATAACGCTTAAAAGTCATTTCTGAAAAGACCTATTTATAGGTGGGTTCCAACGGTCATAATATTGATTAATGATGACACGTGGACCAATCAGAATTGACAGATTCAAAATACTTATGATGAAAATGGACTTAGAAAAATTCTAGAGAAGTTGACTGCGATACTCGAGTAATGGAGGATATACACGAGTATGGAGAGATGGATTACTCGAGTAGCAAGAAGCAGTATACTCGAGTATAGAAAGAGAGAAATACATGAGAGAAGAATGAATTACTCGAGTATCAAAAATGGTATACTCGAGTATCAGAATTGTATACTCGAGTAATAGAAAAGTATACTCGAGTATCAAGACGATATACTCGAGTATCAAAAGGCTAAACTCGAGTATCAGAAAATATACCTGAGAAACGTTTACATACACGAGTATCAGAGTCAATTACTCGAGTATGGAAGAATTTACTCGAGTATCAAAGATCAATTACTCGAGTATGAACATACTTACTCGAGTATCAGAAGATATACTCGAGTATAGAGAAAACTTACTCGAGTATCAGAAGTTATACTCGAGTATCAGAAAACACTTACTCGAGTATGGAACAGGAGTTACTCGAGTATGAATTACCTTACTCGTGTATTACAAGGAAATACTCGAGTATAAAGGACTTAGGAAAATTCTCTCTGAGAAAGCTTAGCTCCAAAGCTTCTGTCCATCAATCCAAGTGCATGAAGGAAGTGTATCCCAATAGAGAGGCTATACATGGGCCAACACCTTGGATCACACAATGAGAGATTACATTGCATGGTCCTGTGTTTGGTGACCTATTACAGACTGACATTGGTCTACACTTGCCAATTAGAGTCCTGCATACATAACTCAAACACAAGATCAAATACAACTGCAATTCACCTTAGTTTTAGGAGGACTTCTTCAAATTAAGGTCATTGTGGAAACAAGACCCAACATACTTGATGGAGCATATTTGGATGAGATTAAAGACCTTAAGTTGGCTAACTTACCTATCCTTTTGATCCAACAAAGATGTTGTCTCAGCATGTTGGGAAGCAGCTAGCTACAGAGAGGCAATCTCCACAGCTTGCTTTTTAGACAACTTCTTACACTTCTTAAAGGCATCAAGAAGTTCTCCATACCTGTCAATCAATTGATTGACATCCCCTTCTGATTCAAATCATCTTCACCACTGGATGAAGAAGCTTCTATACAGGGCCAGTCTCATACCCAGACTTAGAAGAAGAACTAGATAGAGTATGTACCTTGCTTTGACCAGGATAATCCTGGCTGGATTCCTCATCGGTCATTATCATCAGCCCATAGTAGCTGGTGGAATCTCCTTCATCTTCATCATCCACCTCTGAATCACTATCTCAGTTTGACAGAGAGGCCCTATTACTTGTCCCAGCACCAGGACAGTCTTCAGCTTCCTTTGCAATAGCAGCAAGCATCCCAAGGAAAGCTTCTTCTTTAGCAGCATAGAGCCATATGTAGGATTCCTCTTCTTTAGACTCAGATGAAGACTAGTTAGTCCAACTCTTCTTCTTCTTAGACATGAAGGACTTCACCTTCTTCCCCATGAGCTGGTGTTGTTTCTTCTCACCAGCCTCCTTTCTCTTCACTGGGCAGTCAACTATCACATGCCCTGGTTTGCTGTAACAATATCAAAAAAATTTAGAGGAATTATATTTACTAGTTTTAAAATCATACTTGTCAGCCTTGGAGTGATTCTTCCTGTGATGAGAAGAGGTGGAAAGTCTGTTCTTCCACTGCTTCTTCTGCATCAGCTTCTGAAAGTGCCTGGAGAAGGCATCAAAGTCCTCATCAGACATGCTGCAATCTGATGTATCTGATTCTGAGCTATCTGACTCAGCTGAACTCCTTGGAGGAGAGGGAATCCTCTCTTTGTTCTTCCTGGTGCTCCCCGCTCTGAAGGCCAAGGACTTTTCCTTGGCTTAGGATTTGTTGGTGACCTCCTCCTCTTTCCTAGCGGCTAGCTGCATCTCATAAGAGAGCAGCTTTCCAAACAATGTTTGGGGAGGAGTATCAGCAGGCTTGGTCACCTCTCTTATGGAACATATCTTAGTATCCCAGTCTCTAGTGAGAGACCTTAGGAACTTGTCATTTATCTCATAATGACTGAAGACCCACCCATAGGTCCTCAGTTTATTTATAATCCTGAAAAATCTTTCATAGCAAGCAGCTATGTTCTCTTTCTGGGATTGCCTGAAAGCCTCATAATCCTGGTTGAGCATAGACTTCCTATCATCTCTTACCTCTTCAGTACCCTCCATGTAGACTACAAGAGTGTCCCACATCTTTTTGGAGGTCTGGCAGTGAACCAAATTCTGAAAGGTTGAATCATCTATGACACTAACAAAAATGTTCTGTGCCCTCTTGTCCAATGTAGCCAAGATGATTTCATCTTTGGTCATCTCTGAATATATCTTAGGTGTTTGGACATTGGCATCCAGAACTGAGACCTTCATAGGGATGAAAGGTCCCTCTCTGACTGTTGCAAAGATCCTTGGGTCATAAGCTTCCATAAATAGCCTAATCCTCTCTTTCCACATTCCAAAACTCTCCTTCCTACAGATGGGGAGTTTCATGGAACCTAGCTCACTATTGTTCTCTCAAGAACCCATAGGTATATAACTTGTTTCAGCTACCCTTGGAGATCACTCAGACTGTTAAATCCTTTTTGAGCAACCTCCCTCTGATACCACTTGAAAGTCTTTATTTTCAAGGTAGCTAACAACCTAGGGGGTGAATAGGTTTTCTGGTTTTTTATTAGTATTATTAACTTAGTGTGTAGTTAGTTAGTAGATTAAAGCTTTCAAGACAAACCACACAAGCACACACAGAATTTATAGTGGTTCCCAGATTATGGGTACATTCACACTCCTCTCACCTTTCTAACTTCCAGTTAGACAAGGCACTTCTCCAAAAACTCGGCTCCAAAGAGCTTACACCTCAGATACCGCAGGATCTCTCAGTCTCCTCCAAGACTTACAACTCAGGCATAAAACCCTACCTCAGAGCAAACTTGCTCCTACAACTCAGTGATCAAATGATAACATACCTCAGACTTGTCATACAGCTTAGGCTATGGAGGATAGCCCTATCTCAGAGAGAATGACTCTTATATAGCTCAGGCACAATGCCCTACCTCAGATCCAAATCTGGATCCTACACTCAGACCCAAAGGTCCTACACTCAGAGAGTATGACTCTCATACAACTCAAGCAAAACTGCCCTACCTCAGGCTCAAAAGCCCTATAACTCAGATCCACACAGGATGCTACCTCAGACCCAAAGGTCCTACACTAAGATCCAAAACTAGGTCCTACACTCAGACAAATCTGCCCTACCTCAAGCACAAAGGCCTTATAACTCAGATCCAAATGGATCCTATAGAAATGAAATTGATTTGTATTAATTTGACACATAGATATTTCTCTATGTCAGCTTCTTGAGCTAAGTTATCTCAGCCCTAACTATCTTCACAACAACAGAAAGATGATCTTCAATAAATAACTGCCTCTGCTGGAAGTATCTCAGAAATATGTTTCTGAACTTGCTGTAGAAGACTGAAGATTTGACTGATCTTGAGTTCTTCAAATAGCTAACCTGAACCAGCAGAAAACTAAAGGCTCTTCTTATCTTTCTTTATCAGAAGTTAATCTGAACTTGCTATAACATAAGAAATTGCTACAATTATCTGGAATGAACTTTTAGTTCAGCTGGATCGACTTCAAGATTTTTGGCTCGGCAGTAATGACGAGGAAGATGAATTCCAGCCGCACTTTGTGAAAAGAATGAAACACTAAAAGTTAAGTTCTTCCTTTTGAAGCTGTCCCTTTTAACTTCCGCTGATTAACAGCTCCAAGAGGCAGTGGAGACCACCTGTAGTTGACAGTTGTAACTTGCTTTAACGGAAGAAGACGTATAGTAGAGTGTTGGCGCTATTTGTCGTGTTCTGTAGCTTTTCGGTAACTTGTTTGAACTCTGTTGACTTTTGTTGACTTTGGCTGACGTCATCAGTTATGGACTTAGCTTATTTCTCATATCCACTCCAAGTGTTGAGTACGTTGAGTGAACAAGCTTCACTCAACGATTCTGTACTTAGCCAATCTTTTGCCTCCTCAGGCATTGAGTGCATTGAGTGAACAAGTTTCACTCAATGCCAAACCCCTTAGTCAACTTTCTGAACCATTCTGCATCTTAGGCTTTGAGAGTATTGAGTGAGCCTTCATCACTCAATGCTTTCTGACTTAGCTCATCATTCTACCTCTAGGCATTGAGAGCGTTGAGTGAGCCTTCCTCATTTAACGCCTCTGGACTTAGCCAATTCTTCACCTATCTGAAGGCTTTAAGTGAGCTGACCTCACTCAACGCTTTCTGCCTTAGCCTGTCTTCTTTATTGGGCATTGACTGCAGCAGCATGACTCAACGCTTTTGTTGTCTGACATTGAGAACGTCGAGTGAAGTGTCATAAATCAACGCTTTTGTACTTAGACGCTTTCTATCATCTTAGACTTTATCATAACACGACACCTTCTGCTTTAGCATCGAGTGAGATTTGTTCACTCGACGCTTCTGGACTTAGCCGAATATTGAGCACGCCAATACTGAGGCTTTGACATATTCAGCTATACTCGACGTTTCTTGATATATGGAGTTGAGTGAACTGTCATCACTCAATGCTTGTGGACTTGACCACAGAATTTGCTTTCTAGACTGCATGGCTTTGACTGTCCATAACTTACTCAGCACTGTTTGGCATCAGGCATAGAGTGAACTGGATTCACTCAACGTGTGTGGACTTAGGCAATTTTCAGCCTATCCAGCATCCTCCCTTGAATCTGGCATTGAGTGAACTGGCTTCACTCAACGCCTATGGACTTAAATCGATTTTTGTCTCTTCACATCTTTTCTTTGTGACCACCTATAACATCACATGGAAAACTTGTCCTATCACTATTACAAGGACTAACCTGCATGCATGAACTTAAACATACATCAAATATAACTTTTTGTATATCATTGAAATGTTTGACTTCTACAAATCTAACTTCTATAAGTCTGGGACATTGTGGATAATTGACCCAACAATCATGCATGAGGCTGATCTCTAGGACGAACATCCTAAAGAAGAGTTTTTCTTTTGCTAAAGGGAATCAAGAGCTCCACCACTGCTTGTATTTTGTATTTTCAACATTCATGGAACAAACAATAAGTGTTATCTCCAATCTTATTGATGTCTTCATTACAGAGTGTTCGGCGATTCCAACAAGGGACTCCTGCCTCTTCTCTTACAGAGTGTTCGGTGCTCCCAATAAGGGACTCCGACATCTCCCCTTACAGAGTGTTCGGTGCTCCCAACAAGGGACTCCGGCCTCTCCCCTTACAGAGTGTTCGGTGCTCCCAACAAGGGACTCCGTCATCTCCCCTTACAGAGTGTTCGGTGCTCCCAACAAGGGACCCCGACCACTCCCCTTACAGAGTATTCGGTGCTCCCAACAAGGGACTCTGACCTCTCCCCTTACAGAGTGTTCTGTGCTCCCATAAGGGACTTCGGTTTCTCCCCTTATAGAGTGTTCAGTGTTCCCAACAAGGGACTCCGACCTCTCCCCTTACAGAGTGTTCAGTGCTCCCAACAAGGGACTCCGGACTCTCCCCTTATAGAGTGTTCAGATTGCTGCAAAAAGGGATCTTGGCCTCTTTAGTTCATGGCCCGGCTAGGTCACAAACCAGTCACAGATCAACCAAGCCATAATCACAGCCCGCACAAAGCAACACCGCAAGCCAAATAACATTCGGGCAAAAAGAAGAAAGAGAACGCTATCATCACAGCAATGTACAAATACATGCGCAAATGCACTAATCAGAACCATCAAATAACAAGGGAAACATACAAGACATCAAACTAGAAAAGCAAAAAATGCAAACACACTAATACAAGGAGATAGCGCCACTACATATCAGCCGCATCAACATCAGAACTCTCGTCGCCAAAGATATCATCAAAGTTAAGGCTGGATACGTCACATCCCAAGCTCCTGCCGGCAAGAAGAAAAGCCTTCGAAACTCTACGCCTAAAGGACAGCTCTCGAACGTCTTCAATCTGAGGCTCCACCTCCTTGCTCCAAATCTCATCACGAACCTCCTCACTAATCAAACAGTGATCTCGCAAATAATCCAGAGACTCCATGTACTCCGCAAGTCCAGCATCCTTCAACTCTGACACACGACTATCAGAAGATAACGCCTCCACTTGGGCCTTCGCCGCACAAAGCTCTATATTTAAATGAGAAGTCTCATCTTGGGCATGTTTCAGCATTTGTGTAGTTCTTTCCACCAGAGAATTTTCCACCTCCAAAGACGCTCGAGTATCTTCTAATTCCTCCTTTAGCAACGATCCAATCCAGCGAAATCGGGAAATGTCCCGATCATGATCCTATCTCAAAGTAGCAAGCGAGATCGCCGCCGACCGAAACTTCTCCTAAAGAGCCAGATACTCATCTTTCAAGCTCACGTAATGATCATTCCAAGTGACGGCAAGCCTGAGCCTCGATCTACAAGAAAAAGACGGAGGAAAGATCAGTACAAATGCAATAATGAAGGAGAACCAGAAATAATTAAACTCACTTACCACTTCATTCATCATCTTCAAAGAAGAAGACAACCTCAGAGCAATCTCCTTCGCAGGAGGAGCCCGATGGGCAGAACACCCAAGCACCTGTACCTCGGAACTACACCCGCCTCGACCATCAGAAGGAACAACCTTACCCAGATAAACCGAACAAGACACCGTACTATCGTTATCCCGAGAAACTACAACGATCTTCCGCTTCCGACCACAATTCGAAGATGTGTTAGTAATCCGATCAGAGTCTGAAGAAATGTCACACCGCAAAAAACGTTTCTCTTCCACAAACGAAGAAATATTGAACAACCGGTTCTCCAACTCGCGGGGCTTTGAAAATCATAACACTGAAAAAAACTCCTGCTCTCTCCCCTTTTGATGACAGCAACGATCAGGCAATGCGTTCCATAGCTCTGACAAGCCCCAAGAATTCCTGACATAACCAAATAAAGTATTTCTGTGGCGACGGTCCATCCAAGTCTCAAAATCAAGCCATCTATTGTTACTATGAATTTCCACACGCTCACCACCATTAGAACGAATGTCGCACCAATCTCGGAAGTAGTCCAAAGAGAATTTCCCGCCATGTTCACGAAGAAGATAACCAATCCCATGAGGCGTACTACCCCCAAGGAAGTAAACTGGGAAATCGGCACGCCGCAAAACTTCAGAATCTCGATCACTTCCTTGCATAGGGAGAATCAGAAACCCGATCTCAAAGTAGTCTTGCAGATCATCAACCAACCACGAGGAGGATTTTGAACCCTCTCCTTAACACGCGATATCTTCACTTCAAGGTCGGCAGGCAGATCAAACCTTCTCCTCCTCCAAATTGCAACCTAATCGTCGATAAGGGAGGAGCGAAGACGCATCGGCCTTGCAGTACGCTTCGAGCCCTGACATAAAAATTAAGAATAAATTTAGATGAAAAGTCTGTAAATCAAAAATCATCTGCCCCCTTGTGCGCATAAAGGCGCATCGCCGAGTAAAATAAAACATACGACGTGCCCAAGAACGTACGAGCATCGGGGCGCGCAGTCACACAAGCGCCCGCACGCGGTCAGGAGCACGCACAATAAAACACACGCGTGTTCGGGCGCGCACGAACGCGCGTTTGGGAGCGCGCGCCTGATTAGACCATCGTTGCCAATGTTCACCATCACACGATTAGGCAAGGCGCGCTCGCGCGATCAGACCGGCGCACGGTAAGGCGCGCTCGCGCGATTGTCGTTCACCATCGTTGCCACCGTGAAAAATGAGCAAAGAAAGATCATTGTTTTTCTTCATCCGAGTCGGCCTCTTGCAACAAGGATCTCGGGGGCAATTGTTATGGATGAGACCCACTTTATAAGTATAGGTGTGCACATAACCACACACCCATGATCTCCACCTCAAAAGTAGTGGGATCATGGGTTTGACCGCACGCGCGATCACCACACCCGATACGCCTATACGCCGATCCCATCACGCGTAATGGATGAATCGCTGCGAGCGCCACCTTGCCGGCAGCAGTCCCTAGACGCTGGCCACCCCCTTCCCTCACCGTGTCGGCCGCCGGCACACGGTCGAAAGGGCGGCCCCGACCGATGCTCCCTCCCCCGATCGTTGATCGCGGCCAAAGGAGGCGGCCGCGCCAGCCGCTCCTCCCCGGCCGCTCCTCCCCGGCCGCCGTCGGTGGTCCTCCCCTCGCCGACGAATTTGGCGGCAAGTTCGCCGGCCACACGTGGAGTTCCACCCCCGCCGTCCAATTGTTTGGGGTCGTTCCTTGTCATCCGATTCACATGTAACCACAAACTGACCATCAGGTTAGTGGGAGGATTTAATTATTTATTTATGGTGCAAATAACGGGATTAATTATCATAAATGCACACCCTTAAACTATGGGAAAATATTAATTTTGGGTGGTTACGACGTGCGGATAGCCGAATAACCACCGCAACCATCCTCCTGGAGTCTATAAAAGGAGCCACAAACCTCCTTATTTCTCACCTTTTTTCGCCGAGTCTTCTTTTTCCTCAGGTCAAAGCTCTGCTGAATTACTCCTACGAGCAGCACCCGAGCTGTACTCAAGCAGCACCCGAGCCACGTATGAGCTTAAAGCCACCTGACGATGCCCAATCTCTCAAGTTCCAAGTGGCCCCCGCGACCGCAAATTCAGGCGCTCCGCTCTCACGTTCAGAATCAGCAAGGCGCTAAGCGAAGCCCATCAACGCAAAATGCAATTTGTAAAAAACTCCCGGCGCGATGGCCTGTCGTCCGCCGTGTGCCAAGTGTTCTCTCACCTCAAAACTGTAACGAGAGGTGGTTTGTCACCCTCGATTTCACAAACAAGTTGTAACAGCCAGGAAATAGTGGACTTTGACCGGCACAGATCCGGTCACGTGATTTTTTATCCGGTTGAAGGATTTTTCCACATTAAAACTTTGTGTGTACAATCGATCTATCTCATTGACTACGTGCGCGCTCGACCGTTCTGAGAGCTAAGGCGGTACAAGTTATTCCGGTCTGACCAGGACATCGAGTTTAACACAACAAGAATAATGAAATTTAAAGTACTTTAGCAGTTTATACGTTTTTGTAACCTTTGTATTTTTTGTTTTGATACTTTTAATAATATTTTTTCAATTTTGAATGTCATTTGTTATTCACTTATTAGTTATTTGTAATATTTGTTATTTTGCTTATTTATTCATTTTGTTATTTGAATTTTTTAAAAATATATATTATGGGGCAGTCCTGTGCACAAGGCATCCCCGCGGAGCAAGGGTTCGGGAAAGGATTCCACCACAAGAGTGAAATGTAGGCAAATTTTACCTTGCATTTTTGCAAGAAGCTACTTCCAGGACTCAAACTCGTAACCTCAAGGTCACACGACAACACCTCAACCAGTGTGTCAACACTTTCCTTCTTAAAATATATATTATAATAATAAATAATATAACATAATAATTAATATTGTATATCCCTACAGGCCAAGCCTGGGCCCGACCCAGCCTGCAAGGCCTAATTAGGCCTAATACAAGTTTTTCACCATTATGGTCGCCATAAGAATGGACAAAATGAGTGCCTAGTTTGGAAGCACACTTCATAAATGGGAGGCAAATTCAACCGAGGGTATTCAATCTTGGCCAACAATAGGTAAGCCTAAAGTTGATGATACTGTGGTGATAGGTATGATCTAGGTTCACAATCAACTTATTTGAGTGCTATTTGATATAGGGGATAGCTACTCATACATCTCTCAAGCAACTTTAGAAAAGCATTAATTAAAGGCATATTAGATAAGTAGTGTGTGTTGAATTTGTGAAGTGAATGTGGTGGGTTGGTCGGGCAGGCCGTGCGGCCTGGGCGGACTGGACTTGCAGTCTAGTGTTGGCGGCCTGGTGTAGCGTTCTGGAGGTAGTTATGCGGCTAGGGATGAAGTTCGCGGTCTGGGCGGATTTGCATTGGAGTTCGCTTGATCTGGTTTCTGGTTTGAGCCGGCAGACTGAAGCCTTGCCCGCCAAGCTCGCGCCTAGTTCTTGGTTGGCTCTGCCAGCTTGGTAGAGGTTGGTGCTCACCACGGACTCCGCAGACTGCATGAACTGGGCGGACTGGTTGTCGTGTTCGGCAGTCGGCTGCTATCATCCTTGTGCAACATGGTGCTTGTTTGAAGTTGAAGCTTTCCGTCGTACTGCGCGGACTGGCGTTGTGTCTGGCGGTTTGTTGCTGACTTGGTGAGTGTCGCGAGTCCAGCTTTTTTGTTGCGGACAGTGCGGACTCCGCAGACTGGGCGTTTTAGCTGCGGACAGGGGGAGGTTACCCTATCTCATAGGGCGGTAATCACACTCCTACCCGCCCCTATAAATAGGACCCCCTGACACTTCATTTGCAACTCAGTGAACAGTAAGTTGAGCGCGGTTTAAAAGTTGTGGTCTCATTATTCTTGTCCGCGCGGGCTGAGTTGAGGAGTTTTAATTGGTTGCTATTTGCAGGTTGTGCAGATCGCTCTGTGAAACCAGAAGTCTGGTTCTGACTGCGGTCAGGAAGCAGTGGAGTTGCAGATTCAATCAGCGGTTTCAACGGGCTGTATTTGCGGCTAGCCAGTTTTCTCTACTTCAGTTTTTTCTCCAAGTTCAATAACCGGTCTGCCGAGCTCGGCGGACTAGGTGGTCTGTTTTCCAGTTTGGCAGCAGGCTGTTGCAGTTCAGCGAATAACGGTGCGTTCGCGTGACCTCGCGGTCTCAGCGGACTCTGTAGTTCAGTTCGGCTTCATCAGCAATTCGAGCGGTCTCTGTGACTTCTGTGGACATGCGGTCTCGGCGGTCTCCAGTTTTTGTCCGCCCGAAATTGATACTTATAATTTTTCTGTTTTTCATTGTACTGGCGAAATCATGTCTCACCACGTATATCTTGCTCTGTAAAGAAGATTGATATATATATGATCTGCTTGTCTCTGTCTTTGCATTTGGTTGATTGAGTTTACTTCCTGATTTCCGCATGATCAAGGTGTGATCTTGGTAGTTTCGAAGATATTAATTTGGCTTGAACTATCACGTTGATCACCTTGAGAAAAATTTCAACATGGTATCAGAGGGAGGTTCAGGTTCTTGAGTGGTGATCAACGTCTGATTGTGCTCTGTGCTTCTGGGAACTTAATCAGATTTACTGCAATGGACGAAGGTTATGCAAGGGGTCTGGGAATTGAGCTTTTGACGCCGACTAACTTCAAGAAGTGGAAGTCGTGCATGCAAAGTTATCTTCTGGGCGAGGAGTTGTGGGAGGTCGTCGGTGGTGATGACCAGGTGGAAATTACAGCTGAATTTGGAACTGCTGATCAGGTGAGAGTTTGGAGGAAGACTAATGCAAAGGATGAGTTTAATCTCAAACGAGCCGTCTCACCGGAGTTGTTTGATCACATCATTGGATGTGAATCTGCTGCTGAAATTTGGACTTCCCTTGATGGGTTGTTCAACAGGAAGAATATAGCTAAGCTACAGTTCCTGGAGAATGAGTTGGCTAAAGCAAATCAAGGAGACCTTTCCATCTCAAAATTCTTCTTGAAAATGAAGAGCTTGTGTGCTGAGCTATCAGCGCTTAATCCTGATGAGCCTATCTCTGAGGCTAAGCTGAAAAGGCACATAATTCGCGGCTTGCATAAGGAGTATGTGGCCTTTGTAACTTCAGTTCAAGGCTGGACAACTCAGCCATCCTTGCTGGAACTTGAGAACCTGTTAGCTTCGACGGAAAGTTTGGCCAGGAAGATGGCTAGAGTTACTATTTCTGATGGTGGCAGTGAAGCTCTGTTCACTGGGAAGAAGAAGAAGAAATGGGAAGGGAAGAAGAAGACAGCTACTGAAAATGAGCCTTCAACTTCTTATCAGCAAGAGAGGAGTGTTGCTCCTAAGAAGGACTGGAAGAAAAATTTGAAGTGCTACATGTGTCATCAGTCAAGTCACTTCAAGAGAGATTGCAAGATGAAGCTGCAGCCTGGGCATGTTGCAGGCAAGGAGGAAGCTGATTCTAATGCTGAGGAAGCTAGATGGGGAGGAGCTTTTATGACGGGAACTTGTGTCCATGCTTTGTCCGCCATTGACTTTCAAGATGATTGGATCGTGGACTCCGGGTGTGGTCATCATCTCACCGGAGACAAATCTAAGTTTTCCTCGCTGCAAACTTACTCAGGTAACAAAGCTATCATTACTGCTGATAATACTGTTCATACTGTAGAGAAGGAGGGTGTAGTGTCTGTGGGTAGTGATCAGGGTGCAATCACATTAAGGAGTGTCTATCACGTACCGGGCATGAAGAAGAATCTCTTCTCGATAACCAACGCAGTAGATGCAGGATATCCGGTTTTGTTTGATAAAACAAAAGTGAAGTTTCTCCGCAACGTATCAGCGGTTAAAGCTGATGTTGCTCACGTTTGGAGGAGAGTAAAGGACTTATTTGTTCTTACAACACGCTCCTATGTTGATCGAATGAGGGCAAACGATATCGTTATTATTTGGCATGAGAGGTTGGGGCATATAGGGATGGATAAGCTGAAAGCTATGACAAACAAAATCCTTGTGAAAGGCTTGCCTAAGCTATCATCTTTCGGTGATGGCCATGTTTGCGCAGGATGTCAGTATGGAAAGGATCATCACCTTCCGTTTGATAAGTCGCAGATAAGAAGTAAAGCACCCTTGGAGGTTATCCATGGTGATCTGATGGGGCCAACAGTCATTGCTAGTCTTAGTGGCAGCAGGTACATGTTCGTGTTGATTGATGACTACTCAAGGTATACTCGGGTATATTTTTTGAAGGAGAAGTCAGAAGCTTTCAAATTGTTTGTGGAGTTCAAGGAGCTGGTGGAGGGCCGGCTTAACCTGCGGATCAATAAGTTTAGAACTGACAACGGCGGAGAATTTATCTACTCTGAGTTTTCTAATTTTTTGCAGGAAACACGAGATCTAGAGAGAGCTTAAGTGCTCATACTTCACAACCAAATGGAGTTGCAGAAAGGAAGATCCGTCATCTGATAGAGACCTGTAAATGCTGGCTTCATGCCAAGAATATCCCAAGGTCCTTTTGGGCGGAGGGAAAGTCTTGTGCAGCTTATGTCATCAATCGGATGTCTCTCTGTCCGATTAACATGAAGTCTCCTTTTGAGATGAGGTTCAAGGAGAAGACAAGCGTGGAACACCTTCGGGTGTTTGGATAAAGTTGTTATGTGCATGTCCCGGATACTTTAAGAACGAAGCATGATGCAAAGGCAAGGAAGCTTGTCTTTGTGGACTACAATGAGCGGAAGGAGTGGAAGTGCATGGATCCTGCGATAAAGAAGTTTGTTGTATCAAGAGACGTGGTCTTTGATGAACTGGTATCGTATGGAGGGAGATCGGTTGAGTTACCAGAAAGCAAGATTGATGAAGGGCAGAAGGAGGTTGCTAAAGTTCTTTAAGAAGAGTTGGTTGTTTCAACAACAGCTCATGTTACCTCTAGCTCAGAGGCAGAAACTTCTGGTTCAGGAAACAGGAGGAGCATTGCTCAGGTTTTGCCTGAGAATGAAGCTAAGCCTGAAGAAGCAGCGGAGGTGGTGAGCAAGGAGCATCTTCTTTGGAGATCAAAGAGGACTATCAAGCCACCAGCTAGATACTGTGAAGGGAATACAGTGAGTTTTGTCTCCTGTTTTTTGCAGGTCCTCTAGATGAACGAGAGCCTTCAAGTTTCAATGAGGCCACTGGAGTCAAGGAGTGGGAAGATGCCATGAGAGAGGAGATAGCTGCTCTCAAGAAGAATGAAACATGAGACTTTGTGCCCAGGGTTGATGACATCACTCCTGTAACTTGCAAGTGGGTGTATAAGTTGAAGAAGAAAGTTGATGGGAGCATCGAAAGATACAAGGCTCGCCTTCTTATTCGAGGATTCTCACAACAGTATAGAGAAGACTATGAAGAAACATTTAGTCCGGTTGCGAAGATGACTTCTGTTTGGGTGGTGATCGCATTTGCTGCTTGCCGAGGGTGGAAGATATGTCAGCTTGATGTGAAGAACGCTTTTATTTACGGGGAGATTGACAAGGATATCTTCATGGATAAACCACTTGGATTTGTATCAGAAGAACATCCGAACTATGTCTGCAAGCTCAGGAAGGCTCTTTATGGTTTGAAGCAAGCTCCGAGGGCATGGTATGAGAAGATAGCAGAATACCTCCAATTCTGCAGCTATCTTGCTTCCAACTCGGATTCAAGTCTGTTCATCAAGAAGAAGGGGGAGCTTCAGGTCTTGGTCATACTGTATGTTGATGACATGATCATCACAGGAAACTCCGAGGAGGAGGTAGTTAGGCTCAGGGCAGAGCTAGCTATTCGCTTTGAGATGAAAGACTTGGGGGAGCTTCATCACTTTCTCGGTCTCGAAGTGGAGAGGAAGGAGAGCGGGATTCTTGTTTCCCTGAAAGGTTATGCAGATCGGATTGTGAAATGATTCGGCATGGAAGGGGAAAGAGTTGCTCTACTCCTCTGGATTGTGGCATGAAGCTTCGACGAGATGATGGAAGGATTCTTCCTGATCCTTTGGTGTTCCGAGATCTGGTAGGGAGCTTGATCTATTTGACGATTACAAGACCAGACATAGCTTATGTTATTGTCTGAGTAAGTCGGTATATGGCGGAGCAGAGGAAGACTCATCTGATGGCGGCAAAGAATATCTTAAATTATGTCAAAGTGACTTCTGATATGAGACTTCTTTATAAAAGGAACACGAGTTTCTCTCTGCTAGGATACACAAATGCTGACTATGGTGGTGACTCGGATGATCGAAGGTCAACATCGGGTTATATTTTCACTTGTGGATCAGCCGGTATCTCTTGGTGCAGTAAGAAGCAGGACTCGGTGTCAGTTTTTACTATAGAAGCGGAATACAAGGCTTCGGCCTTGGCTGCTCGGGAAGCCATTTGGCTGAGGAGACTAGTAGATCGAAGACGTATATGCGGAAGTGTAAGGTCTTACTTTACTCTGAGGTGACAATGAGAGTGCTCTCAAACTGGTGAACAATCCAGTATGTCACGCTAGAACTAAGCATACTGAGATCGACAACCATTTCATTCGGGAGAAGGTGTTGGAGGGATCTCTTATGATCGAGCATGTTCGGAGTGAAGATAACTTTGCTGACATCTTTACTAAGCCATTGTTGAAGGGGACTTTTCAACGGCTACGAGGGCTGCTGGGTTTGATCACCACTTCCCACTTCAAGGGGGAGTGTTTAATTTGTGAAGTGAAAGTTGTGGGTTGGACGGGCAGGCCGTGCGGCCTGGGCGGACTGGACTTGCGGTCTTGTGTTGGCGGCCTGATGTAGCGTCCTGGAGGTAGTTATGCGGCTAGGGATGAAGTTCGTGGTCTGGGCAAATTTGCATTGGAGTCCGCTTGATCTGGTTTCTGGTTTGAGCTGGCGGACTGAAGCCTTGCCCGCCAAGCTTGCGCCTAGTTCTTGGTTGGCTCTGCCAGCTTGGTAGAGGTTGGTGCTTGTTACGGACTCCGCAGACTGCATGAACTGGGCGAATTGGTTGTCGTGTTCGGCAGTCGGCTGCTACCATCCTTGTGCAGCATGGTGCTTGTTCGAAGTTGAAGCTTTTCGGCGGACTGCGCAGACTGGCGTTGTGTCCAGCAGTTTGTTGCTGACTTGGCGAGTGTCGCGAGTCCGACTTTTTTGGTGCGGACAGTGCAGACTCCGCGGACTGGGCATTTTAGCTGCGGACAGGGGGCGCTTACCCTATCTCATTGTGCGGTGATCACACTCCTACCCGCCCCTATAAATAGGATCCCCTGGTACTTCATTTGCAACTCAGTGAACAGTAAGTTGAGCACGGTTTAAAAGTTGCGGTCTCAATATTCTTGTCTGCGTGGGCTGAGTTGAGGAGTTTTAATTGGTTGCTGTTTGCAGGTTGTGCAACTCGCTCTGTGAAACCAGAAGTCTGGTTCTGACTGCGGTCAGGACGCAGTGGAGTTACGGATTCAATCGGCGGTTTCAGCGGGCTGTATTTGCGGCTAGCCAGTTTTCTCTAATTCAGTTTTTTCTCCAAGTTCAATAACCGGTCTGCCGAGCTCGGCGGACTAGGTGGTCTGTTTGCCAGTTCGACAGCAGACAGTTGCAGTTCAGCGAATAACGGCGCGTCCGCGCGACCTCGCAGTCTCGGCGGACTCCGTAGTTCAGTTTGGCTTTAGCAGCAATTCGGGCGGTCTCTGCGACTTCTGCGAGCAGGCTGTCTCGACGGTCTCCAGTTTTTGTCCGCCCGGAATTGATACTTATAATTTTTCTGTTTTTCATTGTACTGACGAAATCATGTCTCGCCACGTATACCTTGCCCTATAAAGAAGATATAGATATATATATATATATATATATATATATATATATATATATATATATATATATATATGATCTGTCTGTCTCTGTCTTTGCATTTGGTTGATTGGGTTTACTTCCTGGTTTTCGCATGATCAAGGTGTGATCTTGATAGTTCCGAAGATATTAATTTGGCTTGGACTATCACATTGATCACCTTGAGAGAAATTTCAACAGTGTGTTGATAGTTATTGGGCAAATAGTCTGATTATGACTACATGTGAGAGACATGGGAGGATCTACAACAGGGTGAGCGTGGGCGATTGCCCACACTGAAAATTTTCACTTCTCATATTTTAGTAGCTTAACATCAAGAAATATTAAATGTGATTATGAAAGTTTATATTATTAAAAATAGGCTTATAGGCTTATAGATTGTAAATGTGAAGTTGGCTTAGTGATGGAAGTGAGTTTGTTAATTTTTCTTTATAAGAATTCATAGGTTCAAGTCTCACCCATTGCATATTTTTTCATCCCTAACATATTTTTTTTATCATTTGCATATTTTTAAAGTTAAGAGTTTTTATTGATTAAAATAATAACTTAAGTATTTTAAAATAAAAATTTGAAATTTTAAAATAATAATTTGTTGAGATTTCAATACTAATTTTTACAGGAACTATAAATTATTGTTTATAATTAATAATGACGATTGATATTCAAGCTTCAAGAACAATCGGAGTAATGTCATATTTTTATAGGAACTAAATTAATTTTTATAGGAACTAAATTAATTTTTATATGAACTTTGAGGAGGGTGGTGAATTAACAATAATTTTATCACAATGTGCTTCAAAAACACAAAATATAATAATTGATAGGTTCCACCTTCATTTATAGGAAGCGAGGAGCCCCCCCATTATCTTCACTCAAGGAAAGTCATGAGTGCCCCCCCATGATCTCTCATGGAGATGATGGGGGCGGGCCCCACTCCCTCTCTTCGTGGGGAGAACCGCCGCCGGCAAGAGGCCGAGCCACCGCCGGCGGCCGGCACTCCCTCGGTCGCCCCGGCCCCGGCCGCCGCGGTTGTGGCCGGCCGCAACCATGGCCGCCGCGGCCATGGCCAGCCGCGACCATGGCCGCCCCGGCCGTGGCCGGCCACCCTCGCCGCGCCCGGCGGGCGGCAGGTCGCCGCCGGGAGGCGCGCGGCCGGCCCCCGTCGCCGGCCGCCCGGCCGCCGCCGCCGTCATTGCGGCCCGCCGTCATGAGAAGCCTCCCCGCCGTCCGATAAAGGGGGAGGCCCTCCCGGCCGTCCGATCGAAGGGGTAACCACCCACTATCCCACCACTTTAGTGGTAGGGCCGCCATGATCCGCTCCTGGAGGCTATAAAAAGACCCCTAGGGGACTCTTATTCCTGACCTTTTCTCTTCTCTAGCTCTTCTTCTTCTTCCTCAGGTGAGAACTCTCCCGCCTCCTCCACCAAGTCGGCCTCTGCTCGCCGTGAACCACCACCAACCACCACCAGCCACCTGCGGCCACCACCAGCCACCAGCGGCCACCAGCAGCTACCAGCGGCTATAAGCTCCCCGCCAGCGCGTTGTCAGCAAAGGGACGCCCAAGAGCTTGAGGAAGCCGAAGGAAGAAGACATCTGAAGTCAGCAAGCGCGCGCCGCCCCGAGTGCGCGCACCAGAAGCATCTCGCACGTTCCCTCGTCTAAGTTACTTCCGCGGTGCAGCCTGTTTCCCGCAGAAAACTACAGTCTCTCTCTCTCCTCTCAAGTTGTAACGGGAGCGGCATGTCGCCCCAATTCACCAAGCATATTGTAATCATCGGAAGCTAGTGGAATTTGACCGGCACAGACCCGGTCGCGTTGTTTTTTAACCATTTAAGGGGTTTTCCACGTCATCAAGACTTGTGTCTACTTTTCATCTTCATTGACTGTGTGCGCGCTCGACCGCTCCGTGAGCTAAGACGGTTCAAGTTTAGCTGGTCCGACCGGGGCATCGAGTTAGTCCGCAACAGTTTGGCGCCGTCTGTGGGAAAGATTTCCCAACATCATTCAAAGTGCAACATCACAAGCATCACCCCTACTAAGTTCAACCTTAATGTTGAAGAGAAACACCCGTACCACCAAAATCTTTGCCCTCGGCGGAAACCCTGAGCCCACACGTTCACACTTTCTGGTGGACGTGCCACTGAATGTTGAAGCCGCATTAACTCTCGATACTACCCTGGAAGGACGCATCCGCCAGATGGAAGAACAACAAGTAAAATTGCTCGCCCTGCTCCGAGATATGGGAGCACCAGTCGAGCCGCAACCTCCGTTAATTCTCATCCCAACGCGAGAATTCCAGCAGAAAGAAGGACAAAACATCATGAGACAGGAAGAGTCGCGACAAGATGAGTCCCTCCAGCATAACCCTTCAACGACCAGGGGGCAGCACCGGCCCGAAGAATACTTCCCCCTAATTATTGCATGCGCTAACACAAGATATACAGTGCGAAGTGACTCAAAATCCCTCCGACCAAGGAATCCTCAGCCCATCGAGCAAGCTTATTTGACGCCACCAGAAGAGCCTCTTCCTCCAACGACACATTGCTTGCACAGAGAATATGACATAGAGAAGGAATTCTCAAGCACAAGAAGCTCCCCCACACCCGCCGTATCACTCCAAGAGATGTACGACAATCACCTTGCCTGTTCACATTATAAAGAGAAGGTTGGGAACATAACAAACCCTGACGCCTCGGCCACAGTGCAAAGACTCAACAAGTATCAGCCCAGCGACAACTCACTAGACTCCCAGGCAGCACCAGGCTAGGAGGATGGCTCCGAAATCCATAGTTTCAGCGGAACAGGCGACCCACTGACACACCTAGAGTATTTCGAAACTATCATGCGCGCCCGCAACGCTTCAGAACAACTCATGATCCAGGCGTTTCTGACAACACTAAAAGGTAGAGCTCGAGCCTGGTCTCACTCCCTACAAAGAGAAAAGATTGATAGCTACCTCGAACTCGCCGCCCTCTTCATCAGAAGATTCATAAAGCCCTCGTCGGAAAATCCAGGACCGAGCGGAAGACAAAAAAGGAAGAAAGAGGAGGAACCAAAACAAGAAGAGCAACCTCTGAGCAGGCATTATCGCGGTAGTCGACAACGTGGCCCTCCAAGGAGTGGGGGGCAACCTCCACTTCTGGAATACACCCCCCTGAATACTACCCGTGCCAATGTGATGTATGCAATTCAAAATGATCCAGTATTCCAATGACCAAGAGCACTGCGGCCAAACCCCAAAGCTGACCAAACAAGATACTGCGAGTATCACCAGGGCCGCGGACACAACACCAACGAATGCAATGGGCTAAAGGAGGAAATCCAGCGACTGGCCAGCCTAGGAGCAGTTAATCAGTTCCTATCAAGAAAGAAGTCGCCTCCCCGTCAGAGTATGATACCTACAACCATCGGAATCGGCGATCTATCTACCGAGTTGAACCAAGTTTTAGTGGACGCAGAGGTCACCGTCAATGTGTTGTTTTTATCAACGCTGCTTCAGCTCAAGCTAACCAATGACCACCTCAAGCTAATGTCTACAAGCGCGCGCGTTCCGGGGAACAGCCCGGTACCAGTCATCGGCACCATCACTCTCCCAGTCACTCTCAAAGACGTGTACCAACAGACATCCTATGACGTATAGTTCGCCGTCATCCAAGCTGATTCCGACTACACAGCAATACTCCAATAATTGCTCTTGGATGTCTTCCAATCCCGCTATCGCCACCTCCACCTTTAAGTTATTTCATTTGTTAGTTTGTTTTGTTCATTAAATATTGTACAAACCACAAGCCCAGGCTTGTGAGGACTATCTTTTTACCGTTTACCTTGGCAATATGGGAATCAAGAGATGGCTTCTTCACGCTAAGTCACGTAATCAGATCAAACACATGGCGCTAATCAAGTCAATCCCGTGGGGGCCTGCCCCCCTCACGAAGAAGTCGTGAGCATCCCTCGCGCAACTTAAGCCGCGAGCAACCCTCGTGCAACACCGTGGGGTCCTGCCCCCCTCACGAAGAAGCAGCGAGCATCCCTCGCGCAACTTAAGCCGCGAGCAACCCTCGTGCAACACCGTGGGGGCCTGCCCCCCTCACGAAGAAGCCGCGAGTATCCCTCGCGCAACCTAAGCCGCGAGCAACCCTCGTGCAACACCATAGGGGCCTTCCCCCCTCACGAAGAAGCCGCGAGCATCCCTCGCGCAACTTAAGCCGCGAGCAATCCTCGTGCAACACCGTGGGGGCCTGCCCCCCTCACGAAGAAGCCGCGAGCATCCCTCGCGCAACTTAAGCCGCGAGCAACCCTCGTGCAACCCTCGTGGGGGCCTGCCCCCTCACGAAGAAGCCGCGAGCATCCCTCGTGCAACTTAAGCAGCGAGAAACCCTCGAGCAACACTGTGGGGGCCTGCCCCCCTCACGAAGAAGTCGCGAGCATCCCTCGCGCAACTTAAGCCACGAGCAACCCTCGTGCAACACCGTAGGGGAATGCCCCACCCAAGAAGAAGCCGCGAGCATCCCTCGCGCAACTTAAGCCACGAGCAACCCTCGCGCAAATTAAGCCGCGAGCAAGCCTCGCGTACAAAGCCGCGGACCAGCTCCACGCAACCAAGCCGCGAGCCAGCCTCGCGCACAAGGCCATGGACCAGCTCCACGCAACCAAGCCGCGAGCCAGCCTCGCGCACAAAGCCGTGGACCAGCTCCACGTGACCAAGCCGCGATCCTGCCTCGCGCACAAAGCCGTGGACCAGCTCCACGCAACCAAGCCGCGAGCCAGCCTCGCGCACAAAGCCGTGGACCAGCTCCACGCAACCAAGCCGCGAGCCAGCCTCGTGCACAAAGCCGTGGACCAGCTCCACGCGACCAAGCCGCGAGCCTGCCTCACGCACAAAGCCGTGGACCAGCTCCACTCAACCAAACCGCGAGCCAGCCTCGCGCACAAATCCATGGACCAGCTCCACGCAACTAAGTCACGAGCCTGACTCATACACCCACGAAAGGGTCTACTCCCCCTCTATTTTTGCAGCTAGGCCGAAAAATCGAAGACAATTCGAACAAGCTCTCAAGGATTTGGGGAGGACGCCACCAACGCCCTCCTACACTGCCACTTTGTGGTAAAACACATCTGTGCAAAACATATGACAATGACATAAAGATAAAGATATCATAAGAGACAACAAGTCTGAGCCCTAAGAGCGACAATCTCAAAAGCTACAACAAAGGAAAAAAGCAACAACAAGACCTACGACAGCAAATAAACACCACATGTACTCTCCATCAACATCTGAGTCAGAACGCTCGTCCCCAGAAACATCCGCAAAACTGAAACCGGAGGTGTCACACCCAAGGCGCTTTCCTACAAAGCGAAAGGCCTTCGAGATGTCGCGATGAAGCGCTAGCTCGCTTATATCATCCATTTGGGGCTCCACCTTCTTGGACCAAATATCATCACGAACCTCTTTCGCAATCAAGTTGCGATCGCGAAGATAATCCAGCGACTCCAAGTACTCCGCAAGACCTGCTGCCTTCAGCTCTGATGCGCGGTCGTCAGAAGACAGCATCTCCACCTGCGCCTTCGCCGCCTGAAGCTGAGTCTCAAGGCCTGAAACCTCCTCTCCCGCCGCTTGTAGCTGGGTCCCCAAGCCAGATTTCTCCTCCTTTGCATGCTTCAGCATCTGAGTGGTCCTCTCCACCAAAGCCTTCTCCACGTCCAAGGCTGCACGCACATCTTCTAGCTCGGACTTCAGCTCTGAGCCAATTCGACGAAGCCGCGCAATATCCCGGTCATGTTCCTCCTTTAGGGAGGAGAGTGAGCCCATCGACAACCGAAGCTTCTCCTACAAAGCGAGATATCCATCCTTCAGGCTCACGTAATGATCATTCCAGGTCACTGTAATCTGCGCCTGAGTCTCTATCTGCAAAAGAAAGACACACAATCATCCACCTTCAAACAAAAAAGAAAGGAAAAGAGATAGTCACCCCCTTACCGCATCACTCATCGCCCTCAAGGAAGAAGACATCCGTGGAGCCAATGTACTGGCAGGAGCCTGAGGAACCGGGGAAGCAGGTAATTGCACCTCTTAAGCTGAATCGTCAGAAGCTACCACCACAACATCAAGGTCATCAGCAGGGGCCATCACTGCTTTCCTCTTTCGGCCCCCTCCCTGAGAAGTCGTTGCCACCTGAACCGGGCCCACCGAGATGCCACATCCCAGCAGTCGCTTTTCCTCCACGTAAATATATATGTTGAAGAAACGATTGGCAAGCTCACGAGGCTCAGAGAATCCCAGCACTAGGGAAAAGTCCCGCTCCCTCCCTTTCACACGGCGGCAATGGTCGGGAAGCGCATTCCACACCTCAGCAAGACCCCAGGAGTTCTTCACATATCCAAACAAAGTATTACCGTGGCGACAATCTTTACGGGCCTCAAACTCCAACCAAGCCTTGTTGCTACGCACCTCAATCCGCTCGCCACCATCAAAGCGCACATCGCACCAATCCTGAAACTGGTCCAAAGAAAGCGAGCTCCCATGCTCGCGGAAGAAGCAACAAAGCCCATGATTCGGGCAACCCCAGTCGGAGCAAACTGGGAGACAGGCACTCCACAAAACTTCAAAATTTCTATCACCTCATCGCAGGGCGGAAACCGGAAGCCGGATCTAAGGGATACTTCACAAATCGTCAGGCACCCACAGGGAGGATTCTGAACCCGCTCCTCGGGCCGCGGGATCCTCACTTATAAGTCAGCAGGAAGCCCATACTTCGCCCTCCAAATTTCCACACCATCTTCAGTCAAGGAAGAGCGCAAACGCATCGGACCAGAGGAGCGCTTCGTTACCTGCACATGATGAAGAATGAAAAAAAAATCAGCTCACAGCTGCAAGACCGCACAGTACAAACCGCACAACCTTAGCTTGAGCGCGCGCGCGCGTATAGGCTACGCGCATACGGCCGCCGCACGCGGAATACACGCAAAGCCCGCCCACGCGCACAAGCCCCGCATGCACAAGCTGCACGCAAATCCTGCGCGCGCGACCTACGCGTGCGCGATCGGCCAGCGCGCGAGGCCGGCCAGCGCGCGCGACCGGACAGCGCGCGCGGCCGGCCAGCGCACACGCGGCCTTCCTGCACGCACGCGTGGCCTGCCTGCGCGCGTGACCTGCCTGCGTGCGCGAGGCCTGCGCGCAAGGCCTGCGCGCGCGCAAGGCCTTCGCGCGCGATTAGCCCGCACGCCGCCAGCACGCGCGGCCAGCGCCCGCCCCGCAGCCCTTCCTCGCGCGCGCCGTTTTGACGCTCGTGTACCACGCCGGCCTCCGTCCGTATGTATCCGGCGCCCGTTCGCCAAGCCTCCGCACGACATAATTTCTTAGAACAACGATCCATCGCCGCCGCCTCGGATTTGTCGCCGGCACCCACCATGACAACAAGGAATTACAGAAATCTGTCCTCACGCTCGCTTCGCTCCCGGCCAGTAGAGATTTGGGGGGCATTTGATGAGTTCAGCCTTCATTTATAGGAAGCGAGGAGCCCCCCATGATCTCCACTCAAGCAAAGTTATGGGTGGGCCCCACCCCCCACCATGATCTCTCATGGAGATGATGGGGGAGGGCCCCACTCCCTCCCTTCATGGGGAGAACCGCCGCCGGCAAGAGGCCGAGCCACCCCCGGCAGCAGGCACTCCCTCGGCCGCCCCGGCCCCGGCCGTGGCCGGCCGCAACCATGGCCGCCTGGCCATGGCCTCCGCGGCCATGGCCAGCCCCGGCCATGGCCTCCGCGGCCATGGCCGCCGCGGCCATGGACGCCCCGGCCATGGCCGCCGCGGCCATGGACGCCCCGGCCATGGCCGCCGCGGCCATGGCTGCCCCGGCCATGGCCTGCCGCGGCCATGGCCGCCCCGGCCATGGCCTGCCGCGGCCATGGCCGCCCCGGCCAAGGCCAGCCGCGACCAAGGCCGCCCCGGCCATGGCCGCCCCGGCCGTGGCCGGCCACCCTCGCCGCGCCCGGCTGGCGGCAGGTCGCCGCCGGGAGGCGCGCGCCCGGCCCCCGCCGCCGGATGCCCGGCCGCCGCCGCCGTCATGGCGGCCCGCCATCATGAGAAGCCTCCCCGCCATCCGATCAAGGGGGAGGCCCTTCCGGCCGTCCGATTGAAGGGGTAACCACCCACTATCCCACCACTTTAGTGGTAGGGCCCGCCATGATCCGCTCCTAGAGGCTATAAAAAGTCCCCCAGGGGACCCTTATTCCTGACCTTTTCTCTTCTCCGACTCTTCTTCTTCTTCCTCAGGTGAGAGCTCTCCCGCCTCCTCCACCAAGTTGGTTTCCGCTCGCCGTGAACCACCACCAGCCACCAGCAGCCACCGACGGCCACCAGCAACCACCAACGGCCACCAGCATCTACCAACGACTATATTCACCCCGCCAGCGCGTTGTCAGCAAAGGGACGCCCAAGAGCTTGAGGAAGCCGAAGGAAGAAGACATCCGAAGTCAGCAAGCGCGCGCCGCCCCGAGTGCGCGCACCAGAAGCAACCCGAACATTCCCTCGTCTAAGTCACTTCCGCGGTGCAGCCTGTTGCCCGCAGGAAACTACAGTCTCTCTCTCTCCCCTCAAGTTGTAACGGGAGCGGCCTGTCACCCCAATTTACCAAGCATATTGTAATCACCGGAAGCTAGTGGAATTTGACCGGCACAGACCCGGTCGCGTGAATTTTTACCCATTTAAGGGGTTTTTCCACGTCATCAAGACTTGTGTCTAATGTTCATCTTCATTGAATGTGTGCGCGCTCGACCGCTCCATGAGCTAAGACGGTTCAAGTTAAGCCGGTCCGACCGGGGCATCGAGTTAGTCCGCAACAGTTTGGTTGGCAAGCGCGCGCGGCCGGCCTGCGCGCGCGGCCTGCCTGCGCGCGCGCAAGGCCTTCGCACGCGGTTAGCCCGCACGCTGCCAGCGCAGGCGGCCAGCGCCCTCCCCCGCAGCCCTTCCTCGCGTGCGCCGTTTTGACGCCCGTGTACCGCGCCGGCCTCCGTCCTCATGTATACGACGCTCGTTCGCCAAGGCTCCGCACGACATAATACCTTAGAACCACGATCCATCGCCGCCGCCTCGGATTTCTCGCCGGCACCGACCATGACAACAAGGAATTACAGAAATCTCTCCTCACGCTCGCTTCGCTCCCGGCCAGTAGAGATTTGGGGGGCATTTGATAGGTTCCACCTTCATTTATAGGAAGCGAGGAGCCCCCCCCCATGATCTCCACTCAAGGAAAGTCATGGGTGGGCCCCACCCCCCATGATCTCTCATGGAGATGATGGTGGCGGGCCCCACTCTCTCCCTTCGTGGTGAGAAACGCCGCCGACAAGATGCCGAGCCACCGCCGGCGGCCGGCACTCCCTCGGCCATCACTCCAATGGCCGCCGCGGCCGTGGCCGGCCGCAACCATGGCCGCCTCGTCCATGACCGCCGCTACCATGGCCGCCCCGGCCATGGCCATGGCTGTCCCGGCCATGACCGCCACGGCCATTGCCAGCCCAGCTATGGCCGCCCCGGCCATGGCCGCTCTGGCCGTGGCCGGCCACCCTCGTCGCGCCCGGCCGGCGGCAGGTCGTCGCCGGGAGGCGCGCGACCGGCCCCCGTCGCCGGCCGCCCGGCCGCCGCCGCCGTCATGGCGGCCCGCCGTCATGAGAAGCCTCCCCGCCGTCCGATCAAGGGGGAGGCCCTCCCGGCCGTCCGATCGAAGGGGTAACCACCCACTATCCCACCACTTTAGTGGTGGGGCCCGCCATGATCCGCTCCTGGAGGCTATAAAAAGACTCCAAGGGGACTCTTATTCCTCACCTTTTCTCTTCTCTGGCTCTTCTTCTTCTTCCTCAGGTGAGAGCTCTCCCGCCTCCTCCACTAAGTCGGCCTCCGCTCGCCGTGAACCACCACTTAAATGGGTAAAAAACCACGCGACCGGGTCTGTGCCGGTCAAATTCCATTAGCTTCCGATGATTACAATATGCTTGGTGAATTGGGGCGACAGGCCGCTCCCGTTACAACTTGAGGGGGGAGAGAGAGAGACTGTAGTTTCCTGCGGGCAACAGGCTGCACCGCGGAAGTGACTTAGACGAGGGAACGTGCGGGATGCTTCTGGTGCGCGCACTCGGGGTGGCGCGCGCTTGCTGACTTCGGATGTCTTCTTCTTTCGGCTTCCTCAAGCTCTTGGGCGTCCCTTTGCTGACAACGCGCTGACGGGGTGCTTATAGCCGCTGGTAGCTGCTGGTGGCCGCTGGTGGCTGCTGGTGGCCGCTGGTGGCCGCCGGTGGCTGCTGGTGGCTGGTAGTGGTTCACGACGAGCGGAGGCCGACTTGGTGGAGGAGGCGGGAGAGCTCTCACCTGAGGAAGAAGAAGAAGAGCCGGAGAAGAGAAAAGGTGAGGAATAAGAGTCCCCTGGGGGTCTTTTTATAGCTTCCAGGAGCGGATCATGGCGGGCCCTACCACTAAAGTGGTGGGATAGTGGGTGGTTACCACTTCGATCGGACGGCCGGGAGGGCCTCCCCCTTGATCGGACGGCGGGGAGGCTTCTCATGACGGCGAACCACCATGACGACGACGGCGGCCGGGCGGCCGGCGACGGGGGCCGGCCGCGAGCCTCCCGGCGGTGACCTGCCGCCGGCCGGGCGCGACGAGGGTGGGCGCGGCCGGGGCGGGGGCGGCCGCGGCTGGGGTGGCCGCGGGCGGGGCGGTTGCGGCTGGCCATGGACGGGGCGGCCATGGGGCGGCCATCGCCGGGGCGGCCATGGCTGCGGCTGGCCATGGCCGCCCCGGCCATGTCTAGCCCAGGCCATGGCCGCCCCGACCATGGCCAGCCGCGGCCATGGCCGCCCCGGCCCTGGCCGGCCCGGCCATGGCCGCCCCGGCCGTGGCCGGCCGCCCTCGCCTTGCCTGGCCGGTGGCAGGTCGCCGCCGGGAGGCGCGCGGCTGGCCCCCGTCGCCGGCCGCCGCCGCCGTCATGGCGGCTCGCCGTCATGAGAAGCCTCCCTGTCGTCCGATCAAGGGGGAGGCCCTCCCGGCCGTCCGATCGAAGGGGTAACCACCCACTATCCCACCACTTTAGTGGTAGGGCCCGCCATGATCCACTCCTGGAGGCTATAAAAAGACCCCCAGGGGACTCTTATTCCTGACCTTTTCTCTTCTCCGACTCTTCTTCTTCTTCCTCTGGTGAGAGCTCTCCCGCCTCCTCCACCAAGTCGGCCTCCGCTCGCCGTGAACCACTACCAGCCAACAGCAGCCACTGGCGGCCACCAGCAGCCACCAACGGCTATAAGCACCCCGCCAGCGCGTTGTCAGCAAAAGGATGCCCAAGAGCTTGAGGAAGCCGAAGGAAGAAGACATCCGAAGTCAGCAAGCGCGCGCCGCCCCGAGTGCAAGCACCAGAAGCATCCCGCACGTTCCCTCGTCTAAGTCACTTCCGCGGTGCAGCCTGTTGCCCGCAGGAAACTACAGTCTCTCTCTCTCCCCTCAAGTTGTAACGGGAGCGGCTTGTCGCCCCAATTCACCAGGCATATTGTAATCATCGGAAGCTAGTGGAATTTGACCGGCACAGACCCGGTCGCATGGTTTTTTACCCATTTAAGGGGTTTTTCCACGTCATCAAGACTTGTGTCTACTGTTCATCTTCATTGACTGTGTGCGCGCTCGACCACTCCGTGAGCTAAGACGGTTCAAGTTAATCCGGTCCGACCCGGGCATCGAGTTAGTCCGCAACAATACTAAATAGGAGTAATGTCATATTTGTCAAATTTTTTTAATAATCTAAAGTTCTCCTCACACCAAGATACCGTTTCGCGTCCGTCACTGCTGTTGAATGTGCATAATCAAATTAAACAAGAGGATATTGAGAGTGAGGTTGACTTAGGTCCTGTTTGAGAGGGTTTTTAATTCCTTTTCATTTTCTGGAAAACGCTACCACACTTAAGAGATCGTTTGGATTGTCTATTGGTGGGAAAGCTACCGTGAAAAACTCTATTTTCTCATCTTTTGGAAAGTCACTTGTCACCTACTTTTTAACTTTTTCAAAAATCACTTCTTCATCCAAAAACACTTATCTCTTAAAAAATCTATAATTTGATTTTTTTGTCTTGCCGTGATTTTTTTTCCGTGCGAAATTTTTTTTCCCGGACGTTTTTTTTTTGCCCGACACAAATTTTTCACCCGGGCTCGAATTTTTCGCCTGAGTTAGCATTTTTCGCCCGGGATGACATTTTTCACCAATGCTAGCATTTTTCGCCCGGGCGCTGTGTTTTTTGCTGGGTGAGTTTTTTTTCGCCCGGGTGCGATTTTTTTGCCCGTGCTTATTTTTTTCGCCAGAGCGTGTTTTTTTCGCCCGGACGTGATTTTTTCACCCGAGTGCGTTTTTTTTCATCCGGGTGCGATTTTTTTCCTGCTGCACGATTTTTTTTCGCCCGAGCCGATTTTTTTTGTCCGGGCGTGATTTTTGTTTTTGAACCGACGCGATTTTTTCACCCGGGCGCGATTTTTTTGCACCGACGTGATTTTTTCGCTCTCGTGCGATTTTTTGCCCACTGGAGATTTTTTGCCCGGGGGCGTTTTTTCGCCCAGGCGCGAATTTTTGGCTCGGGAGCGATTTTTTCTCCTGGGCACGATTTTTTCGCTCGGGCGTGAATTTTTCGCTCGGGCGCGATTTTTTACCCGGACGCGATTTTTTCGCCCGGCCGCGATTTTTTCGCCCGAGCGGGATTTTTCGCCCGAGCACTATTTTTTTCGCCCGGGAGCAAATTTTTCACCCAAGAGCAATATTTGTCATCGGAGCTTGTTTTTTTCGCCTGAGCGCGGTTTTTTCGCGGGGAGCGAATTTTTGTCCCGGGCCATGTTTTTTTCGCCCGGTCGGGAATTTTTTGATCGGGCACGAATTGTTTGCCCGTTAACGAAATTTTTTTGCCCTGGCACGTTTTTTCCTCCGGATGCGATTTTGTCGCCTGAGCGCGTCCGGGGGTGAATTTTTAGCTCGGAAGTGAATTTTTGGCCTTGGTGTGATTTTTTCGCTCGTTCGTGATTTTTTCGGCTGGTGACAATTTTTCGCCCGGACGTGATTTTTTTCGTCTGGTCTCGAATTTTTCAGCTGGACGCGAATTTTTTGCTCGTGAGCGATATTTTTTTGTCATAGCACGTTTCTTTTGCCCCGGCAGGTTTTTTCTGTCCGGGCGCGATTTTTTCGAACTTGGGCAAATTTTTCGCTCGAACGCGAACTTTTGCTCGTTCGTGATTTTTTGCCCGGTCGTGTTTTTTTTTACCTGAACGCTATTTTTTCCGCTCAAATGCAATTTTTTTCGCTTTCGAGCGAAAATATCGCGTTCCTGCGAAAAATTCTCGTCCATGCAAACAATTCGCGCCTGGGCAGAAAAATTCGCTCCTGGGCATTTTCCCCCGGACACACATTTTTAATAAAAAAAAGTTACTGCAATGGAGATTTGTCAAACGGTTTATAAAGTGTTTCTTCTTTTTGAAAAGCTCTGTAAAAGAAGTTCACCCAAACAGTTCTCCTTTTCTAATAGACATTTTCCAAAAGCTCCTTTTCATACCATTCTTTTGCTACCACTCCTCTTTTCTGAAAATCCTTCCCAAACAGGCCCTTAGACATACTGACATTAACTGAATTTTATATATTATATTGGATATGGATTGATTGTTCAGATAATGGGCAAAAAGCCTGATCGGGCCGGGCTTGGCCCGGCCCGGGCCCCATTTGAACCTGGCCGGGCCGGGCTCGGGCTCCCTCTCAAAAGGGGAGCCCGTTTAGGCCCTTCAGGCCGGCCCGGGCCGGGCCTGAATTCAAAAGACAGGGCCTGATCAGGTGGGATTAAAATCCCGCCCGACGGGATTTTTAATCCCGCTTGGCGAGATTATTTCCTTTAGCCCGACGCTGGGCTCAGGCTAGCCCGGCGCCCGGGCTTTGCCCGCCCCAGCCGACCAAAATGGGGGCCCGACAAGGGCCCCAAGCCCGGCCTTGGCCCGGGCCGAGCCCAGACCGATTTTCCGGTCTCGGTCTTTTTGCCCACAACTGGTACGAAGCTATTATAAATTGCAAGAATTAAAAAAACAATCAAGTGTCATGATCGACAGTCATGTTCCTTTAAAGGATTATGTGAGGTATCCCAAAGTTTAATTTCAACTATGAAAGCGGCAATGAAAGTGCGAAAAGGGCGTTAGACGATATTGATAGGCGATTGTTATTAGCACTATATTTTTGGATATTAGCATTACGTTTACTCTTAATTTTTCTTGCCTTTTAAAAATACTCCTTGTACATGCATTTTTAGGAAAAGTGTTCAACACAAAAGTTGTAGATCTACAACTTTTGTGTTGAACACTTTTCCTAAAAATACATGTATAAGACGTATTTCTAAAAGGCGCGAAATCTGAGCGTATTTCTAATGTACTTCTTGTACATGCATTTTTAGGAAAAGTGTTCAAACACGAAAGTTGTAGATCTCGTCGAGATCTACAACTTTCGTGTTGAACACTTTTCCTAAAAATGTATGCACAAGAAGTATTTTCAAAAGGCGTGAAAAATTATGAGTAAATATAGTGCTAATATTCAAAAGTGTAATGCTAATAACAATAGTCTATTAATATTGATAAAAACAAAGAATAAAAGAGAGTAAGAAGTTGATAAAGTATTTATAATTTGTAAATTTCTAGCCGTGTTTCTCGATGAATTATCTGGATTAATCCTAAGCCAAGAATTAGATTTTGAAATAAGGCTCATGGAAGGAGCTAAGCGGATTGTAAGAACACCGTTTATAATGACTCTAAAAGAAATGACAAAATTAAAAAGTGAACATCAACACTTGCTATATAAAAAATTTATGCGACCATATTTTTCATCCTCGGATGTTCCTGTGTTGTTTGTGAGAAGGAAAGATAGAATTCTACAATTATGTATTGATTATCGCGAGTTAAACAAATTAACAGTGAAAAATATGCATACCCTACCTCATATTGGCGATATGTCTGATCAATTGGCTAACAACACGGTATTTTTTAAAAAAATGACTTCCAATCTGGGTATCATATTAAGAATTAAGGAAGAAAATGTTGGGGATGTGACCCATTTTATTAGACTAGGTGTGCACATAATCACACATCCATGATCTCCACCTCAAAAATAGTGGGATCATGGGGTTGACCGTGCACACGATCACCGCGCCCGATCCCCGCGCGCCGATCCCATCACGCGTAGTGGGAAAACAGCCGCGGGCCCCATCTTACCGGCGGCGGGCAGCCGGCCAACTCCCCGGACGCCGGCCGCTCGCCCTCTCTCGTCGTGCTGACACTGGCCGCTGCCGAGGCCGCTTCCTTCCTCAAGTCGCCGTTCCCTCCCTCGGCCGCCGGCGGCGGCCGCCGCGGCCTCCCGGGCCGCCCCCTCCCTCGGCCACCGGCGCGGCCGCCCGGGCCGCTCCCTCCCTCGGCCTCCGGCCGGCCGCGGACAAGGGAGCGGCCCCCTCCCTCGGCCGCGCCGCGGCGCGGCCCAGGGACCGGCCGCCCCTCCCTCGGCCGTCGGCACGCGACCAAAGGGGGCGGCCGCGCCAGCCGCTCCTCCCCGGCCGCCGTCGGCTATCCTCCCCTTGCCAGCCAACTCGGCGGCGAGTTTGTCGGCCTCCCGTTGAGTTCCGCTCCCGTCGTCTTATCGGTTGGGGACGTTTCCGGCCGTCTGATTCATATGTAACCACTCACTAACCACCAGGTTAGTGAGGGAAGTAATTAGTAAATTTAATTATTTATTTTGGAGTGCAAACAATGGTATTAATACGCACCCCTAAACTATGAAAAATATTAATATTGGGTGATTACGGTGTGCGGATAGCCGCATGACCACCGTAACCACCCCCTGAAGCCTATAAAAGGAGCATCAGGCCTGCTCATTTCTCATCTTTTTTTTCTGAGTCTTCTTCTTCCTCAGGTCGAAGCTCTGCCGAATTTCTCCTACGAGCAGCTCCCGAGCCGCACTCAAGCCGCACCAGAGCCACAAACGAGCCAAGTTAGAGCCGCACCCGAGCCACGAACGAGCCAAGTTAAAGCCGCCCGATGAAGCCCAATCTCTCAAGTTCCAAGTGGTCCCCGCGACCGCAAGTTCAGGCGCTCCGCTCTCACGTTCAAGATCAGCAAGGTGCTAAGCAAAGCCCACCAACGCAAAGTGCGATTTATAACAGCTCCCGTCGCGACGGTCTGTCATCCGCCGCACGACAAGTATTTTCTCACCCAAAACTGTAACGAGAGGTGACCTGTCACCCTCGGTTTCACAAACAAGCTGTAACAGCCAGAAAATAGTGGACTTTGAGTGGCACAGATCCGATCACGTGGTTTTACCCAGTTGAGGGGTTTTTCCACGTTAAAACTGCGTGTGTACAATCGACCTATTTTATTGACTGTGCACGCGCTCGACCGTTTCGAGAGCTAAAACGGCCCAGATTATTCCGATCCAACTAGGACGTCGAGTTAGACCGTAACAAAGATATATATAAAACAACATTTAGTACGTCATAGTCATTTTGAATTTTGTATTCATGACATTTGGATTGATTATTGGATTTTATAAATATATTGTTAAAGATTTACTTGATAAATTTGTGGTCGTATTTATGATGAATATATTGTTTAGAAGCTTTCTTGATCTCGACGGATATTATCGGAAATTTGTTCAAGATTTTTCTAAAAAATCATGGCCCTTGACAAAATTGATGCGTAAGAGTGCAGAGTTTTTTTGGGATGATGAATTTCAGACCGTGTTGGAAGAACTGAATGAAAAATTAAGGCTTCATTTGGTTCGGCGTTTCGCCGCCTCCGTTTGGAGCAAACGCCACTGGCCGGCGGGTAAACAAACGGTCGCCGACGGCGTTTGCTCCGTTTGCACCATCAACAAGGAGGAAATGACCCTGATCCGCTTCGTTTCGACACCCACCTCTCCCCCTCCGGTTCCAAAGTGACGTTTCGACCCACCGGATGCACCCACCACCGACGAACCAAATATAACCTACCTTCTGCACATGTGCTGGTGATGCCAAATAGTACTCAAGGCTTTTAGATGTACAACAATGTGCAATTAAAAGGTCATGGATGTGTTTTAATGCAAAATGAAAGGAAAATAGCATATGCATCAAGATAATTATAGTCCTTAAAAGAAATTATCTTACTCATGGTTGGGAATTATCATCCGTATTGGTTGCGCACAAAATTTGTAGACACGATCTATATGTGGCTCTATATGAAATATTTACCGATTATAAGAGTCTAAAAAAATATGTTCTCATAGAAAGAGCTAAATTTGCGACAAAGCCCCTGACTAGAGCTTATTAAAGATTATGATTCTGATATTAAGTATCATTCCGGGAAGGAAAACATTGTGGATAATGCATTGATGAGCTCCACCTTAATTTATAAGAAAAAGGAGACCCCCATGATCCCCACCAATGGAGATCATGGGTGGGCCCCCCTAACTCCCATAATCTCTCATGGAGATCATGGAGGTGGGCCCCCTTTCTCCCCACCTTTCGGGGAAGGAACCGCCGCCGGCGGTTCCCCTCCGGCCATGGCCGGCCGCGGCCATGGCCGGCCGCGGCCATGGCCGGCCTAGGCCATGGCCGGCGGAGGCCATGGCCAGGCTCGCCTTAGCCGGCCTCGGCCATGGCCCCGGCCACATGGCCCCGGCCACATGGACCCGGCCACATGGCCCCGGCCACATGGCCCCGGCCACATGGCCCCGGCCGTGGCCCCGGCCGCGGCCGCGGCCCCGGCCATGACCGGCCCCGGCCATGACCGGCCCCGGCCATGGCCGGCCCCGGCCGCGGCCGCGGCCATGGCCGGCCCCGGCCTTGGCCGGCCGCCTCCTCGCCGTCGGCGTCGTCCGGGCGGCCCCACCTCGGGGTGACCTCCCCACCGTCCGATCGAGGGGGAGGCCCCGCCGGCCGTCCGATCGGGGCAAAACCACCCACTAACCCACTATGTTAGTGGTGGGGCCCGCCATAACTTCCACCTGGAGCCTATAAAAGGACCCCAGGGGCTCCTCATTTGATCATCTTCTTCTCCTACGCTTCCCCCCCTTCTTCTTCCTCAGGTGGGAGCTCTCCCGTTCTTCTCCGCCGGCGGCCACCCCTCGTCGCCAACAACCAGCGAGCGCCTCTCGCCGCCAACCACCGGCCGCCGCCCGGGACCTCCAGCGGCCCCCTGCGGCTATCAGCACCCGCCAGCGGATATCAGCACTCGTCAAATCCAACAGTTGATCAAATTCCACATGAGGAATCAAATCCTGAAACTGTTGAAGATCAGATCATTGCTGAACCTACTGATCTTGTCACACTTAGAGATCACCCTGTATCTCAAGTGATTGGAGACATTTCAGTAGGAGTCCAGACAAGACATCAACTCAACAAAGATGTGATGTTTGCTTGTTTCCTTTCTCAGGTTGAGCCCCTAACCATTAAAGATGCTGAGCTTGATCCACACTGGATTATAGCCATGCAAGAGGAACTTAACTAGTTTGAAAGATGTAAAGTTTGGACTTTGGTTCCAAGACCAAGAGGCCAACGGATCATAGGCACCAAGTGGGTGTTTAGAAACAAGCTTGATGCCCAAGGCATAGTAGTTAGAAATAAGGCTAGGCTAGTAGCTCAAGGCTATAGACAGGAGGAAGGCATAGATTATGATCAGACTTTTGCCCCTGTAGCTAGACTAGAAGCCATTAGAATTTTCCTAGCCTATGCTGCCTATAAAAGATTTAAGGTCTTCCAAATGGATGTGAAGAGTGCCTTCCTCAATGGAGATTTAAAGGAAGAAGTGTTTGTTGAACAACCACCAGGGTTTGTTTCATCAACCTTACCCACTCATGTGTTCAAACTCCAAAAGGCTCTATATGGACTTAAGCAAGCTCCTAGAGCTTGGTATGAGACCTTAGCAAATTTTCTTCTAGAACACAAGTTTGTGAGAGGTGTAGTAGATAGAACCCTATTCATTAGACATCATAAGGACTCACAACTGTTAGTTCAAATCTATGTAGATGACATTATATTTGGTTCTACTGATCCCAAACTATGCAAGAGGTTCTCTGAACTAATGCACTCCAAGTTTGAGATGAGCAGCATGGGTGAGTTATCCTATTTCCTTGGTCTCCAAGTGAAACAGTGTGTTGATGGTATCTTCATTTCTCAATCAAAATATGCCAGAGAGCTGGTTAAAAGATTTGGAATGTCTGATGCTTCATCAATGAGCACACCTATGGCCTCAAATGCAGTTATTGATTCTGATGTCAATGGCAAGTCTGTTGATCAAAAGAACTATAGAGCCATTGTTGGTTCCCTGCTGTATTTGACTGCAAGTAGGCCTGACATAATGTTTGCTACATGCCTATGTGCTAGGTTTCAGGTCAACCCAAAGGAATCTCACTTAACTCTCCTCAAGAGGATCTTGAGATACCTTAAGGGATGCCCTAACTTAGGACTGTGGTACCCAGCTGAGTCAGGATTTGAATTAATTGGATATTCAGATGCTGATTATGCTGGATGTAGAGTTGACAGGAAAAGCACCTCAGGGACCTGTCAGTTCCTGGGAGAGAGACTTGTCTCTTGGTTTTGTAAGAAACAGGCATCTGTGTCTACTTCAACTGCTGAGACTGAATATATTGCAGCAGCTAGTTGTTGTTCACAGATTCTGTGGATTCAAAATCAGCTAGTGGATTATGGGTATACACACTCAAAAACAAAAATTCTGTGTGACAGTACCAGTGCAATATCAATTGCTCAAAATCCTGTGCACCATTCCAGGACCAAGCACATTGAGATTAGACATCATTTTCTGAGAGATAATGTGGAAAAGAACAAGATAGCAATGGAATTTATATCCACAGACCTGCAGAGAGGAGATATTTTCACTAAGTCCCTTGATGAACAAAGGCATTTGTTCTTCCTGAACCAGCTTGGTATGATTAATGGTTCAGAGTAGTGAAAATTTGGTTAGTTTTGTTTTCTGTCTAAAATTGTCGAACGACTGCTCGACGATCTTCGACCAGGTCAGAACTATCGTCGACCAACGGTCGACGACAGCTCGTTCGGTAGTAAGGCAGAAATCGTCGATCAACCGGTCAACGATCTCTCCTTAGGTATCTATCGTCGACCAATGGTCGACGACAGATTTTCTGTGCTGTGTGGAGAATCGTCGACCATCATATATTGATCGACGATCGTGGTGATTGCTTGTAGTCGGTCGATATTTGACGATTAGTCAAACATTGACTATCGTCGATTTTTATTCGACGACCGATTTTATTCCGGGATCGACGATCGCAGATTTGTTTCTAATAGTCGATTTAGGTCTGGAGATCGTCGTCCTTCCGCTCCGTCTTTTCATATTCCATCTTCTGGCTTAGAATTCGCTCTCGAACTCTAATCCCGCGCGATTCTCTTCTCCCCTGCTTTGCTTCTCGATTCGCCATTTTCTCTCAAATCCTATGGCGATTCCTTCTGCTATTCTCTTTGGGATGAAGTTCGACACTGGCTTCTGTGTCGACTTCGATTCTTTCAGCCGATGCGATCAACCTATCCAAGCCATTCTGAAGCTATGTGAAGATCAAGGACTAAAGAAATTTATGTCATTCTCACCAAAGATTAATATACCAGAGATTCGAGAATGGGTATATACCTCGTCCTCCAGCGACGAAGCGATGTCTGGAAAGATAAATGAAGAGGAGGTCATTCTGACTCCTGAAGTTTTGACTGAGCTGTTTGGACTGCCAACCGGAACTGATGACTATGAGCAAACTGCAGAAGAATATGGCCGCATGCTAACTGTGATGGGCCATGCTGAGGGTATTCCAGCTAAGTTGCTAAAGATAAATCTGGCTCCAGAGTATAAGTTTCTGGCCGACCTGGTGGGCAAGGTCGTTTTGGGAAAACATTCTGCTCACGACAACATCAACAGGCAACAGTTTGCCCTGATGTCAGCTTTGGTGAATAAGGCACAGATTGCCTGGGGAAAAGTTCTGTTTGAACTAATAAGGAGAAAGAACAATCAGAAAGAAGTAAATCTTGCCAGGGTGTTGGGTGTGTTTCTATATGTGAAAGCACCCCTGCTGCTTGTTTCTGCACCCTCCGCAGTCAACGCCAGCAAGAGGTTGGACCCCTCTCTCTTCAAGAAATCTCAGAGAGTTATCAAGAAGTCAGCCAGGGTTGATCCTAACCCTCCATCAGACACAAGGGCTGATTCAGCCACTCTCCAGCTTGCTGGGGAAGGCTCAGCAATCCCTTCATCCTCCCTCTTTACCCCTGCATCCTCATCTCCTGCATTACTTTCCACACACCCTGCAGTGCCACCACAACATGCATCTCTCATTCCACTTGCATCTCCATCCCAGTCACCAACACCACAACATCTGGCAGCTTCAGCCAGTGTTGACATGGCGACTGCTACCATCCTCACGCACCTCTCTCAACATGAATCCCACACTCATGTTGATGTTCACCCATCTCCACGTGATTCCTTTGATCATGGGTAGATCATACTGCTTCCATTCCATCCACCTCTACATCATCAGTATTTCAGATAACTCCTGAATTGCTTGCACATGTTGTAGAGCTCATCACTCCATCCATCCAAAAAATGATTGAGGCTGCCAATGCCCCTCTCATTGCATCCATCAAAGCCCTTACTGAAGCCATCAAATCATTTCCACCCTCTGCTGAGCCCTCTTCAGTAAGATGCATGACTCCAGTTCCCACTGAAGTCATGCAGGGGGAGATGTCTGTTGAAGTGGTCTCAGGTGATGCCTTGGCCCTTCAGGACAACTCTTCTCTTCCCCTTTCAGCAACTATAGGAGAATCTCAAGAGCTTCCAAAGCATCCAGAAGGTAAATCACTTCCTCTAAAGGTTATAATCAGGATTTTAAATTGATATCTTTATCTAACAAGGACATTCACTCCCTAGTGAATCAAGCTTCTGATGAAGAAATTCCTGAGAAAGATAATGAAGTAGTCCCCATGGACATTGGTGAAAAATCTCCATTGAACACTACTGATACAGAAGTAGTGGTTCAACAATTTGAGAATGTTGCTGCTCAATCTGATGGTACAATGTTATTTAAGATTCTATTTAATTCACTCCAACTTGGAGTTAATTTCTTATTCCTCCCTATCTCATCTCAGCTGCTGATGATCCCGCATCAGTATTGCAAGATGTTGCTGCAAATTCCATTGAAGATTTGGAATCCTATCTTAACCTAGACTGTGAGTCCTCTCTCACATCTACTCCTCTTGTTCCTTCTTTTCAAGAGAAAATGGTCTCTTATAGACCTGAGTACCTTGATGACCCCTTGGTCAAGGACTCTCTCTTCTTTTCCTGTATAGCACTCCTCGTGTGTCTTGCAGAGGTGTCTATCCCTGATGTCGCTAAACATCTAGAAGGAATTATAACTTCCTTCCTAGATGCAAAGTGGTATCCTGTGTAGATCTTCAGGTAACTCTATCAATTACCTGTTGTTGCTCACCTTGGGGGGAATATTTTATTCCCACTTGGTTGTTAACCTATCTTTCTCTGTATGCAGGCATAATCAACACTGCTGCTGCTGTTGCTGCTGAAGAAGCTGAGGCCGTGCTAGCTTTACCAGAAAAAGTTTCCAAGATGACTGAAAAGGAATCAAGCTCAGGTACTCTAAACCTAGAACAATTTATAGCCTTTGTGGCTGAGAATATTGCCTCTGAGTACATTGAAGGGTTGGCTAATTATCATTTGGATTCCCTAGCCATCTCTCTAGAAAAAGCATCTGCCCCTGCAGATATTGTCATCTTTTCTCCTCCTATCCTTACCTATCCTCTATCCATTCCTTCTACTGCAGAACTGGTCCCCAGGATAGTTCCTGACTTGTATCCCAAATCAGATCTCTGGAAGAGCACTCCAAATGTTGATCTTGATGCCCTCCTTGAGCAAGATGCCATTGAGGAAGCAAGAGAAAGAGAAGATAGAGAGAAGCAGAAGGCTGAGCATGCTATAGCTGCCAAGGATATCCCAAATCTAGATTTTGATGATTATGCCGGCAGAACCTCATCTCACTCCTCTGATGATGATGACTTTGAGGATTCTGATAGCTCCCAGAAAAAGAAAAAGGCTGTCTCCAAGAAAAGGAAAGCATCTGCTCCTCCTACTGCCAATCCAGACAAGGATGTTCCATATTTCATTCTGAAGGGAATTGATCCCAAGAGCAAAGAATTTTGACCCTGGATGAGGCTCTCAAAGAATCAGACAAGAGAGAAAAAGAGATCAAAAAGATATGACATCCCTATTCAGAAATTCCCCCCCAGAGGTCCTCCTCCACCTCCTGGTGCTGGAGCCTCTGGAAGTCTCTCTTCTGCCCCGTCTGCAAGATCAGCCAGCTCTAACATTCATCAGTCCTACCAAAGAAGGAGTAATCAAAGCCAGGGAGGCCAAGATGTATCAGGACAAGGAAGAAAAAGAAATGACAATGTTCTCATGGAACAAATAAAGGAGATGACTTTTCAGCAACCTACCTTCTCTCCTCCTCCCTCTCCTAAAAAGAAAATTCCAGAATGGAAACCTTCTCCTCCCAGGAGAGGTCCATCCTCCTTATCAAGGAAACCTGCTGCTGCTGAGACAATTGAAACAAAAGGAAAAAGAGTGGTCTTTTCAGAGAAATCCCACAAGAAGTTCATTGAACTTGCTCCTCCAAGATCTCTTTATGCTGAAACAAATCCTAAGAAGGCTGCACAAATCCCTTCTGACTCAAGCAAAATAGCCACAGCTCTTCAAAGGAACATGGAGATTGCAGCTCAAGCTGATTCTGACAGACCACCCTCTCCATCAGATATGACTGAATCTGAAAGAATTGACTCTATGGCAAGATTTAAGGAATCCATTGCACTAAGCATGATGGAGAGAGCCAAAGCTCAAGGACTAGACCCTACAGCGTATACAACCATGTTTGAATTCAGAGAAAAGGAACTCAACAAAATTCAAGTAAACTCTGAAATTTTCAATACTGAAGAATACATGAGGTTGCACCCTGCTGCAGTTCTACCAAGCTATGCTGAAAAGAAAATTATTGGTGAACACGATCTAATGCTATCCAAAAGACAAGCAGCAAATCCAAACAGAGAAATTATCTTCAAACCAGCTGTAATCCCTAAGAAATCATCTGATGCTAAAACCTCTGATAAATCTGCTTGATACTTTAGTTCTGCTGATTTATGGTTTTATGTTTTCCTGTGGATTGCCTGTGATTTAAATTTTTGGTTAATATCTGCTTTTGTTGCTGTGTGCATTACCTTTTAGATCGAATTGGATAACATAACCCAAATAGGGGGAGATTATTGGTACCCTAGATGTGATTTGGCTTATGTAATCCCTTTCCAGCTCCTCTTGATCCATATAACTATATATGATCATGTTTAGACTTTGTTTAGTCTCCCTAGGACAGTTTATATCTGACCTAGTGCTTAGAATAGAAGTTGTAGAATGAATCTTTAGTTAAGGCTCTTTTTCCGTTCGACCATCGTCGAACGAGGCCTCGCGATCGTCGATCAGTGGTCGACGATAGCAGGGCTATAGAATCGTTGAAGTCAAGACAATTATCGTCGACCGATGGTCGACGATCTCAGAGCAAGCGTATTATGCTCTGAAGGTTGGTCGACGATCTGCTATCAGCAGTTCGACGATCGTGGTCTTGTTTCACGATTTCTGTCTCGACAGATCTTTGCCTTAATCGTCGACATCATGAGATGGTCGACGATATCTGTCTCGACAGATCTCTGCCTTAGTCGTCGACATGATGAGATGTCCGACGATTTCTGTTTCGACAGATTTCTGTTTTCAGTCGACGATCTGTTAGTTAGGTCGACGATCATCGAACCCCTGTTCGACGATTTCTGTCTGCCTTTAACTGTTTGTATTTATTTTATTCCTTGGTTATTTCCAAGTGTTTTAACGTGTGGTTAGAAAGATTTTCTGAAGAATGTTTTTGCTAATTTATGGCTTAAATTCAAATGAATTACTTACCAAATATGTCAAGCATAAATTACGGGATTTCGTATTTTGATAAAGCATTTTTGTCTTATTATACAAAATATATTGCCAGGCTGTATTCTAGCCGTTGGCGGTGTATGCTATTTCCAAGAACGATAAATCTTTAGGCTGAGATATTTTATTTCCTTATTGGGACTGACAGAGAGCATATAGGTCTTTCTATTCCTATTGCTATATTCTATTTTTGAGATAATCTGTTGCAGGGCTCGAGAATTCAAATCAATAGAGCCGTTCCAAAAGATAAACGAGAAGACATATTTAAGAGAGATTTTTTTCTCAGAATAATAAGAAGTAACAGTAACAGAGAGTTTTTCAGTGTGCTGCATTCTTTCAAGCTTCTCCAGAGCAACTCTTCACGATCTCACAATCAGAAGAAGAAAAGTTTTCCTGAAGCAAAAGTTCAAAGCAATCTATTTCATTCTCAAGTCTCCTGAGCATCTGCTTAGAGTTTTTCAAGACTTCAGAAAAAGCTCCAGATCTGCTTCACGTGCTCCAGAATCTGAAGACCTGATAAAAATCAGTCTACAGATTTCTGAGGATTTAGTTTCAGTTTATCTGAAACTCCTTCATCCTGAAGCAAAGGCTTTCCCTGGACTTTCACTGAGCCAGGGGGAGACTTTGATTCTTTAGAGAATCCACAAGTCTTCTCTAATCTGTATTTACAACAGAGAAGATAATCTAACCCTCTCAACCCCTTTGTAAAAAGAGTTTGTTCACATCTCTTCAAAAGTGAACGTTGGTGACAGGGCACCTTATCAACAACCTGTGGTTGAGCATCCTTATCAAAAGCTCAAAGGGTCTGTTTGATCTACCTGAATCAGATCATTGGTGGCAGGGCACCTTAGCAAAAACCTGTAGTGGATTCCTACCAGGGTGGTAGAAGAGTGGAGTACCTATTAAGAGGGAACCACTATATATCCTGTGTCTCTGGCTGTCTTGCTTAAATTGCTTATTCTGTGGCTGTGATAGAACTACCTAGGATTGCTAGTTGCTGTGATAGGTTTATAGTTAATCTGAAATTTCAGTTAACTCTCTCACTTGTGCACTTCACTGTGTTAGGCTCTTAGGGTTCAAGTATCAGAGTATTTTATTCCGCAAATCAACTCCAAGGGAGCTGACTAGTTATTCATAAAATTTGAATACTCTATTCACCCCCCCTCTAGAGTAGTTTACAACTTATCCCCTCACTTTCACGATACTCGTCGAAATCGGCGAGAATCACTTAGTGATTCCCGTCGATTTTGACTTAGAAGAAATTTCTCACTCAATCGCCTCACTACTTAGCCGCAAAAGAACAGACCGAACTATGGCTTTGAGTGTGTGCACCACACTCAACGCCAAGCCCGGGTGGCTTTTGTCTTTGAGTGTGTGCACCACACTCAACATCAAATCCCGAGAGCCAACCAAGAATGGTTCTAACCAGAGCACTACCACAGAAACCTCCCTCACACTCTCTCTCGGCTCCACCCGCAAAAGCACCAAACTAGAAATAAAAATCTGGAGTCTAAATGGTGAAAACAACCAGCGAGTTGAGCAAAAACAGCACAAGGAGGGGGGCTCATAAAGGGAAACTGAAGCACAGAGTTTTAGCAAGCAAAAAGAGAAAAGCTTGGCTTCTATCCTAGGGCTAACCGGGTAGTTAAGAGGGGGAAAAATCAAAACAGCAAGTGCAAGGACCACTTGCCTCGGTTTTTTTTCAGCGAAGCTTCACTCGAGCCCTTCCTCTACCTCGACACCAGCAGCAGCAACACCTAGCCAGCACATCCCGAGCTTTAATGGAGGAAAGAGCAAAAAAAACCGAAAGTCCAAACCTCCTAAAAACCCTACGAAACTCAAATCTCTTACCATAGAAACGAAGGTCTGAGCGAGAGCAATCCAGATCCACTCTCGGAATCGAAATCCGCCCACAAACGCTCCCGGAATCGCCGTCCGAAGGGGTAGCAGGTCCGACGGTTTTCCTCTGTTTTCCGCGAACAGGAGCAGGCGACGGTTTTCGGGAAGAAGAAGAATGGACCCGCTAATTTGGCTTAAGGATTTTAAATAAATCCAATCACGCCTAATCAGCCTTAACCGCCTCCTAAGCCGCCGGTTCATTACCAAAGCTTTTGACCGTAGAAATCATCTAAATAGCTATAAATATACACAGTTGCTTTTATTATTAGTACACCCAAAACGACGCGAAAACCAAACTACCTCGGAATTCGACGAAATTCGCACCGTAGATAAATATCCACGCTACGAACACAACGACGAAGTCAAAATTAACTTTCGACGAACAGAACTCGAGTTATTCCCACCCGAAGCCAAAACACAAGCATCCCCCGAGAGGCCACACCGGGTCACCCAAAACGACTCGGCTTGCTAGGGAGATCTTGCCAATAGGCTACAAAATAGGCCACCCAGTTCTAAGGAGTTAAGACCACACTCCACTGATGGCACAAGCCAAGAAAATGCGTCGACGTAATGCCAAACGAGAATTAATTAATCGCAGAAAAATCGGGGGCGTTACAGTCACTCCCCCTAAAAGAAAGTTTCGTCCCGAAACTTTACGCACAACACTTCTACTATAGAAGGAAAAGTAACAAGCCAAACATTACAAGAAGAAAACACACCAAACTAATCAGGGAAACAACTGAGGGTAAGCCTCTCTCATAGCCGACTCTAACTCCCAAGTCGCGCTTTCCAAACCCTGATTTTTCCATAGAACCTTGACCATCGAGATGGACTTCCTTCGCAGCACCCGATCTTGAGTATCCAATAAGCGGACCGACACTTCAGTAAAAGAGAGATTAGGCTCCAACTGGGGCACAACATCCAAGACTTGCCCACTACTGCGCACACACTTCCGCAATTGGCTTATATGAAATACATTATGAACACCTGGGAAGTTTGCTGGCAAATCCAACCTATAAGCTGACACACCAATCCGTTCAACAATCCTAAATGGGCCCACATACCTCGGGTCCAATTTCTGATTCTTACCGAACCTCTTAACTCCAACCATAGGGGAAACCTTAAGAAGCACAAGCCCCCCTACAGAAAACTCCAAGTCCGACCTACGCCGATTGGCGTTCTTTTCATATCTCTCCTGAGCTATACGAAGCTTTTCTCTGATAAGTTTCACTGCGACTTCCATCTCCTCGAGCGCATCCGGACCCAACAAGGTTCTCTCACCTTCCTCAGCCCAAAACAGGGGAGTTCTGCAGCGCCTCCCATACAACGCTTCAAAAGGAGCCATTTGCAAACTTTCTTGATAACTGTTCTTGTATGCAAACTCCATAAGTCGCAATCGCTCATCCCACGCTCCACCGTGGTCTAGAATGTAGCATCTGATCATATCCTCAACTATCTGGTTCACCCGCTCCGTCTGCTTATTGGTCTGTGGGTGGTAAGCAGTTGAATACCTCAGATCGGCACCCAAACCCTCCTGCAGACTCTGCCAAAAGCGAGAAGTAAACCGGGAGTCTCGATCAGAAATGATGCTAATAGGCACACCGTGCAATCTGATGACCTCATTCAAGTACAACTCTGTTATCTTCTTCATCGGGTAGTCAATCTTATACGACATGAAGTGAGCACACTTCGTCAGTCTATCCACTATAATCCAAACAGAATCAAATCCCCTTGGAGATTTCGATAAGCCCGTGATGAAGTCCATAGAAATACTTTCTCACTTCCAAGTCGGGATCTCTAACGGAGTCAACTTGCCACCAGGCCTTCCGTGATCGGCCTTCACACGCTTGCAAGTGTGGCACTCAGCAACAAATCGGGCTATATCAGTTTTCATGTCATACCACCAGGCAATTTGCTTAAAATCATGATACATCTTCGTAGATCCTGGATGGTAGGCAACAATGGATCCATGAGCCTCTCTGCATACCATGCCCCTGATGTATCCAACAGCAGGGATGCAAAATCTGTCGCGGTACTTCAAAGTACCCGCATTATCGATGGAAAAATCCAGCAACTCCCCTCTCTCAGTCCTGAGGTATAAGTGCAGAAGGTCCGGATCATCCTTCTGGTTCAACCTAGTAAGGGAAATCCAAGACGGCTCTGCCACTGCCAAACTACTCTGCATGACGCAGCATCCCACTGAGATATCCATAAGGAGGAACTCTTCCACTAAATGATCGGCGGAGAGATTAAAGATCTTCCCCGTCTTCCGGCTCAGGGCGTCGGCCACTACATTGGCCTTGCCTGGATGATACTGGATCTCTACATCATAATCGGCCACATACTCAAGCTACCGCCGTTGGCACAGATTCAACTCCTTCTAAGTGAACACGTACTTCAGGCTCTTGTGATCAGTGAAGATCTTGCACTGAGCCCCGAAAAGTAGATATCTCCACAGCTTCAACGCATAAATCACCGCTGCAAACTCAAGGTCATGCGTAGGGTAATTTCTCTCGTGAGTCTTTAATTGCCTTGACCCATACACAATCACTTTTCCTACTTGCATCAACACGCAACCTAGACCAACATGCGAAGCATCCACGTATACATCATACTCCACACCCTCAATAGGTAGGGTCAGGACAGGAGCAGTGCACAATCTGTTCTTTAGCTCCAAGAAGGCTTCTTCGCACTTCTCGCTCCAAACAAAGGCCGCGTTCTTCTGAGTCAACCTGGTCAAAGGTGCGGCCAGGGTAGAGAAACCCTCCACAAACCTCCTGTAGTAGCCGGCCAACCCTAGAAAGCTCCTGATCTCCTTGGGCGTGCCCGACCTACTCCAATCCATCACTGCTGCGATCTTTTCCGGGTCGACCGAAATCCCATCCTTATTCACCACGTGGCCCAAAAACGAGACCTGAGGTAACCAAAATTCGCACTTAATCAACTTGGCGAATAACTTGTGATTCCTCAACTCTGATAGAACCAAGCGCAGATGCTGCTCATGCTCCTCAGCATTGCGAGAATAGACCAGCACGTCATCGATGAAAATCACAACGAACTTATCCAGGAAATCCTTGAACACCCGGTTCATCATATCCATGAAAGATGATGGTGCGTTGGTCAGACCAAACGACATCACCAAGAACTAAAAATGACCATGCCTCGATCTAAACGCAGTCCGTGGAATATCTGCCTCACGGATCCTAAGCTAATGATAGCCAGAACGAAGATCAATCTTGGAGAACACTGTGCTACCGCGCAGCTGATCAAACAAGTCATCGATCCTCGGCAGAGGGCACCTGTTCTTAATAGTGACTTTGTTCAACTCCCTGTAGTCGATTCAAAGCCGCATCGACCCATCCTTCTTCTTCACAAATAGAACAGGAGCACCCCAAGGCGACGAACTCTGCCTGATAAACCCTTTTGCCAACAACTCATCTAACTGGACTCGCAACTCCTCTAGCTCACGAGGGGTCATCTGGTACAGCGCCTTAGCAATAGGACGCGTACCCGGTTCCAAATCAATCACAAACTCGACATCCCGATCGGGAGGAAGACCAGGAAGGTCATCAGGGAACACATCAGTGAAACCGCGAACAACGGGAATCTCCTCTAAGCGCGGTATACTAACAGCGGTCCCAACCACCGAAACTAAACAAGCAAAACAACCAGAAGGAAACAACCTTTGAGCACATACCGTAGAAAAGACAGGAGAATCTTGGCACGAATCAGCATACACGTTTCCCGGCTGACCATTGTCCTTGATGAAGTCCAAGCGCTTCCCTTTGCACTAAATGACCACATCATACTTAGACAGCCAGTCCATGCCCAGAATAACATCGAAGTCCTCCAGATCAATCATCTTCAAGTCTGCCCTCGCAAGAAAATCCCCTAACAAAACAGGGCAATCTAGAATGCCCAAATCTGATAACACAGATTCACCAGAAGGGAACTTGACGCAAAAGGTATCACGAACTCGATCTAGAGTTAACCGATGTCGCTCCACAAAGGCTCTAGCCACAAATGAGTGGGTAGTGCCGGAGTCAAACAGAACGCGCGCCCAGCAGTTCTTCACCTTAAATTTCCCTATAGGAGTATATACAACTAAGGATCTACCAAAACCCAACTGTAACCATTCTAGCAAATAAAACTCTCAAGCTGGAAAAAGAAACAACTAACGTGAGATGACCTGAGTCGAAGTTTGGGCCTCCTCGGAAGAGATCACGTTCAGCTTTCCTTTACCCTTGTCCACATGCTGAGGCGGAGGTAGTGCCTGAAGTGGAACTGCATGAAGAGCAGGCTGGACCTGAGGACACCTAGACTTGATGTGACCCTTCTGCCCACAATGATAGCAGACTTTATCCTTGGACCAGCACTGGGCAGCATCATGCCCTGGTCGCTTGCAAACAGAACAGGAGACATCCCTCCTAGGAGCACCCTGAATAGCATGAACCTGCTCCTTCTTCTGAGCTGCTGCCTTCTTGAAACACCTCTCGACAGGGTGGCCCGACCAGCCACAGAAGCTACACACCACCTTGCTCTTCTTTCCCAAAGCAGCATCGGGTACCTGGGGTTTCTTCTCCTCGACAGACTTCCTCTTGTCCTTCCTCATTTGCCGGCCTCTGCTCTTTGCAGTCTCGATAGCCTCCACCTTCAGAGCAGCCTCCACTACCCCTACATAATTCTCCGATCCATAAGCATTGGCCAACTGCTGCACCTCGCACCTCAAGCCACCAAGGAATCGCTTGACTTGTTCAGCCTCAACACTCACCAACCCAGGAGCAAACCCGATCAACTTGCTGAACACTATCTCATACTCATCGACCGTGAGTTGCCTTTGCTTCAGGTGGAGGAAGTCGTTCATAAGACGATCACGCTCGACCGAGGGCAAGAACTTCGTCAGCAGCATTTCCTTGAACACTTCCCAAGAGCAACCAGCTACCAAGCTCTCCTTTTCTCTAAGCCACCAAATCGTAGCCAAACCCTTGAGCTGATAGGCGGCTATCATCACTCTCTGATCATCTGCAATACCGGAGTACGAGAACATCTCCTCCATGGAGATCAGCCAATCGTCTATGACCATGAAATCTGCCTTCCCATCATAAGTAGGAGGACTAAGTCTCTGAAACTGCGAGATGAATACCATTTCTGCTGGCACCACCACTGGAGGTCTCAGGGGTGTAGGAGGAGGAGGAGCAGCTAACCCTCCTACAGGGCCTTGCACTCCCTGAGTCTGTCCGACCACAACTGCCACCAAAGACTGAATCTGGGCTCACACCTCCACCAACTGCCTGCTCAAGGAATCGCTATTCAGCCGCAAGCTCTCGATCACCGCATCATTCTGTGCTCCAGATGACTCACCCTCAGATAGGGGGGGTCGATCTAGTCGAAGGGCGTCTCGCCATCCTAAAATAATAGCAACATTAGACAGATCCTAGTACGACAGCTGCAACTAACTACAAGTACAGACAATACATACATAAATATGAACTTAAAGCTGCTAAACTTGCTCTGGGAGTTTATTTTATTTTTTTACAAAAATTGATGTTATGCCTTAACCTATGATGGCTAACCATCACCATACTAACTCTTGTGCCTAGGTCGGGAATGCATGACTTTATATTATTTTTGACTCGAAAACTTATGTGTGTACATATGTCATCCTGTCAGTCTTTAGCTTGACACGTTGTGCTTATGCAATGTTATGCTATGCATGTTTGTGCTATGCATTCTAAAAAGGCCCTAATGCTTGTTATGAGCGGCGTACACATGAAAATGTTATGCATCCCATACTACATAACATCCTCATGCAACGAAAAAGAAAATGAGCTAGTCGCAGCCATGTGGTGAGGTTATGCATCCCATACTACATAACCCTCACATGTTGCCCCTATGGTGGATCCATATACGAACACATATTATGCATCCCATACTACATAATATGCCCCGTATACTTCATGTTATGCTATGAGTGTAGTGTTCGTGCTTTTGCCAAGACGTGCTGATGACATATCCGTGTGTGAATGACATGATGCTGAAATACTAATGCAATCAAAAGGGAAGGTTGCCCGACTAGCCTGTCAAGCAACCTCCCTCTGATATCAACTGTCACAACCCACATTTTATCCGAGGAAAACGAATTATCAAGGTATAAGAAAACACACGTCATGATGCCACGTCGAGCAGGGGATAACTGTCGACGCTCAAGCAAACCACTAACAACTATACTTTATGAAAATTCATAAGTTTTATGATTAGAAAATAAGTTATATTTTTAGAGACCGTATCCCTCGGCTCGGTGGATCACCTAGTCCACAATTTAAAAACTATACTTATACGCTGCGGAAAATACTTTATTCAGGTTTGACATCCTAAAAGAGTGCATAAGTGTCCCCAGAGGACAACTTATACTATGCAGGACCATACTTTTGATTTATACTATATATATAGGAAAATGATCTTTTTATGTTATTTGGAAAATATTGTTTGAGTTTTATAAAACATGCTAATCATGAGTAATACCTATAATAGTGTTTTTAGGTTTAAAAGTAACTAGCAACCTAGCATAAATCATCCCAAGAACAAGTAGACTATCTCCAAAAAAGGTAGCAACAAAAAAGTAACATATCTAGTATCAAGGTAAAAACTACCAGTGGGCGCCAACAAACTGACACGAACCCACTGGTAAGTATGTATGTCTGTAAGAAAAACAACACCAAAACTACCTCACAAAAACAAGGAACTGATCTCTATAGCACCAGAGACCACCAGCAACAACACCGCACCACTAGCCGTTAGAGCGGCTACTATCCAGAATCTGAGGCATTCAAAGAAGAAAGAATACCTCAGCAAGCAAAACTAGAAAACTGCTCGAAAGTATCAATCAGAAGATAAGTAAAAGAGAAAAACAAAGCAGTAACAGTCACAACTGCCCAAGGCAAGACAAAAAGGAAGTGCACAAAGTGCGAGGACGCAACAGTAACTCTGCCCAAAAGCTGCAGAGTCAACAAGGCTACCATGAGCCCAAAATGCTGAAATCTACCAAGGAAGAAACGTATAACACCCTAAGCTATGAGAGATGGTAGTAGCAAAAACATTGTGGATCCGGGTTGGAGGCAAACTCAGTTCCCCAACCACTATTTCCAAGAAACCAAGCTTAGGAGTCTACATGTGAAAGCACTAGGAACCTCCCACCCCTTGCCCAGCCCGTACCTAGAGCAAGATAAAAGAAAAAGGGTGGCCTTGGCTAAATTACACAACACCTCCCCAATTAAGAGCTTCAAACCACCACTACTAACCATGACCCACTATTCGGCCTTTGGGAAAGAAAACATAGCCGACAAGGAACCTCAAAATCAAGGAATTCACTCGGGGGAGAAAATCAAGGTAAGGGAAAAGCGTTGAGATGACTCAACACGGCATGGCGTTGAGTGAGCCCCACTCACTCACACTACTAGAAAAATGGCTTTTAGCCACGAATTCTTTTGCCACGGGGGAAAATCGTGGCTAATAGTGATTATTAGCCACGGTTTTTATTCTGTAGCTAAAAGTCTAGTATTAGCCACGGTTGACTAATCCGTGGCTAATATTGGACTTTTAGCCACGGTTTGCCTGAACCGTGGCTAAAAGTCTAGTATTAGCCACGATTTGCCTGAACCATGGCAAAAGGTCGTGGCTACATTTAGTCCCACACCGCCAAAACAAAACGAAATTTTGGGTTTATAAGGAATTTATTTCAATTAGTATTTGAAATAAATATGGCGGCGGCGGTCGGGCGGCGGCGGCCGGGCGGCGGCGGCCGGGCGGCGGCGGCCGGGCGGCGGCGGCCGGGCGGCGGCGGCCGGGCGGCGGCGGCCGGGCGGCGGCGGCCGGGCGGCGGCGGCCGGGCGGCGGCGGCCGGGCGGCGGCGGCGGCGGCCGGCCGGCCGGCGGTGGCGGCGGCGGCGGCTGGCCTGAATTTTTTATGTTATGAGTGGCCCTTTAACCACGGCAATTAAACTGTGGCTAAAAGTCCAGTATTAGCCACGACAATCAAACCGTGGCTAAAAGTCCAGTATTAGCCACAGTTTTTGACTTTTAGCCACGGTTTAGACTTTTAGCCACGCTCGCATTGCCCACGCCCATTTTCCGTGGGTAGACCGTGGCTAAAAGTCTTTAGCCACAGTTTTGGAGTTTTAGCCACGACAATCTGCCGTGGCTAAAAGTCAGTTTTCTAGTAGTGTCAACACCTAACCAGACCTTGGCGTTGAGTGAGTTAGCCTCACTCAGCGCCAAAAACAACCATGGAGTTGAGTGAGGTTCACTCACTTAACGCCATCCGCAAGAATAGCTCTGGGGTTGAGTGAGCTAACCTCACTCAACGCCAAAACAGCTATGGTGTTGAGTGAGGTTCACTCACTCAACGCCTCCCGCAAGAAAACTCTGGCGTTGAGTGAGCTAACCTCACTCAACGCCAAAATAGTTATGGGGTTGAGTGAGGTACACTCCCTCAACGTCTTCAGCAAAACAGGCAGTGGTGTCGAGTGAGCAAACCTCACTCAACACCAAAACAGCTACGGCGTTGGGTGCAGTCTACTCCCTCAACGCCTTAGCATTTTACCGCAGGAAAACCCTAAACCAACGCCATCCGGAAGAGGTCGGCGAGAATGCCGACTGATTCTCGCCGAATCGGTGGGAATCCAGATTGATTCTCGCCGAATCGACGGGAATCCTGATTGATTCTCGCCGAATCAGCGGGAATCCAGATTGATTCTCGCCGAATTGGCGGGAATCACTGACGATACTCGTCGAAATCGGCGAGAATCACTTAGTGATTCCCGTCGATTTTGACTTAGAAGAAATTTCTCACTCAATCGCCTCACTACTTAGCCGCAAAAGAACAGACCGAACTATGGCTTTGAGTGTGTGCACCACACTCAATGCCAAGCTCGGGCGGCTTTTGGCTTTTAGTGTGTGCACCACACTCAACACCAAATCCCGAGAGCCTACCAAGACTGGTTCTAACCAGAGCACTACCACAAAAACCTCCCTCACACTCTCTCTAGGCTCCACCCGCAAAGCACCAAACCAGAAATAAAAATCTGGAGTCTAAATGGTGAAAACAACCAGCGGGTTGAGCAAAAACAGCACAAGGAGGGGGGCTCATAAAGGGAAACTAAAGCACAGAGTTTTAGCAAGCAAAAAGAGAAAAGCTTGGCTTCTATCCTAGGGCTAACCGGGTAGTTAAGAGGGGAAAAAATCAAAACAGCAAGTGCAAGGACCACTTGCCTCGGGTTTTTTTCAGGGAAGCTTCACTCGAGCCCTTCCTCTCCCTCGGCACCAGCAACAGCAACACCTAGCCAGCACATCCCGAGCTTTAATGGCGGAAAGAGCAAAAAAACCGAAAGTCCAAACCTCCTAAAAACCCTACGAAACTCAAATCTCTTACCGTAGAAACGAAGGTCTGAGCGAGAACAATCCAGATCCACTCTCGGAATCGAAATCCGCCCACAAACACTCTCGGAATTTCTGTCCGAAGGGGTAGCAGGTCCGGCGGTTTTCCTCTATTTTCCGCGAACAGGAGCAAGCGACGGTTTTCGGGAAGAAGAAGAATGGACCCGCTAATTTGGCTTAAGGCTTTTAAATAAATCCAATCACGCCTAATCAGCCTTAACCGCCTCCTAAGCCTCCGGTTCATTACCAAAGCTTTTGACCGCAGAAATCATCTAAATAGCTATAAATATACACATTTGCTTTTATTATTAGCACACCCAAAACGACGCGAAAACCAAACTATCTTGGAATTCGACGAAATTCGCACCGTAGCTAAATATCCACGCTACGAACACAACAGCGAAGTCGAAATTAACTTTCGACAAACAGAACTCGAGTTATACCCACCCGAAGCCAAAACACAAGCATCCCCCGAGAGGTCACACCGGGTCACCCAAAATGACTCGGCTTGCTAGGGAGATCTTGCCAATAGGCTACAAAATAGGCCACCCAGTTCTAAGGAGTTAAGACCACACTCCACAGATTGCACAAGCCAAGAAAACGCGTCGACGTAACGCCAAACGAGAATTAATTAATCGCAGAAAAATCGGGGGCGTTACACTCACCCACTTCGGCGAGTAGCTACTCTAGTCGCCTACCCAGCGAGTATGCGAGGGGAGCTCATCATACTCGCTCAGGACTTAACTATCTTAAATGCTGACTCTGACCTCTGCCTTGACCTGTTGACTTTGACTTCTCACTGACCTAGCTCTGAGTGGGTCCACCCTCGATGAATATGGGTTGTACACAATCTCCTCTCTTTAAGAGCGACATAGGAGCTCGAAAAAAACATCCAATGCTTATTCGGCGACTGCTTTTGGCGAGTACCTAGACTAGTCACGACCTATGGATGCCTACTGAAACTTATAAATATGGGGGATGGCTCATCCTTGAGGCACACATTTTGAACTCGCATGCGATGTCGCAATCTACTGTAGAAATCTATAATGCAAGCCTCGCTACTCTGTAGTTATTCTTGGAACCAAAGAAGTCAAAGATTTCTTGGGATGGCGACGATACCGCCGACCTCCCTTTGTCAAAGAAGAAAAGACTCAAAAAGAAGAAGAAGTTTCTAGCCTCCAAGAAGGACAATCCTGCTCTTAGTGTCGAGGATGTCGCCACCCCGGGTGACAATCCTATGATCCCTGCCCAAACCCAACAGCTCCTTGACGATCTCGGGTTGAGCGACATTATCGAATCGTCGGCACCTGAGTCTTCACGCCCTCCTCCGCTGACTTCTCCCCCTGCTCTGAAACTTTTTGGGTCCCAGGCCTAGATGCTGCCAGACCTCGTAGACTCACGAGGTTAGCACTTTGCTACCTCTAGCTCCAAAATTCCATAATTTTCTAACTTGTCTACTTACTGATGCCTTTTTGATACTTGTAGCTCCATCGACGTCACTGAGGCCTCTAGTGAGCATCTGTCTATTCCTCCTCTGCGGTTCATCCCTCTGTTCGCGCTCGAAGCCCTGCAGGGGCTGCGACCTTGTTACTCTTCCCGGATCAATCTAGGATCCAAGAGATGCATGGATAAACAAGTCCCGGGAGCGAGAACTGAGGGTATTCCTGCGGAGAAGACCTCGTAACCAGGGGCAAGCAAGGCCCATCTCCCTGCAACAGGCTTGTCACAGCCTTCAACGAGGACTTCCCTGCCGACACCTCCGCTCCCTCCTTTACTATTGACTTCTACTGCTTGCCCTAATGTCAGTCCTCAAAAGACTCAAGCTCCTTCGAATGCACCTATGAGCTCGTCGCACGTCCGGGAAGGAAGGCCCCCGACTTACTTCCCTATTGGGTCCATTGCCCACAATGTTCCAGATTTATAGAAGTCAAACAAGTTAATGGTATACACATAGGTTTATTTGAAGTATGTTCAAGTTCATGCATGCAGGTTAGTCCTTGTAACATTGATAGGATAGGTATTTCAAGTAATGTGACAGGTGGTCACAAAGTAAAGATGTGGAGAGACAGAAATCTATCTAAGTCCATAGGAGTTGAGTGAAACCAGTTCACTCAATGCCAGCTGCAAGGGAGGATGCTGGATGGGCTGAAAATTGCCTAAGTACACAGGCATTGAGTGAAACCAGTTCACTCAATGCCAGATGACAAATAGCGCTGAGTTAGTTGTGGAAAGTCAAAACCATGCAGTCTGCAAAGCAATTCTGCGACCAAGTCCACAGGCGTTGAGTGATGGCAGTTCACTCAACACCATATATTAAGAATCATCGAGTATAGCTGAATCTGTCAAAGCCATAGTTTTGGCAAGCAGAAATTCAACTGGGTCCACAGGCATCGTGTGGTTACAGCTCTCGACACCATATACCAATCAGCGTTGAGACAAGATCAATCATTTGGGGATTCTGTCAAGGAAAATTTGGCTAAGTCCATAATCGTTGAGTGAGGACAAATCACTAAACGCCAAAGCCAAATGCGTCGTGTGATGTTGACGCTCTCAATACCAGATATCAAAAGCGTTGAGTCATGCTACTGCAGTCAAAGCCTAAGAAGAAAGAAGACAAAAGGAGGCTAAGTACAAAAGAGTTGAGTGATGAAACTCCACTCAACGCTCTCAACGCCTCAGTAAGCTGGCAGACTTCAGAGTAGCAGCTAAGTATAAAAGCATTGAGTGATGAAGCTTCACGCAACGATATTAATGCCTAGCAGATAAAAAGTTGCAGCTAAGTCCAGGGGTGTTGAGTGAAGCCAGTTCACTCAATGCTCTCAATGCCTAATGGTGCAGAGAATTTTTCTAAGTCCAAATTAATTGAGTGAAGGTCATTCACTCAACACCTAGAGTGGATCTGAGAAATTGGCTAAGTCCATAACTAATGACGTCATCTAAAATCAACAAAAGTCAACCAAGTTCAAATTACTTGCGGGAAAGCTACAAAACACACCAAATAACATCGGTGACATACTGTACGTCTTCTTCCATTAAAGCAAGTTGTAGCTGCCAACTGCAGGTGGTCCTCACTCCTTCATGGAGGTGTTAATCGACGAAAGATAAAAGGGACAGGTTCAGAAGGAGCAACTTAACTTTTAGGGTTTCATTCTTTTCACAAAATTGCGGCTAGACTCTGTCTTCTTAGACATTGCTGCCAAGCTAAAAGCTTGAAGTCGATCCAGGTGAACTAAAAGTTCATTCGAGATAGCTGTAGCAATTTCTTCTGCTACAACAAGTTCATATTAGCTTCTGACAAAGAAAGAGAAGAAGAGCCTTCAGGTTTTTTGCAGGTTCAGGTTAGCTATTTGAAAAACTAAAAATCTATCAAGTCTTTAGTCTTCTTCATCAAGTTCAGAAACAAAGTTCTGAGATACTTCCAGCAGTGGTAGCTATTTACTAAAGATCACTTTCCTGTTGCTGAGAAGATAGTTAGGGCTGAGATAACTCAGCTCAAAAGGCAGACACAGAGAAATATCTATGTATCAAATTAACACAAATCAATTTCATTTCTATAGGATCCTTTTGGATCTGAGTTCTAAGGCCTTTATGCCTGAGGTAGGGAAGATTTGACTGAGTGTAGGAACTCGTATTTAGATATGAGTGTAGGACCTTTGGGTCTGAGGTAAGATTCTTTTGGATCTGAGTTGTAGGGATTTTGAGCCTGAGGTAGGGCATATTTACCTGAGTATAGGATCCAGAGTTTTGATCTGAGTGTAGAACCTTTGGGTCTGAGGTAGGATCCTTTTGGATCTGAGCTGTAGGGATTTTTAGCCCGAGGTAGGGCAGTTTGCCTGAGTTGTAGTAGAGTTATCCTCTCTAAGTGTAGGACCTTTGGGTCTGAGTGTAGGATCCATATTGGATCTAAGGTAGGGCCTTGTGCCTGAGCTATAGGAGAGTCATTCTCTCTGAGGTAGGGCTGTCCTCTATAGCCTGAGTTGTAGGACTTGAGTTCAACTATGAGGTAGGTAATCAGTTTGATCACTAAGTTGCAGGAGCAGTTTGCTCTAAGGTAGGGGTTTGTGCTTGAATTGTAAGTCTTGGAGGAGACTAAGAGATCCTGAGGGATCTAAGGTGTAAGCTCTAAGGAGCTAAGTGTTTGGAGAAGTGCCTTGTCTAATAAGAAGTTAGAAAGGTGGGAGAAGAGTGGATGCACCCATAATTTGGGGAATCACTATAAATTCTATGTGTTCTTTGTGTTTTGTCTTGAAAGCTTAAAAAATACTAACTCATAACACATTAAGTATAAGATAATAATAATAAACCAGAAAACCAATTCACCCCCTCCCCCCTCTAGGTTGGTAGCTACCTTAAAATTAACGACTTTCAAGTGGTATCAGAGGGAGGTTGCTCAAGAAGGACCTAACAATTAGAGGAGATCCCAAAGGGTAGCTACAATTCTATACTTATGGGTTCTAGAGAGAACCATAAGGAGCTAGGTTCCATGAAACTCCCCATCTGTAGAAAGGAGAGTTTTGGAATCTTGAAAGAGAGGGTCAGACTATTTATGGAAGCCTATGACCCAATGATCTTTGTGATAGTCAAGGAGGGACCCTTCATCCCTATGAAGGTCTTAGTTCTGGATGCCAATATCTAGACACCCAAAACATATTCAGAGATGACAAATGATGAAGTCATCTTGGCTACATTGGACAAAAGGGTACAAAACATTATTGTTAGTGTCATAGATGATTCAACGTTTCAGAATCTGGTCCATTACCAGACCTCCAAAGAAATGTGGGACACTATTATGGTATACAGGGAGGGAACTGAAGAGGTAAGAGATAACAGGAAGTCCATGCTCAACCAGGAGTATGAGGCTTTCAGGCAATCCCAGAAAGAGAACATAGCTACTTGCTATAAAAGATTTTTCAGGATTATAAATGAACAGAGGACCTATGGGAGGGTCTTCAATCATTATGAGATTAATGACAAGTTCCTAAGGTCTCTCACTAGAGACTGGGATACTAAGATATGTGTCATAAGAGAGGTTTCCAAGCATGTTGATACTCCTCCCCAAACATTATTTTGAAAAACTACTCTCTTATAAGATGCAACTGGCTGGCAGGAAGGAGGAGGCCACCAGCAAATCCCATGCTAAGGAAAAGTCCTTGGCCTTCAGAGCAGACAACACCAGGAAAAGTAAGGAGAGGATCCCCTCTCCTATAAGAAGGCCAGCTGAGTCAGACAGCTCAAAATCAGATACATCAGACTGCAACATGTCTGATGAGGACTTTGCTGCCTTCTCTAGGCATTTTCAGAAGCTGATGAAGAAGAAACAATGGAAGAGCAGACCTTCCATCTCTTCTCATAACAGGAAGAATCACTCCAAGGCTGACAGGTATGATTCTAAAACTAGTAAATGTAATTCCTCTAAAGTTGTCTGCTTTTGTTATAGCAAACTAGGGCATATGATAGCTGACTACCCAGTGAAGAGAAAGGAGGGTAATGAGAATAAACAACACCAACACAAGGTGAAGATGGAGAAGTCCTTCATTGCAAAGAAGGAGAAAAGCTGGACAGACTCATCTTCATCAGAGTCTGAAGAAGAAGAAGCCTATATTGGGCTGTTGTTGCTGCTACTGAAAAAGAAGTTGAATCAACAGATGAAGACTATCCTGCTACCATGATAGGCATCAGGGCCACTCTATCACATTCAAACAGTGACTCAGAGGAGGATGAAGATGAAGAAGATGCCTACAACTGTTATAGGATGATGGCAATGTCTGATGAAGAATCCAACCAGGGTCAGCCTGGTCCAGAAAAGGTACTTACTCTATCTAGTTGTTCTTCTGAGTTTGGGTATGAGACGAGTCCCTGTATAGAAGCTTCTTCATCGATCCAGTGGTGAAGGTGATTCTGAATCAGAAACAGATGTCAATCAATTGATTGACATGTATGGAGAACTTATGGATTCCTTTAAGAGGTGCAAGAAGTTAACTAAAAAGCAAGCTATGGAGATTGCCTCTCTTCAGCTAGCTGCTGCCCAGCTGGCTGAGATAATATCTTTGCTGGATCAGAAGGACAGGGAAGTTAACCAACTTAAGGTCTTGAATCTCATCTAGATAGGCTCCATAAAGTTCAAGAATAGTCTAATTAGGGACCTTGAAGAGAAGCTCCAGAGGAAGAAGAAAAGTGTGGCTAGTTTCTCCAAGCCCAATATAGTATTACCCTTGATAGACTCCTCCTCTCAGAAGGGTAAGAATGGGTTAGGGTTTAAGGGAAATACTACAGTTGCCCCTTCCAAAGGGAAGGGCAAAGCTCCAGGTCCAGCTTAGCCTCTTACTTCCAAGTCTCTCATCCATCTTAAGAAGGTGATGTTGCCTTCAAATAAGTATGACCAAGAACGCATCTATAGTCACTGGATGAATGACAGATCTACTAGTGTGAACAAAGAGGTTCACAGCTATGATGGAAGAAACAATAGGGGAGTCAGTGCCTTTAAGGCTGCCCATGAAGAAATTCAAATGGCCCATCATGGAACATTTGTCTTTGGTGCTCCAGCCCCCACTCTCAAGAATGAGGCTGTGGCCAAGTTTTAGAACCATTCAGCAAATACTCAGACAAAGGGTTAGTCTATCAGCAAGCCTGATTTGGGCATTTCTGATGCTATCAAGAGCGTGTCTTCTGCAAAAAAGATTGCTATTGATGACACTCAGAGCAGGCCAAATAAGCCAGCTGGAAGACTTGCCTTCAATTAGATCCTTGCTGAAAGGAATATGAAGAAGGCTGCTACTCGTCTTCCTTCTATTCAGTTAGCAGTTAACAAAACTGTAAGGCCTGCACAAAAAAGAAGATATAACATTCATGAGTGCTGGTGTTGTAGCAAGGTGGGGCATTTTACCTTAGATTGCTGGCATAATCCTATTGTTCCAAGAGCAAGTGTTAGTCCACCAGTCAGAAAAGATACTGGTAGACAAGTCAATTTTCAGACTAAAATGCACCTAGGACCCAATAGATATTGGGGTACTAAGGTAAAATAAATTATGTGATGCAGGTTAGTCCAAGTGCACATACCCATATATGGTACTTGGACAGTAGCTATTCCAGGCACATGACTAAGACAAGGAGCAACTTAAAGGAGTACACTCCCGTGAAAGATGGACCCAAGGTTATCTTTGGTGGTTTAGATAGAGGGGTGACAAGAGGCTATAGTAAGATTACCAATGACATAGTAACCATCACAAAAGTGCCTTATATTGAAGGGTTGCAACACAACCTCATAAGCATAAGCCAACTCTCTGGTCTTGGCTATGTCATTGTCTTCCACAAGTATTAGTGCCAAATTAAGAGGTCAAGTGACCAAGAGCTCATCTTGACAGGCACTAGGATTGGAAATGTTTATTGTTTAAATTTCCTTTGTCTAGATACAGACTCTCCTATTTGTCTAGTGGAAAATGAGAAAGTTTCTTATTGTGTGCAATGACACAAGAGACTTGCTCATTTGAATTATAAGACTATTGGCAAGCTCTTTAGTGAAGAGCTAGTTAGGAATGGTCCTAATGTGAAATGCACCAAGGAAAACATTTGCTCTGCTTGCGAAAAGGGCAAGTAGACCAAAGCATCCTTCAAGGGCATTGGAACCAAAGACTCTGTGAGGTGTTTATACCTCTCGCATATTGACTTGTTTGATCCTATGCCAGTTCACAGTCTTGGTAGAAAAGTCTATACCCTTGTGGTGGTTGATGACTATTCCAGATTTTCTTGGGTGTTCTTTCTCAAGAAAAAGAATAAAACCTTTGATATCTTCATAAAGTTTGTCAAGCAAATTCAGAATGAGTTTAATAGTACCGTGGTTAAAATCAGAAGTCACCATAGGACTGAATTCCAGTCTGATAGCATGACAAAATTCTCTGAAGAGCAAATGATTCATCAATAATTTTCTTCTCCAAGAACTTCCCAGCAAAATGGGATTGTTGAGAGAAAAAAATAGAACTCTCATAGAAGTTGGAAGAACCTTGTTAAGTGACACATCTCTCTCAGAATATTTCTAAGCTAAGGCAGTGAATACTGCATTTCATGTCCTTAACAGAGCCTTTATCACCAAGAGCCACAAGAAGACTCCATATGAGATCTTGAAGGACAGAAAACCAAACCTGAGCTATCTCAAAATATTTGATAGCAAGTGTCATGTACTTCACAATGGGAAGTCCTATGTGACTAAGTTTGCTGCCAAGTCCTTTGATGGGATTTTTGTTGGGTACACCAATCATATTAAAGCCTATAGGATCTACAACTTGAAAAGCCAAGTTGTAGAAGAATCTGTACATGTAGTCTTTGATGAGTCTACTATGATTAATAGCGAGCTGCCAAGCTCCTCTTCTAGTACTGCAGGTATTGAACAGATGATGGACCAGCTGACTATCAAAGAAGCTGCTCCAATAATCCAATATAAAGCTGAGGGAATGGACATTCCAGTAGAAGTACTGCAAGACACAAGTGAGGTGGATGAAGATCAGCAAGAAGCTGCCCTTGTAGCTAATGCTGAAGAAAGATTGCCTCTAGCAGTCAGGAATCTAAGGGATCATCCAAGACACTAGATCATTGGTGATGCCTGCTAAGGAGTGGTGACCAGGAGCAGAAGTATCAACACAATACTATACTCAAGCTTCCTATCACAAGTAGAGCCCAAAAGATTTGAAGAGGCCAACCTAGATAAGTTCTGGATTGTTGCTATGCAAGAAGAACTGAACCATGTTAAAAGATATAAGGTCTGGAAGCTGGTTTCCAGACCATAAGGACATAATGTCATTGGAGTCAAGTGGATTTACAGGAATAAACTTGATGAAAATGACATTATAATCAAGAACAAGGCAAGTCTAGTAGCTAAGGGATACAGACAAGAAGAAGGTATTGATTTTGATCAAACCTTTGCCCCTGTAGCCAGATTGGAAGCCATCAGACTGTTTCTTGCATATGCTGCAAACAAAGGATTCAAGGTTTACCAGATGGATGTGAAGTAAGCCTTCCTGAATGGTGACTTAAAGGAAGAAGTGTATGTTGAGCAGCCTCTTTGTTTTGTTGTTCCTAACTCACCTGATTCTGTTTATAGACTTAGAAAGGCTCTATATGGGCTAAAACAAGCCCTTAGAGCATGATATGAGACATTGTCTAGCTTCCTTATTGAGAACAAATTCTCAAGAGGGAAGATAGACAAGACCCTATTCCTAAGGGAATCTAAGGGTAAGATCATCCTAGTCCAGATATATGTAGATGACATTATCTTTGGATCTACTGATGACAACATTTGCAGGAAGTTTTCCAAACTTATGCAAGGAAAGTTTGAGATGAGCAGTATGGGTGAACTTAAGTTTTTTTTTGGTATCCAAGTAAGACAGACTGAAGATGGCTTGTCCATATCCCAGTCCAAGTTTACCAGGGAGTTAATCAAAAATTTTTGTATGAAGAATGCCTCCACCATGAAAACTCACATAGGGTCAAGTATGCCTATAGGTAAAGATGAGGCAGGGAAACCTGTTGATAAAACTTTGTATAGAGGGATAATTGGCTCCCTTTTATATCTTACTGCAAGTAGGTCAAACATCATGTATGATACATGTGTATATGCTAGGTATAAGGCTAGCCCTAAAGAATCTCACTACTCTGCTGCAAATAGAATTTTGAGGTATCTTAAGGGTACACCAGATCTTGGCCTATGGTACCATAGAAATAGGGATTTTAAACTAATAGGCTATTCAGATGCAGATTTGGTAGGCTGCAAAGAGGACAAGAAGAGAACTTCAGGCACCTGTTAGTTCTTGGGAGGAAGACTAGTGTCTTGGAGCAGCAAGAAGTAGACCAGTGTTGTAATCTCAACAGCTGAGTCAGAATACATCTCAGCAGGTAGCTGCTGTGCACATTTGTTATGGATCTAGCATCAGCTCCAGGACTACAATCTTTAGATAAGTAGAACTCCTTTATATTGTGATTCTACTAGTGCAATCTCAATTACTAGGAATCCTATCTCACACAGTAGGACTAAGCATATTGAGTTTGTCCCTACAGACAAGCAAGTGGCTGACATCTTCACTAAGCCACTAGATGAAGCAAAGTTCAACACCTTCAAGTTTGAGTTGGGTATGTTGAACCCGGTATAGCTTCAGTTGCTCCTCATGTTATTTCATTATTGCAGGTTGTATTATTTCTTGCAGGTTGAAAAGTCCTTTAGTGGGATGAAGATTTTTCAAGTGGTATACCTTCATTGGTATAAAGTTTATCAAGTGGTTCAAGTGCTATCCAGTCTGGAATAGACTAAAGTGTCTACCATGAAGTATTATAGGGGATGCTTCAGTTGAGGGGGAGCAAGTCCAGCACTTGTAGAGATAGATTCAATTTCCTAAAGAGAAGGAGCATCACACCTCCCTAACTATTTATAGAAGTAAAAAGGGGGAGGGAAAGGAAATTATCAAGGACAGGTAGCAGCAATTCAAGGGGAGCAGGATGTGATGATGATCACCCTGCAGGCAAGGAAAGTGTGGTAACTATAACTTATTCTCTTGTTATAAGTTTTTTCGACTTACTGTTTTATTGCTGCATATGTTAGTGTATTTCATTGACTCAGAATTTTGATTGAGGGTTTTGACTTCTTTAAATAGGGGAAGATTATTGGGTCTATTGCTCACAATGTCCCATATTTGTAGAAGTCAATGATATACACATAGGTGTATTTGATGTATGTTCAAGTTCATGCATGCAGGTTATTCCTTGTAACATTGATAGGACAGGTATTCCAAGTGATGTGATAGGTGGTCACAAAGTAAAGATGTGGAGAGACATAAATCTGTCTATGTCCACAGGCGTTGAGTGAAGCCAGTTCACTCAATGCCAGATGCAAAGGAGGATGCTGGATAAGATGAAAATAGCCAAAGGCCACAGGCGTTGAGTGAAGCCAATTCACTCAACGCAATATGCCAAACAACATTGAGTTAGTTGTGGATACTAAAAGCCATGCAGTCTGCAAAGCAATTCTGTGGCCAAGTCCACGGGCATTAAGTGATGTCAGTTCACTCAACGCCATATATCAAGAATCGTCGAGTATAGCTGAATTTGTCAAAGCCACAGTTTTGGCAAGCAGAAATTCAACTAAGTCAACAGGCATTGTGTGGTTACAGCTCTCGACACTATATACCAAGCAGCATTGAGACAAGCTCAATCAGTTGGGGATTCTGTCAAGGAAAATTTGGCTAAGTACATAATCGTTGAGTGAGAACAGCTCACTCAACACCAAAGCCAAAGGCATCGTGTGATGTCGACGCTCTCAACGCCAGACAGCAAAAGTGTTGAGTCATGCTGCTGCAGTCAAAGCCTAAGAAGAAAGAAGATAGAAAGAGGCTAAGTACAAAAGCATTGAGTGATGAAACTTCACTCAATGCTCTCAACGCCTCAATAAGCTGGCAGACTTCAGAGTAGCAGCTAAGTATAAGAGCATTGAGTGATGAAGCTTCATTCAACGCTCTCAACGCCTAGTAGATAAAAAGTTGCAGTTAAGTCCAAGGGCGTTGAGTGAAGACAGTTCACTCAACGCTCTCAACACCTAATAGTGCAGAGAATTTTTCTATATCCAGATTTGTTGAGTGAAGGCCATTCACTCAACACACTCAATGCCTGGAGTGGATCTGAGAAATTGGCTAAGTCCATAACTGATTACGTCAGTCAAAGTCAACAAATGTCAACCAAGTTCAAATTACTTGCGGGAAAGCTGCAGAGCACGCCAAATAGCGCCGGAGACCTATTGTATGTCTTCTTTCATTAAATAAAGTTGCAGTTGTCAATTGCAGGTGGTCCCCACTGCTTCTTGGAGCCGTTAATCAGCGGAAGATAAAAGGGATAGGTTCCGAAGGAGCAATTTAACTTTTAGGGTTTCATTCTTTTCACAAAATTGCGGCTGGACTCCATCTTCTTTGTCATTACTGTCGAGCTAAAAGCTTGAAGTCGATCCAGCTGAACTAAAAGTTCATTCGAGATAGCTGTAGCAATTTATTCTGCTATAACAAGTTCAGATTAGCTTCTGATAAAGAAAGATAAGAAGAGCCTTTAAGTTTTTTGCAGGTTCATGTTATCTGTTTGAAGAACTCAAGATCTGTCAAGTCTTTAGTATTCTTCAGTAAGTTCAGAAACAAAGTTCTGAGATACTTCTAGTAGAGGCAGCTATTTACTGAAGATCACTTTCCTGCTGCTGAGAAGATAGTTAGGGCTAAAATAACTCAGCTTAGGAAGTAGACACAGAGAAATATCTCTGTATCAAATAAACACAAATCAATTTCATTTCTATAGGATCCTTTTGGATTGAGTTGTAAGGCCTTTGTGTCTGAGGTAGGGATTATTTAAATCATTGTAGGATCCAATGTTTGGATCTGGGTGTAGGACCTTTGGGTGTGAGATAGGATCTATTTGGATCCGAGCAATAGGACTTTTGAGCCTGAGGTAGGGTAGATTAGCCTGAGTGTAGGATTAAGTGTTTGGATCTGAGTGTAGGACCTTTGGTCCTGAGGTAGGATCCTTTTGGACCTGAGCTGTAGGGCTTTTGAGCCTGAGGTAGGGCAGTTTGCTTGAGCTGTAGGAGAGTCATCCTCTCTAAGTGTAGGACCTTTGGGTCTGAGTGTAGGATCCAGATTTGGATCTAAGGTAGGGCCTTGTACCTGAGCAATTAGAGAGTCATTCTCTTTGAGGTAGGGATATCCTACATATCCTGAGTTGTAGGACTTAAGTTCAAGTCTGAGGTAGGTGATCAGTTTGATCACTGAGTTGTAGGAGCAGTTTGCTCTGAGGCAGGGGTTTGTGCCTGAGTTGTAAGTCTTGGAGGAGACTGAGAGATCTTGAGGGATCTGAAGTGTAAGCTCTAAGGAGCTGAGTTTTTGGAGATGTGTCTTGTCTAATAAGAAGTTAAAAAGGTGGGAGGAGAGTGGATGTACCCATAATTTGGGGAACCATTATAAATTTTGTGTGTTCTTTATGTTTTGTCTTGAAAGCTTAAAAACTACTAACTCATAACACATTAAGTAAAAGATAATAACAGTAAACCAAAAAACCTATTCACCCCCTTTAGGTTGGTAGCTACCTTGAAATTAAAGACTTTCAAGCACCGAGGATCGGAGGGTGAGAATTTAGGGGTTGCGGCCAAGGGCAAGCCGTCGAGCGCCTAGGAGGCTCGTATTCTGTGCAGCGAGGATCAACTCGTCGCAGCCCTTCTTCCCGCCGATCTCAGTTTCCTCAGCCCGGTAACTCACTTGTTGCTGGATTGTATGTCTGCTAATTTGATGCAGCTTTTTCTGACGCGATGACTTTCTTTCTACTTGGACAGGTCGCCCTACAACCCTGAGAGCGGCTTTCATCGATGCACTCTGCCTCCCATCCTATGAGTATCGCCAGGAGGCCGCTCGCGCATATATAGAGCTGGAGGTGAAGTTCGATCAGCTCGCTATCTGCAAACCCTACCGCCAGATTTCTTCACTATAGGTTCAGATGAATAATATGGAGGAGCAGTCGGAGAGGCTTGCAAGCTACGAGTCCTGCCTCCACATGATCAACGAGCTAGAGTAGCGAAAAACAATGACCGATCATCACCAGTAACTTCACCATGAGGAGCTGGCAGGGATGCGGGTAAGCATGGGAACTGCGGGACAGTTAACGAGGATGAAGGACCAGCTGTACCGAGGCGATGAAGAGGTGGCTGTAGTGAGAGAGTACTACAGGAGGGCGTGCGACATGGGCTGGGTTGGGTAACATCCACCCCTTTTAGAGCAGCAGCCTCCCAAGACCTATGATTTTCTCAGTTTTTTTCCTTTTTCTCGCCCTTGGCAATATTGTATTGGACAATACTGCAATTTATTCTTTCAATATCTGTGGTGAGCTTTGATCTCGCGTTGAGTTTGTGATTTTCTTTTCTTTTTGTTAATGTTTGTCTTTATTCAGCGATTTCTTGTGCTAACTGTGCAGGTTCTAGCGAGCTGGTGATTTTTTGATTGAACATACACAAGAAAGAAATTTGGCGACCTTCTAGGTTTAGATGGATATGTAGTGACTTATATTGATACTTGCACAAGGTTCCCATACCCCCTAGCCTCCGCTTATAAATAGAGTGGGCAGGTGCGTCTTAATTACATTGTTGCAAAATTCCATCCATGCTTGGGAATATCTCTAGGTTGTCTCTTTCTCGCACGCTATACTCGTCTTCTTCCTTATCTCTGTGCTTTCTACTCGTCTTTAAAGATGGTTGGGGATGATGCTAACACTCACCGCTTGGTCCATGTTACCAGCGGGCAGGCAAAGATGTCCTTGTCATCGCGCCCTGGTTGTAGTTTGGGTTGAAATAGGGCTCGCTGACTTCAGCGGAATCTTCCTATTCGTCGAAGAGCTCGCAGGCTACACTTGCTCACTTTCTCGCGTGCTATGGGGACTTAACTTTTCCCTTCCCCTTATTCAGCTTCCCCTGTAAGGATCTCTCTTTCTCGCCAGGTCGTTGCCAAACTTTAGTTGCAGGAGACAGTATCTCCTCGACGTAGTCGGGAGGGTTGACAGAGCTTTGGCATGAGGGTGCGGCATCCTTCGCCGATGGGACAGGTTCTCATGACAGGATGTGAGTATGTTATGTTTTTTAGTAATTCCTTCCCTATTCACAATCAGATTTCGCCCAGATGAATACCAAAACTCCAACTCACACAGCACAGAGAAATAACCAAGAACAACCCAGCGGCCACACAACTTTACTACTAACCACCAAGGAAGCAAATACAGCAAGAACAAACAAAAATAGATAAGATCTATGCAAGGAAGAAGAACCTTCCTGAACGACGATCAGCTAAGGGAGAGGGATTTTCCGATCTCCACACAGCAACAAAAAAAAAGTTCAAGCCACAAGTTCATCAACAAAAAACAACCCTAATACAATAAGATAACTTATACCCAGCATCTCCCCAACTCAAATACCCAAAGTGCCCTTAGCAAAGCCTTGTTGAGCCCGTCCAGAACAGGATTGCATAAAATGCCTCCCCCACAATCTATTCCTTGTCCCCAAGGAAAAAACCAGGAAATTGTTGTTGTAGAGACCAGAGATCCTCCCATATAGCGTCGTCCCGCGAGCCGGTAGACCATTGTATAAGAAATTGAGTACCGCTCGACCGTCGCAATTGATGATTTGATGAGCCAAGCTCTTCACAGGGTCCGCTATAACATTGCCTGTCAGCATGATTATTGTTGGTAGCTGTCCGACATGGATTGGGGGCTCGCCAACATGTTACTTCAACCCAGAGATGTGGAATGTTGGATGAATCTTGGCGTCGGCGGGTAACTCAAGGAGATATGCCACCTTGCCCACCTGGTCCAGCACCCTAAAGGGGCCGAAGAATTTGGGGGATTATTTCTAACAATCATGAGGTCGTAGACTAACCTGTTGATAGGGTTGGGGGCGGATGTAGACCCAAGAACCCACCTCCAATTCTCTCTCCCGCCATCCCTTGTTCGCTAGCATCTTCATTTGATTCTAGGATTGAGGTAAATATTGTTTCAAGATGGATAACGTTCTTTCCCGAGCTAACAGAGTGCGGTCCACGGCTTGAACTTGCAACGAGCCTTCCATGTAGGGTGCCGGTAGTTGTGGTTCCTGGCCATACACCACCTCGTATGGGGTCATGCGAAACGTGCTTGAAATGTAGAGTTGTACTGCCATTCAGCTAAGGGTACCCATTCCGCCCAACTACGAGGTCGATCACAGCACATACAATGCAAATAGCCTTCCACACAACGATTGACCACTTCTGATTGTCCATCTCTTTGTAGGTGATAGGCCGTGGAGTGGTGGAGCTGAACCTACAAAATGCAAAAATATTCCATCCAAAAGACACTGAGAAAAAACGTATCCCTATCGCTCGCAATGGTGGAGGGCAAGCCATGTAATCGGAAGATGGAATTGAGGAAAACACGGGTCACACCCTCTGCGGTGTACGAGTATGCTAAAGCCATAAAGTGAGCTTGTTTGCTTAGCCGGTCCACGAACACCAGCACAACTAACTTCCCTTGGCTCCTTGGAAGTCCCTCGATGAAATCCATCGAGATTTCTTGCCAAATGCATTCTGGAATCGAAAGGGGCTGCAACATACCCAATGGTAATTGGTTGGTTGGACTGCACGTTTGACACACATAGCACTGTTGGATATAGTAGTGGACATCCGGTTTTCATGCGTTTCCAATAAAATACATTCTTCAAGCGATGGTACGTTGTCGTGACGCCGGAGTGCCCCCCCATGACACTATCATGATATAGATGTAGAAGTCGTCGTTTAACGTCCGCATCCTGCCCCAAAACGAGCCGACCGTGGCGCTGAAGTACACCGTGCCGCCATTGATATTTCAGTTTGCTGGATTCATCGGCTTCCATGGCCGCTACGATCGCTTGAATGTGTTCATCCTGCTCCCAAGATCGACAAACAACATGTAAAATTTCTGAGTGCACCGTTACTATGGCCTTGAGCTCCCCCTTCCCTTGTTCATATTTCCTGGACAGTGTGTTGACACATTTGTTGTCCGCGCCCCTCTTGTACTTAATCTAAAAATCGTACCCCATTAACTTAGCAATGTAATGTTGTTGGGCAGGCCTCAAAATCCATTACTCAAGAAAAAATATTAAGCTATAGTGGTTCGTCTTGATAATGAAAGGACCATAAGCCAAATAATGCCTCCACTGCTGGACGGACATGACCACTGCCAACAACTGTTTTTCATAGGTCGAGAGGCAAGTATTTTTGGGCCCAAGAGCTTTGCTAAAGAAGGCCACCATCTGACCTTCCTGTAATAACACCGCGCACACCCTAGAATCTGCTGCATCCGTTTCCACCACGAACTCTTTTCGAAAATCCAGAAGTCGTAAGAATGGAGGATGTGACACTGCCTGCTTCAGTGCTTGAAACGCCGCCTCCGCTTCGCTGCTCTAGCGAAAGTGTCGTTGCTGAAGCATGACCGTGAGTGGTTTGGCCAATAAACCATAACCTTTGATGAAAAGATGATAGTATCCAGTCAAGCCCCAAAACCCGCACAATTTCTTGAGATTAGTCGGCACGACCCAATCAAGCATTGCTTGAATCTTTCCCGGATCCGTCACCACCCCATGGCTCGATATGAGATGTCCCAAGTAATGTATCTGTTGCATTCTGAAATGACATTTGTTGCGCTTTAAGAATAGTTGGTGTTGCTGGATAATCTGAAGAGTAATGGTGAGATGGTCTAAATGATCGCTCCAAGACCGACTGAAGACCAAAATGTCATCAAAGAAAACTAATATAAATCGGCGGAGATGTGCACAGAAAATAGAATTCATCAAACTCTGGAAGGTTGATGGGGCATTGAATAATCCGAATGGAACTACGAGGAATTCTTAATGACCATGTGTAACATCCCGACTTTTAATGGGTCACTAAAACCCTAGTGGACCAAATAAAAGTGACTCGAACCTTTACTCGTGACCCATAATAAGGTAGGAGATAACCCTAGACGGGGATATGGAGCTAGAGAACTCTGATCTGAGTTCTGTCAGTTCCTATGATCTCGTATAGTCAATACGAGTGCATTAGAACTTATTCCGTTGTATTCTTAGTCATTTGACGAATATGAACATTTTGAGTTTTGTAACGCGTCGTGACGCACGCTTTTTGAATATTGAGTAATTAAACTCCGATTTGACCCCAGTCAGTGGCGTTGGATTCGTATGATCAATACAAGGTCAACGGAGTTCGTTCCGATCAATTTCGATCACGAGTGGTCAATCTGCGGTCAAACCAAGCATTATCGTGCACCGAAAAGCGTGCGTACACCAATTATGACACGATACCCCAACTTTGACTCGACCCCCAATGACTTGGATGTAATTTGACTTTAACCAATATCGGGGACCCACCCATGGTTGACTTTGGCCAAACCTCCCTAAAATTTAATTTTTATTAAGAAATTCTCATTTTCAAGTTACGCCCACTTGAGGCCATTCATGTAGGACACCCTTGGGCCCAACTTTAGATATGTATGGGCTTTATATTCCAACAAAATGACAGAAAGGTGGGTGGGCCTTGGGCCAAGCCAAGAGAGAGACTTTCTCTCTCTTTCTCTCTCTTTATCTCTCGTTTTCTCTTTCTCAAGCCCAAACCCACTTAGGCCTTTCTCCAAGCCACCAAGATGGTGACACATGGTTGTACCTCTCCCTCTAGATGGCTGCCACCTGTTGTCCTTTACATGGGTTGGGTTAATCCAACCCAAGGTAAAGGAAAAGCTCCAATCATAAGCGTCCACCTACCCCCATTCTCTCCCCAAGCCAAGCTCCAATTAATGGGAGGCTTACACCATGATTGTACCTCTCCAATGGAGGGCTGACATGTGCCCCATACAGCTGGGGAGTTAACCCTACAGGGGTCGGCTAACCTCACCTATTAGTTTGCTTAACCAAGAAGAAGAAGAAGGGGATATGGGCCTTCCCTTCCTATAAATAGAGCTCCTGCCTCTGGAGAAGACTTATTCCTCTTCCCCATCTCCAGTCGACCCCAGACACCACCTCGCCGGAGTCCGACCTCGCCGAGATTCCCCCCACCTATGATCCATCACCATTAATTGTGGATCTCGCCGGAAGCTGCTAAAGACCTCGAAACAGGTGAAAACCATCTCCTCTCCTCCCTCTCAAACTTTTGGATGTGTCTTCGTCGCGGCGCCACCACCCCTCTAACGAGAAGTGCACTATTTGGACTTGTCCGGCGATGATCGGCGACATCAGACCGCCGGACCACCGCCGGAGGGAGCGCCCACCCTCGGGGATTTGGCCGGGGTGGAGTCATGGCCGGCCGGTGGCGGGGAAGGCCCGTGACGGGTGGTTTTGGTAAAGGCTCGGGGAGAAGATATATATGTATATATGTATATATATTTATAAAATTATAATTAAAAATGGGTTTTTAATTTTTCTAAGGCTTAACTAGAGGCCTGATAAAAAAGTTTTGAACACAAAAAATGTTTATCTTAGTGTCAGCTACACCTCATAAAAATTGAAGATTTTTCAAACACTATTTGGTATTTTAAAAAATTAAAATAGTATTTATTTGGCTAATTTGAGGGACCTAAAATGCTCCTAAAATTTTGATAAAATTTTCAATGATAATTTGATCCCTTATGCATGCTCTACCATGATTTGGAGATTTTTGTTTATGCCTTGATATTTTCCAAGCATATAAAATTGTGGATTTCACTTTTGGAAATTACTAGAGACATATTTTCCTGATCAGAATCTCGTAAAATCTCATGGATGATTTATATTTACTAAATGCATGCCACGATAAAATTTGAGATATTTTCAAGCATTTTTGCTATTTTTGAGATTTTTAATCACGCTCGAAATTAATTTAAAGTTTGTTAGTTGCAATAACTTCCGATTAAAATGTCTTATATCATTATAAGAGATTCTTGGGGTCAAATACATGCATTGGACATGTGTGTGTAGAATTTTGAGCTTTTCCTGGCATTTTAATATATTGATTTAGCCGAGCTTATTTTAAAAATGCAAGAGGCTATGTAAGATCTCAAAATGATTAAAAATAACCGGATCGTATTTTAAATATTGTTAGAGGTTGTGTAAGACCTCGAAGTGATGAAAATTATTTTGAGAAGCTTGTATTTTATATTTAAACTGACTGCCGTAGTTTGGTGATTTGAAATACGGCTTATTATTAAATATAAAAATAATGGGTTGTTCGAGCTTTAAAGAATTATTGAAGCTCAATCATATCTCGAAATAAATCGAGGAACACTTGAGGTTTATGTTTTGGCGAATTCAATCTTGAATTCTGGTTTCATCAATTTTTGTCTCTTAGTTGCATAAAAGAGGTTTAAATCGGAAGAAAATGATATTGGGCTTAACATATAAACTTGATTCGCCCTGATGCGAGCAATTGAGGTTAAGAGATGTTGCTAAATCTCTTGCGGATTTAGCCCTCGGTAATCCTTATAACGAGGAGAAAGCTATTATAATAAGTTTGTAATCCCTAAATATAAGTCTGATTAAGCCGTGATTAAGAGACGTAACTGAACTTAATATCAGCCATTAATAATGGGTGAAACCCAAAAGAAGCTCTCTAAAAATAGAAATGGAACTGAACTTACCTCTTGAGAACAGAGATTGAACTGAACTTGTCTCCTGAGAACAGAGATGGAACTAAACTTGCCTCCTGAGAACGGAGATGGAACTGAACTTGCCTCTTGAGAACAAAGATGGAACTGAACTTACCTCTTGAGAACGAAGATTGAACTGAACTTGCCTTCTGAGAACACAGATGTAGCTGAACTTGCCTCCTGAAAATGGAGATGGAACTGAACTTGTCTCTTGAGAACGGAGATAAAACTAAAGTCTTCTGAATGGAGTGAATGGATTACTAACCATTTTCTTTATGATTTATTTCAGTCTTGCACTGCTCCAATTCCATTATTTATTTCAGTTCAGTTCTTTCTTTTCAGTACTTTAGTCTTGTACTGGTCCTGCTTATTTACTTTCAGTTCAGTTCATTTCCTTTAAGTACTACTCCAGTCATGTACTGATGTAGTTCTTTTCAGTACTTTCAGTTCAGTTCTTTCTTTTTAGTACTATTCCAGTCATCAAGTTCTTTTTAATACTTTAATTTCAGTTCTTTCGATTCAGTACTACTCCAGTCTCGTACTGGTCTAGTTTATTTCAGTACTTTACTTCAGTGCTTTTACAGTTCAACATTTCATTATTGCAGTTCGTACTTTACTTCAATACCTATTTCTGCAGTTTATTTCAGACACATATTTACTTACCGCCCTTATTTATGCAATTTACTGTTTCTGTATTTCTAGCTCGGGTCCTACTCTGACGAGCGGTTGGATTTTCAGTAAAGCGTTAGTTGGGGATAACCGAGAGTTGAGTTATTCCTCCAAGGTTAGCCCAAAATAATGTGCTCCCACGCTCGTTGTGCTCCTTGTATAAAGTTGAGCAGTGCATTGATTCGAGGAGGCTGCTTGCTCGAATTATTTCATGTCGAGTAGGGCAGGCCGCCGACAACCCGACATGTGCAAGTTACTTATCTATTGAAATGCTTGTGAATTGCTTGTGGTAAAAAGTAGTAGGTCGGTCATGCCCGTAGAGCGTACGTGCCAGTGCGGGAAGGTTGACGACTCAAGCAGACAGGGATGCGTACCATGGGTGACCGTAGTTATATTTTTCCCCATTGGGTTTCCTCTGCTGGTTGGTCAAAATGCTGAATCGTCGGATGTCGCTTACATCTAAGAGTACACGTTGTTGTACGTTGGTACCTGGGTAGTGAGGTACGTCCACACCCAGAAGTGCAAGAACTGGACACTATTACTGACGACAACATCCGTGAGGCCCGCAGGGTTTGCTACCCTGCTGGAAGATAAGCGGTCAAGTATATGTCGACATAGTGGGTGTGTACAGGTTTGAATACTGGCAGTATGCACAAGTTTGAATACCTGCGGTGTGCGCAGTTTGAATACCTGCAGTGCATGCGGGTTTTGAGCGCCTGTGGTGTGTTGGCAGGTTTTGAACACCTGCTGTGTGATTATAGGTTGTGAGTACTTATTGGTTGTGTGACTTGCTAGTTGAGCTCCTATTAAATAACTGATATTTATGCAGGCACTTTCCAGTTATTTTATGTTGCACTCTTTCAGATATTTGCTCCTAGCTTAAGAAATAGAAATGCATTATAAATGAAATATTATTGCTAACTCACTTTTGCTTCGGCTATTATTGATAATGTTGAGGCTCACTCTCGTCCCCAAATTTAGGGATCTTTGGGAGGAGGTGTGAATCCACTTAGTTCTATGACTAACGATAATTTAAATAATCGTTCACATGAGATGGAGCAGCACGAGGCCCGAATACCGTGTGAGAGTGTACCTACCTTAGAGCCAGCACGAGCAGATGCACCAGTCTCATCTCCATCCCTTAGAGATGTCAGCCCTTAGCTTGGTAAAAGCAGAGAGAGTATTGTAGTTTTCTTTAGCCTGATGGGCCGCATGTATAAACTTATGGCTACGACCTTTGTTATAAATGTATTTTGGTTTATAAATTTATTTCACTATGATTTGATGTGATGTGATGAATTTCCATAGCCTGACAAAGCGACCATTCTACGCTTGGAGAGTGGGTCGTTACCACCTGGATAGCATAATGTGGCCGTCTTGGGCGGTAAGGCCCGTCTTCGAGCCAACCCGATCTATGGTTGGGTGGAGGGTCTCACAAATGGATAAGAGCATTCACGATCTGTCCATGTGGGAAGCCTCAGAATCCTTCCATCCATCGCTTCGTTCCTTGGTTCGGGACGAACCATATAGCGGAAGCCTTGTGGATCTGTTAAGGTTAAAATTTAAGGATTCTAGGTTGCACGTACACACACGCACTCATTGCCGCTTTGCAATTTCCCTACTTTGAAACTCCTGACTCCTCCAAATATCGGAGTCGAGTAATAGAGGATCTTCCTCAAGAAATCAACACCACCCTCCGACTCTACCACCTGCTCCTGCAGTCCCCTTTGTTGAGACAGAGATGGAACAAACCCTCGCAGCCTTATTAGGCACATTTCAGACTGTTATTGGACAACAGCAGTAGCAAGTCATTCATGATTCAAACATGTTAACGACCTTCTGAGGGTTAAGATCTCTTATTTATTGAGGTGTCAAGACGGTGATATAGACAGAGGAATGGATAGAAAGAGTCGAGGAACTTTTATAAGGGATGAGATGCCCAAGAGTATTTGATGTTCCCTTGGTGGAGACCCTACTTGAGGGATTTACCCGCGACTAAAGGCAGACGGATATTCACTCCACTTTTGAAGGACATCTACTTAGCATTATTTTATGGGGAAAATTCTCTAAGGTGTTTTGGAACACTTCATACTTGAAGCCGATCGAGTTAAGTTGTAAGAGTGCTTCCAGTAGATTTGTCAAGGAAATAAGATGGTACCATAGTACCAGAGAGAATTCATCCACTTAGCCCATTTTGCGGGGATGCTTGCAGTAACTGGAAACACAAGGTTGCCAGGTTTTATCGAGGGTTGCGCGATGTCCTTCGACATGCTTTGATTTTGATTGCCCGAACCTCTTTTCATAACATTACCATCCACACTGCCTCTTTGGAAATGGAACTAGTGACGGTCATGCAGCATCGAAGAAGACATGTAGAGGCCCCTCGAGGATGAGAGAGGGAGGCGGTCCCTCGATAATAGTCTCAAGATCGGAAACAGAGTCATCGCCACCAAGCATATCGACAAGTATGCCAGACCTGACAGCAGCCAGTGCAAGCACTACCCCCCCCCCCCCACTAGTAACACAACAGGCACCCCGATCAACACCCCAACCAACATCAATAGTGCGATGAGATGTTTCCTTCACAGGAAACTGTTTCTTGTGTCATCAGCCTGGACACATTCAAGTTTTTTGCCTGCACGCCACGAGTAGGCTGGGATTAGGAGCGGAGCAAGGAGCTATTACGACGAATAGAGAACAAGAACGAGGAGGCCATAAATGCCGGCCCGGCAGAAGGGGACAGTCAAGGTATGGCAGAGCCATACCACCAGAGGCCTATGCCCTAGATTCGTAACAAGGACCATCCTCGGACATGGTAATTGGTGTATATTTCTAACTGTCCTCTTTATTCTATTATCTAGTTGATGATGTTTTGTATATTGATATAGTTATAATATGCGGACATTCAGAGTTACTTATGGTAGAAGGTATTCCCTCCATCACGTATATAACTGTAACTTCGGCACATACCGCCAAGTTGGTAGGGAAAAAAGACAAGAGGTTTCGAAATGAAGAATAAACCTAAGTACTAGCCAAGGTTCCCGTTATTCAGGACATTTCAGATATTTTTTCCCCAGATCTCTCCCAGGGTGGCCTAGTGTTGGGAAGTGTACTTCCAAATAAAGCTTGAGCCTAAATCTCGATTAAAGTCTTGAGTACATTATTGAATGGCCCCAAAGGAATTAAGGTAACCCAAGATTCAGCTTCAAGAGCTAACGATGCAGGATGCGTCCGTTCGAGTTCTTCGTCATGGAAAGCTCGGGTATTATTGCTCAAAAGAAAGATGTATTGCTCCATTTTTTTTCATCGACTATAGAGAGATAAACATACTCACTGTGTGAAATACCTACCCACTTCCTGGAACTGATGGGTTATTCGACCAACTACAAGGCACCTCCATCTTTTCTAAGATGGATTTGCGATCAAAATATTACCAATTATGGATAAGAAAAGAAGATATTCCCAAGACAGATTTTAGCTCTCGTTATGGCCTCTACGAGTTCTTGGTGTTGTCGTTTGGCTCACCAACACACCATACGCCTTCGTTGAGTTGATAAACAAGGTGTTCGAACCGTTCCTGGATTACCTCGTGATCGTCTTCGATCTACTCAAGAACCAAGGAAGACCACTCTAAACACCTTATTTTAATGGATGTCGGAGTGTGGGGCTGTGAATTGAAGAATCGCTTGACTTCTACCCCAATTTTTGCGGTCCCCTCAGGTACCGAAGGGTTCCCGATTTACACTGATGCATTCTTGAATGGGTTAGGAGTTGCAACATAGTAATCACTTACACACCCCGACAATTGAAGCCGCATGAGCTAAAATACTCAGCCCACTATCTGGAGTTGGGCGCGATAGTCCTTTCCCCTCAAGTTCTGAGGGTATTATCTATATAGAGTTAGGTGCGATATTTTTCTCCAGTCATAAAAGCTTGAGGTATGTCTTCACCCTGAAGAACTGGAACCTCTAGCAGCGCCGTTGGTTGGAATTCTTGTGTGATAATGACTTTGCTCTCCAGTGCCAAAGTCCATCGTGTCTAACCGTGATGGGCGTTTCACTTCAAAAGAGTGGAGAAGGGTACAAGTTTACTAGGGAACCAAAATTGGCTTCAACGCTGCTTTCCATTCCCAGACAGACGATCAGACGAAAAGGACTAATCAGACGATGGAGGATCTTCTTCGACTATGCTTAATGGAGCACAACGAGCCTCGGGAGTAGCTGCTACCACTGGTGGAAATTTTCTTATAATAACAACTTTCAGGTCAATTTTAAGATGACACCGTACAAGGCACTGCATAAAAGATGCTATCGGACCCCATTATCTTAGGCCCAAGATAAAGACCCTGAAGCCATAAGAGTAGCTTATATTGATGACACTAAAGCAGCGATATGACTAATCTAGGATCGGATGTGGGAAGCGCAGAGCCAACAGACTAAATATTATGATGCACGACACCGACCGGTGGAGTTTAGCGTGGGAGAGATGTTGGGTATTGTATCTACAATTACCCGGATTTGAAGAAGACTCCAGTCAAGCTAAGATGGATTCATAATGTATTTGACGTTCTTCTATCAAGTTGTGCTTGCAACTATTCCATGCTAAGTACACACTAATGTCAGGGTGCAGTGGGTCAATATACACGGGTCTGCGCAACGTAATCCATCGTTGTGTAGATCAGTGTGTTGATTCACGTGTGCTCTCTCTATTGGAGTGTACTTACTTTCAAGTACAGGGTCAAGGTAGATCGAGAGCAGAAGAAGGACCAAGGATGGGTCAAAGACTAAGTTATCAAAAGAAGGAAGAAGGAAAATTCTTCTAAGTCAAAATCGACGGGAATCGCTAGTGATTCCCGCCGACTTCGACGGGAATCATTAGTGATTCCCGCCGACTTCGACGGGAATCATTTAGTGTCTCCCGCCGACTTCTTCCAGCTGACAGATTTCAAACAAAAATTCTGCCAAGGTAGAATCGACGGGAGTCGTGAGCGATTCCCGCCGACATCGACAGGAATCACCAACGACTCCCGCCGATTTTGCCTTAGGCAAATTTTCTCTGTTCGCTGGACCGAACCAAGCCGCCGTGCGTTGTTTCGGCCGGGGCTAGGGCTTCTCCTTGTGGGCCCCACAATGGTCATTAGGGTTGGCTCCTGGTATAAATATATGCGTATTTTGAAACTCCACAGATACACATTCACGGAAATACGAAACAAGTAGACGGTGACCTAGCCGATCGCGAAATCGCCAAACGCTTGTCGCCGCTCGCAAGATCGACACCGCCGCTGATCTCAGATCTTATCTGATCGTCCGACGACACAACTGAGGCAAGCAGCCGGTCTCACGTATCTCTCTCGAGATCTCTTGTCTTCTGATTCGTTGAACGAGATTGTTCTCCCTTCCAAATCGGTTGAGACGTTTGATCCGACTGAGATTGTTCGAAGACCTATCTTGCTTCGTCAAGAAGTTTTGATCTACAAAGCATCGCCGCCGCACTTACTTTCCTCCTCCGTTCTTGACAAGATCCATTCCAAGTGAGAAATCCGGTTGTGGTCTCTTCGTACTTTTTGTGCAAGCTTCAACGAACGAAGAAGGACATCGGAATCTCCAAAGCATTGTTATTTTAATTCCGCAAAAGACTGCAATACACCTATTCCCCCCCCCCATAGGTGGATTAGGTTGACACTAGATACTTTCAAGTGGTATCAGAGGGAGGTTACTCATAAATAAGGTTAACACCTTGAGTAAGATCCTGTGTCTTGTGTCAAGAAGAAAAACAAGATTCAAGCATGTAGCTATACACTGATGTCTCTCCCCTGAGACTGCCTGCCTGCACAAAAGAATATTTTCCCATCTGGAAAATGAGAGTTTAGTTTCATCTGGAAGCCATTGACCCTCGTGCATTATACATTGTGGAAGAGGGTCCCTTCATTCCCATGAAGGCTTCTGACTCTAGAGAAGATCTTCAAATCCCAAAGAGTCCCGCAGAGATGTCTGAAACTGAGTTCTCACTATTCAACTTGGACAAGCTGGTTCGACAGATCATTTCTGATATTTGGTCAGGATCATCTCTTACAAGATTGGATAAGTGTAAGACTGCAAAGTCCATGTGGTAAACAATCTCTGACCTCATGGAGGGAAAGAAGACTGCCTGGAATGAATTCCAGCAAGAAGATGAAGCATATGTGGGGGTCCTCATCTCTGAAGATGAAAGTCAAGAACAACCTTTCAATATCAGGGCTCCCGTTTCTCTATTAGAGACTGAAGAAGAGATTGAGGAATGCAGTTGTGATGAAGCTGAAACATCAGCTTCTGCAGACCATAACTCTAACCCTGATCAGCCCAATCAAGATCAGGTATCTTCCTCCTCTTGCTCTTTCCCTCATGTATCTCCTGAAGACAGGAGAAGTCCGGAGGATTGTCCATCAGTTAATGCAAGGGATATTGACAGCTTCAATCAACAGATTGAAACTCTTGATTCCCTTTATAGAGCCCTTCAGGAGAGCAACTTGCTTGTTGAGAAACAAGCTAAGGAAATTGCTCAGTTGTGTACCATGATGGACCTCCAATTGGAATCCATCAAGGTGAAGGACTCAAAGATCTCGGATCTAGAGTTTCATCTAGAGACCGAGAAGAGGATAGTATCTAATTTTTCCAAGGTAGATGCTATTAAGAGAAAAGGATAAAACAGGTGGATCTCGCGAATTATAAAATCGTGGAGAAATGGGGAAATTGTTTACAGACCCCCCACACTGAGTAGGAAGGGCACACATCATTCCTTTAGGTATGACCATAAGAACAACTATGGTCACTGCAAGAATGATCGGCCCTCATGTGGAAACGCCCATAGTGCAAGTGTTGTTATAGCTACCCCTGAGAAAATACACACGGCTCATCATGAACCGTTTGTATTTATGGCCTCAGCCCCCATACTTCATGACATTGCAGGAACCAGCTCTCACGGAACATCTTCCCACCCTAGGACAAAGGAAAAGGGAGTTGACAAACATGTAGCAAGCATCAATGGGGCCCCCGGATGTGTGCTGGCTGAAAAGAAAACACCACCTCCCAGGCCTCATGACACTCACCACATGTTCACCATCAGACCCCCCTCGAGTCTCGGTGGAAACGGAAAATCTGAGAGCAGAACCAGCTCTGCCCCTTTCAGACCTAGGATCGTGACTAACTCTGTTAGTAGATCTGGTCAGAAAAAGAGGTACAATATCCATGAGTGTTGGTGCTGTGGCAGAGTGGGTCACTTTGCCATAGACTATTGGCACAATCCTTCTGTTCTAAGGGCAAGGGTATGTCCACATCCTTCGGCAAAAGACAGCCTTCCTGTCAGAAATCCTGTGGGAAGGCATGCTGTATTTTATACTGACAAGATTCGAGGACCCAATACCTATTGGGTTCCTAAGGTAAGGTAACTTTATTTTGCAGGATAGTCTAGGTACCCATGAACATGATAGGACCTGGACAAGAGATATTCCAGGCTTGCTCTGGAACAAGGATATGGGAAAAGAGATAATGCTAACTACAGTGTCCTTCACGTACATGACACCCTTCGTGCTTCAAATAGTGGATCCGAATGATCATCCTAGTAATCCCAGGTACGCGCATTCAATTTAAAAAATTGAATCACATTACGTAGATATATATATACAGATATATATGTAGACATTTTCAAGATATATATATAGATACACACCTTGAATGGAAGGACACGCAAGCAAATAACCATGTGATCCTCATTTTGGAAACTGGAAATTTTTTCAAAACCTTGATAATTTGTGAAAGTGGGTGTCAAATGGTCTGATAAATCTCAAGAGACTTGTACCAGAAGTTGCAATTACAATTATTACATTTTGAACTCACTAAGAACAAGCCAGTGATTAAGTCTAGTGTTAACCTTCCATCTAACTCGACTTAGCTATTATGACATGGAAATTTTTAATCCATCGGTTAGAAGAAAAAGGAAATCAACTATACCCGGCGATGTTAAGTTTTCAAAAGTACTTCAGCAGTCCCTAGGTCATTACAAATTAGCAAAAATCTGGTATCATTCCCATCGACCCGGTCTTCATACATTAGCGACAATCGACACCAATATGGTTAAGTCTTCAAAACTTGTAAAAGCAATTGGTATCAGATAATAATAAATTGGCGGAAAAGGGCATAAACATTCCCCCCGACCCTTCACATTCCCGTCGATCAGAGCGGAAACCCTTCAGTTTCCCTGCGGAAAGTAGCGAAAACCTTTTCGACTCCCGCGACCTTCGATTCTGCCTCCCATCGCTCCCGTCGATCGTCGACCGTCGTCTCCCGTCGATCCCGGCCTCCCGAAATCCCTTCCGCCCCGACGCACGCATCTCTTCGACCTCGGTTTGCGCCTACCCTAGGGCTACAACTACTCACCACCGCTACCCGTCTCCGTCCTTGCACCCTCCGAGAGAAAAAGGTAACTAAAGTTGATTCCTTGAAGTTCAAATTTGTAAGCTCCACTTTCACAGGGATCACCCCTCTTTCTAGTTCAATTCCTACCAATTCTGAAGTTAGAAAGAGTTAACCCCTTGGGTTTAACTCGCTTAGGTTCAAAATGGCTTCTCGAACAACAGTCGGGCTACTCACTGGAAGTGAATTAGTGAGGACAGGCTTTGCTCAGGCCTATGACAAATTCAGAAACATCATTCTGATACTGGAACAAGCCGGACTCTCCATCATTCTCAAGCACCCGTGCAAGGTTATCGACAAGGAAGTTCTAGAGTTTTTCGCCAACTCCAAGTTGCGTCACGAGGACACAATGATAAAGAGTAAGATAGCATGCCTCGGGATAAAGATGACGGTTGCAAGACTGTCCCATCATCTCCATCTCTCCAGCTCCGAGAAAGAGGACTATCTAGACGAAGATGATCGTACAAGGACCTTGCTATTCTGTGGCTTGACTCGAGGGACTAGGGCCATTAAACACAAGGATATGAATGACGAAGGAAAGCTTCTTTCAGATATCATAGGGAAGGTACTGATCTGCAAGCCTAGCTCCCATGATCACATCTCAGGTGACATGTTCAAGAGCCTGATAGCCATTATGTGCAGAAAGAAAATGAACTGGGGGGCCATGTTGTTTGAGAAAATAAAAGATACTCTACGCACCCCAAACTTCGGATGAATCATCAGTCTCTACCTGAACCAGATGGATGGAGATAGATTTGATATGACTAAGGGAGTTCCCCTTCACTATCTAAATAAGATGGACTCCAAGATCTTCGACAGGTGGGAAAGAAGAATTGTCCAAGGGGGAGCTCCTGCAACACGTGTTGATGAGGAAGACAGAGCACCTGAGTTCACAAATCCTTCGGATGAGCCCAATGAAGTTCCTGATCTGATGAATGCAGGAACTGAGGGGGATTCACTACCCAATCCTTCTGCTTCCCTCAGTATGGAAGCCTCAGTCCCAGAATAAGTAAATGCTGCTACTGATATTTCCCTCATCGCTAAGGATGCGGTAGAAACCCTTGCTACTGATCAGACTGACGAGGAGTAAGAAGAGGATGATGTGGACAATGTTGTTGATAGTGAACATGATGTGAACTCCCCTGAAAAGCATGTTGCTGAGGATCTTGAGGATGAGCAGGCTGGAAATGATATGGCTATGAGGGAGGTTGATTCTGAACTCCCTTCTGAGGAACAGATTCAGGTAAAGGTTCCTGACGTGACTGGCGCTACAGTTGAGGGGGAGACCTCAAGGCCTCAGGTACAACTTGATACTCTGCTGGATGGGGAGATGAGAATATATGACAACATGGCAGATGCTGCTTCAATCCCTCCACAGGAGACTGTAAATTTATTGAGCTCCACAAGTGAATCTGAAGAGGAAAGTCATGACTCTCAGAACCCTATCACTCCAGAACATGACCAGGCTATACATCAAGAACATCAGTTAGGACCTAGCCTGGCAAATCACACTGTGAACATCATTCAAGGTATAGTAGACGAGTTGAAGATCTCTTTTAAACGTTCTCACAACAAAGTAGAAATCAGAAGATCTGATGCTAAAGAACATTGTGGAGATAAATCACAAGATGGATAAGATGGAAGAAAGATTTGAAGCCAAGTATGCTGAGGCTTACAATGTCGTCACACTTCTTATGCAAGGGCTAAAGAAGACCACAACTGACCTGGTGGTGGTCAATCAAAATGCTCATGTCGTGGCCAACAACATCAAACTTTTCGACGCCAACATGGTCACCCTCAACTCAAATCAAAACACCTTGCTGGCCGATTTCACTCAGAATGTGAAGCATATAGATGAGTCACTGCACTCTTATGCAAACTCAATAGCGTTAGAAGCCAAAAAGGGGGAGAAGGAATATGTAGCTAAGATGGCGGGGCTAGAGAAAATCATAGTCGACAACTTCAAACAATCAAACGAATATGTATTTAACACTTGTCATTGGCTCGTTCAACAAGCGTCAGATATTCCTATTCCTGTTGATCCTGAGGTTGATCATGCTGATGATGTTACTACTGCTGTTGATGATGTTGCTATTGCTGAGGAGTTTCCCTTAAGTGAAGCTGATGCCAAAAGGCTGCTAAAGCTGCTGCCAAAGCTGCTAACAGTACACTCTTTGATCAAGAAGCGATTGCGAAAGGGAAGAGAAAGCTTCAAGAAGGAACCTCTAAAGACAATCCAGCAGAGATGAAACTAAGAAGAAAGGAAAGTGAAGTCAAAAGCGAACGATGGAGTCCCGTTTCTAGGAGCATCATACTTGAAACATTCATGCTACAACAACGGGGAGAGCTTAACAGAAATGAATTCTACAGTCAGTATGAATGGGAAATACACAAAGAATTTGAGGAAAAAAGAAATATATTCTTCAGGACAAACACAGTTGAAGACAAAGCTCTTCCCCCCAAGTACTACCCAAAGCCAAAGGAATATTTTGAAAGGCAAAGCAAGAAGTTCCTAGCAAAACAGCAAAGAGAAGCTGAGGCAAAGGAGGGAAAGCCATGAAACCTAAATGTTTAATTTTCATTATGCGTGTACTTCTGTTCTTGTAATTAAAAATGAAAAACACTTTTGATATATATATATGATCATATGCTGATTCAATTTCTGTTTTGAATACATGAAACTTTATTACTTTGATTTCTTGTCTCGCATACATTTATATATATCTTTTTTACGTTTGGTGTAATTCATCTTAGCTAGTAGGATTTTGGCTTCTTCAAATAGGGGGAGATTGTTGGGTATTGTATCCACAATTACCTGGATTTGAAGAAGACTCCAGTCAAGCTAAGATGGATTCACAATGTATTTGACGTTCTTCTATCAAGTTGTGCTTGCAGCTATTCCATGCTAAGTACACACCAACGTCAGGGTGCAGTGGGTCAATATACACGGGTCTGCGCAATGTAATCCCTCGTTGTGTAGATCAGTGTGTTGATTCATGTGTGCTCTCTTTATTAGAGTGTACTTACTTTCAAGTACAAGGTCAAGGTAGATCAAGAGCAGAAGAAGGAGCAAGGATGAGTCAAAGACCAAGTTATCAAAAGAAGGAAGAAGGAAAATTCTTCTAAGTCAAAATCGACGGGAATCGCTAGTGATTCCCGCCGACTTCGAAGGGAATCGCTAGTGATTCCCGCCGACTTCGACGGGAATCGTTAGTGATTCCCGCCGACTTCGATGGGAATCATTTAGTGTCTCCCGCCGACTTCTTCCGGCTGACAGATTTCAAACAGAAATTCTGCCAAGGCAGAATCGACGGGAGTCATGAGCGATTCCCGCCGACATCGACAGGAATCACCAACGACTCCTGCTGATTTTGCCTTAGGAAAATTTTCTCTGTTCGTTGGACCGAACCAAGCCGCCGTGCGCTGTTTCGGCCGGAGCTAGGGCTTCTCCTCGTGGGCCCCACAATGGTCATTAGGGTTGGCTCCTGGTATAAATATACGCGTATTTTGAAACTCCACAGATACACATTCATGGAAATACGAAACAAGTAGACGGTGACATAGTCGATCGCGAAATAGCCGAACGCTTGTCACCGCTCGCAAGATCGTCGCCGCCGCTGATCTCAGATCTTCTCTAATCGTCCGACAATAGAACCGAGGCAAGCAGCCGGTCTCACGTATCTCTCTCGAGATCTCTTGTCTTCTGATTCGTTGAACGAGACTTGTTCTCCCTTCCGAATCGGTTGAGACGTTTGATCCGACTGAGATCGTTCGAAGACCTAGCTTGCTTCGTCAAGAAGTTTTGATCTACAAAGCATCGCCGCCGCACTTACTTGCCGCCACCGTTCTTGACAAGATCCATTCCAAGTGAGAAATCCGGTTGTGGACTCTTCGTACTTTTCGTGCAAGCTTCAACGAACGAAGAAGAACATCGGAATCTCCAAAGCATTGTTATTTTAATTCCGCAAAAGACTGTAATACACCTATTCCCCCCCATAGGTGGATTAGGTTGACACTAGATACTTTCAAGAGATAGTGTTTTTGAAAATCAAGCCCATGCACGGTATCTCTCGGTTGAAGAAGCAGAAGAAGCTGGATCCCCGGGATTTGGGCCCTTATCATGTGATAAAGCGTGTTAGCCCAATTACGTACTGATTAGCCCTGCCCAGAATTGGAAAATCTTCATGATCTTTTTTATGTCTCTTCAATGAGGCGAGTTCTTTAGCAACCAAATCAACATCTTCCTACACCGCAAGTACCGCTATAGTCGAACAGATCTAACCTGTTAGAGCCAATGAAGATGGTGGACTTCAAGATGAAAAACCTGTTATATAAGGCTACATCGATGGTCAATGTCAATGGTCATTCTGCGAATAAGACAAATACACGTGGGAACCCGAGTCCCTCGTCCGAGAAATGTATCCCGAGCTCTTTTCCCAAGTATGTTATACTTACCCCATTTCTTTAAGAAAATTTTCGGGGACAAAAATCCTCATACTTTTTTTGGATTGTAATATCCATACTTTTATTTGGTCACTAAAACCCTAGTGGATCCAATAAAAGTGACCTGAACCTCTACCCGTAACCCACAATAAGGTAGGAGGTAACCCTAGACGAGGATATGGAGCTAAAGAACTCCGATCTGAGTTATGTCAATTCCTAAGGCCTCGTATAGTCAATACGAGTGCGTTGGAACTTGTTCTGTTGTATTCCAAGGTCATATGACAAATATGACAATTTGGAGTTTGTAGCGTACATCGACGCACAATTTTTGAATATCGAGCAATTAAACTCCGATTTGACCCTAGCTAGTGGCGTTGGATTCGTATGATTAATACAAGGTCAACAGGGTTCATTCCGGTCAATTTTGATCACAGGTGGTCAATCTGCGGTCAAACCAAGCATTATCGTGCACCGAAAAGCGTGCACACACCAATTATGACACGATAATCCAACTTTGACCCGACCCCCAATGACTTGGATGTAATTTGACTTTGACTCACATGGGGGACCCACCCATGGTTGACTTTGGTCAAATCTCCCTAAAATTGAATTTTCATTAAGAAATTCTCATTTTCAAGTTACCCCCACTTAAGGCAATTCATACAGGACACCCTTGGGCCCAACTTCAAATCTATATGGGATTTATATTCCACGAAAATGACAGTAAGGTGGGTGGGCCTTGGGCCAAGCCAAGAGAGAGCCTCTTTCTCTCTTACTCTCTCTTTTTCTTTTTCCCAAGCCCAAACCCACTTAGGCCTTTCTCCAAGCCACCAAGATGGTGACACCTGGTTGTACCTCTCCCTCTAAATGGCTACTACTAGCTTCCCTTGACATGGGTTGGGTTAATCCAACCCAAGGTAAAGAAAAAGCTCCAATCATAAGCCTCCACCTACCCCCATCCTCTCCCCAAGCCAAGCTCCAACCAACGGGAGGCTTACACCCTGATTGTACCTCTCCAATGAAGGGCTGACATGTGCCCCATATAGCTGGAGAGTTAACTCTACAAGGGTTGGCTAACCACACCTCTTGGTTTGATTAACCAAGAAGAAGGCGATAGGGGCCTTCCCTTTTTCCTCTAGAGAAGACTCATTCCTCTTCCTCATCTCAAGTCGACCCCAGCCACCACCTCGTCAGAGCCCGACCTCCCTGGAATTCCCCCCACCCGAGCTCCGATTTCGCCCGGTGAAAAAGTTTTGAACATGAAAAATGTTCCTCTTGGTGTCAGCTACACCTCATAAAAATTGAAGATTTTTAAGTCACTATTTGATATTTTAAAAATTAATATAGTATTTATTTGACTAATTTGGGGGACCTAAAATGCTCCTAAAAATTTGTTAAAATTCTCAGTGATAATTGGAGCTCTTATGCATGCTCTATTATGATTTGGAGATTTTTTGTTATGCCTTAATATTTTTCAAGCATTTAAAATTTTGGATTTCATATTTGGAAATTAATAGAGGCAAATTTTCCTGATCAAAATCTCGTAAAATCTCATGGATGATTTATATTTACTAAAGACATGTCACGATGAAATTTGAGATATTTTTGAGCATTCTTGCTATTTTTGAGATTTTAAATCATGCTCGGGATTAATTTAAAGTTTGCTAATTGCAAAAACTTCCTATTAAAATGTCTTATATCATTATAAGAGATTTTTGGGGTTAAGTACATGTATTGGACATGTGTGTATGAATTTTGAGGCATTCCTGAAATTTTAATATATTGATTTAGCCGAGCCTATTTTAAAGATGCTAGAGCCTATATAAGACCTCAAAATGATTTAAAATAACCAGATCATATTTTAAATATTATTATAGGTTGTGAAAGACCTTGAATCAATGAAAATTATTTTGAGAAGCATGTAATTTATATTTAAATCCACTACCGTAGTTTGGTGATTTAAAATACGGCTTATTTTAAATATAAAATAATGGTTTGTTCGAGCCTTAATGAATTATTGAAGTTCAATTGTATCTTGAAATAACTCGAGGAACTCTTGAGATTTATGTTTTGCCGAATTCAATCTTGAGTTACGGTTTCCTAAATTTCCGCCTCTTTGTTGCATAAAAGAGGTTTTTAATCAGAAGAAAATGATATTAGCCTTAACATAGAAATTTGATTTGCCCTGATGCAAGCAATTGAGGTTAAGAGATGGTGCTAAACCTCTTGCAGATATTTAGCCCTCGGTAATCCTTATAATGAGGAACAAGTTATTATAATAAGGTTGTAATCCCTAAATATAAGTCTGATTAAGCCGTGATTAAGAGTCGCAAATGAACTTAATATCGGACATTAATAATGGGTGAAACCCAAAAGAAGCTTTCTAAGAATAGAAATGGAATTGAACTTGGCTCCTAAGAACAGAGATGGAACTGAACTTGCCTTTTGAGAACGGAGATGGAACTGAACTTGCCTCCTGAGAACGAAGATGAAACTAAACTTGCCTCCTGAGAATGGAGATGGAACTAAACTTACCTCCTGAGAACGGAGATGGACCTGAACTTGACTCCTTAGAATGGAGATAGAACTGAACTTGCCTCCTGGGAATGGAGATGGAACTAAACTTACCTCCTGAGAACGGAGATGAAACTAAACTTGCCTCTTGAGAATGAAGATGGAACTGAACTTTCCTCCTGAGAATGGAGATGGAACTGAAGCCTCCTGAATGGAGTGATTGGACTATTAATCATTTTCTTTATGATTTATTCCAGTCTTGCACTGGTCCAGTTTCTTTATTTATTTCTGTTTTTTTTTCAGTACTTCAGTCTCGTACTGGTCCAGCTTATTTACTTTCAGTTCAGTTCATTTCCTTTAAGTACTACTCCAGTCATATACTGGTGCAGTTCCTTTCAGTAGTTTCAGTTCAGTTTTTTATTTTCAGTACTATTCCAGTCCTATACTAGTCAAGTTCTTTTCAGTACTTTAATTATAGTTCTTTCGATTCAGTACTACTCCAGTCTCGTACTGGTCTAGTTTATTTCAATACTTTACTTCAGTGCTTTTACAGTTCAGCATTTCATTAACTTTGTTCGTGCTTTACTTCAGTACCTATTTCTGCAGTTTAATTCAGTAGCATATTTACTTACCGTCCTTATTTATGAAATTTACTATTTCTGCATTTCTAGCTCGGGTCCTACTCTGACGAGCGGTTGGCTTTTTAGTAAAGCGTTAGTTGGGGATAACCGAGAGTTGAGTTATTCCTCCAGGGTTATCCCCAAATAATATGCTCACACACTCGTCGTGCTCCTTGTATAAAGTTTAGCAGCACATTGAATCGAGGAGGCTGCTTGCTCGAAAATTTCATATCGATTAGGGCAGGCCACCGCAAATCCGACATGTGCAAGTTACTTATCTATTGAAATGCTTGTGAATTGCTTGCGGTAAAAAGTGGTGGGTTGGACATGCCCGTAGACCGTACGTACCAGTGCGAGAAGATTGACGACTCAAGGCAACAGGGATGCGTACCACGAGTGACCGTAGTTATGTTTTCCCCGTTGGGTTTCCTCCACTGGTCGTTCAAAATGCTGATTCACCGGATGTCGCTCACATCCAAGAGTACACATGGTTGTACGTTAGGACATGGGTAATGAGGTACGTCCACACCCAGAAGTGGCAGAACTGGACACTATTACTGACGGCCACATCCATGAGGCCCGCAGGGTTTCTACCCTCTTGGAAGATAAGCGGTCAAATATATGTCGACATAGTGGGTGTGCATAGGTTTGAATACCGCCAGTATGCGCTGGTTTGAATACCTGCGGTGTGCGCAGTTTGAATACCTGCAGTGCATGCGAGTTTTGAGCTCCTGTGGTGTGTTGGCAGGTTTTGAACACCTGCTGTGTGATTATAGGTTGTGAGTACTTATTGGTTGTGTGACTTGCTAGTTGAGCTCATATTTAATAACTGATATTTATGCAGGCACTTTCCAGATATTTTATGTTGCACTCTTTCAGATATTTGCTCCTAGATTAAGAAATAAAAATGCATTATAAATGAAATGTTATTGCTAACTCCCTTTTGCTTCGGCTATTATTGATAATGTTTAGGCCCACTCTCGTCCCCAAGTTTAGGGATCTTGGGGAGGAGGTGTGAATCCACTAAGTCATTTGACTAACGATTATTTAAATAATCATTCACATGAGATGGAGCGGCACAAGGCCCGAATACCGCGTGAGAGCGTACCTGCCTTAGAGCCGGCATGAGCAGATGCACCAGTCTCATCTCCAGCCCTTAGAGATGTGATCCCTTAGCTTAGTAGAAGCAGAGAGAGTGTTGTAGTTTTCTTTAGCCTGATTGGCCGCATGTATAAACTTATGGCTACGACCTTTGTTATAAATGTATTTTGGTTTATAAATTTTTTTCACTATGATTTGATGTGATATGATGAATTTCCATAGCCTGACATGGCGACCATTCTATGCTTGGAGAGTGGGTCGTTACCACCTGGATAGCATAATGTGGCCGTCTTGGGCGGTAAGGCCCGTCTTCGACCCAACCCGATCTATGGTTGGGTGGAGGGTCTCACAAATGGATAAGAGCATTCACGATCTGTCCATGTGGGAAGCCTCAGAATCCTTCCATCCATCGCTTCGTTCCTTGGTTCGGGACGAACCATATAGCGGAAGCCTTGTGGATCCGTTAAGGTTAAAATTTAAGGATTCTAGGTTGCACGTACACACACGCACTCATTGCCGCTTTGCAATTTCCCTACTTTGAAACTCCTGACTCCTCCAAATATCGGAGTCGAGTAACATAGGATCTTCCTCAAGAAATCAACACCACCCTCCGACTCTACCACCTGCTCCTGCAGTCCCCTTTGTTGAGACAGAGCTGGAACAAACCCTCGCAGCCTTATTAGGCACATTTCAGACTGTTATTGGACAACAGTAGTAGCAAGTCATTCATGATTCAAACATGTTAACGACCTTCTGAGGGTTGATACCTCTTATTTATCGAGGTGTTGAGACGGTGATGTAGACAGAGGAATGGATAGAAAGAGTCGAGGAACTGCTATAAGGGAAGATATGCCCAGGAGTATTTAATGTTCCCTTGGTGGAAACCCTACTTGAGGTATTTACCTGCGACTGGTGGCGGGCTGTTATTCGCTCCACTTTTAAAGGACATTCACTCAGCATTATTTTATGGGGTAAAATCTCTAAGGTGTTTTGGAACACTTCATACTTGAAGCTGATCGAGCTAAGTTGCAGGAGTGCTTCCTGCAGATTCGTCAATGAAATAAGATGCTACCGGAGTACCAGAGAGAATTCATCCACTTAGCCCGTTTTGCGGGGATGCTTGCAGTTACTGGAAAGACAAGGTTGCCAGGTTTTATCGAGGGTTGCGTAATGTCCTTCGACAGGCTTTTATTTTGATTGCCTGAACCTCTTTTCACAACATTACTACTTATGCTGCCTCTTTGGAAATGGACCTAGTGACGATCACACAACATCGAAGAAGACATGTAGAGGCCCCTTGAGGACGAGAGAGGGAGGCGGTCCCTCGACGATAGTCTCGAGATCGGAGACAGACCCATCGCCACCAAGCATATCGACAAGTATGTCAGCCCCGACAGCAGCTAGTGCAAGAACTGCCCACCCCCTGCTAGTAACACAACAGGCACTCCGATAAGCACCCCAGCCAACATCAATAGTGAGACGAGATGTTTCCTTCACAGGAAATTGTTTCTTGTGTCATCATCCTGGACACAATCGAGTTTTTTACATGCATGCCACGAGTAGGCTGGGATTAGGAGCGGTGCAAGGAGCTGTGATAAAGAATAGAGAACGAGAATGAGGAGGCCATAAATGTCGGCCAGGCAGAATGGGCTAGTCAAGGAATGGTATGTTTTCTTCTATTATTGATGTTCTTAAGATTATTACAGTTGATGAAGTAGATGGAAACTAAAGGGGAATGACCAACACTCTTCTTATTCGTATCTTGATATTTGATTTTATATTTCTACTGCATTTGATGAAAAATATTCTCGCAAAAACGCATGAATTGACTCAATCTTTACAAAAGGAAAGATCAAGATATTGTAAATGCAATGAATTTTGTGAAGGTATCAAAACATCTACGTACTCTTCAAAATGAGGAATGATGATATTGAATGACAGACCTTCATAAATCAGGTGTCACTTTTTATAGCAAGCATGTTATAGAAGTCTCAAATAAGGATGAAAAGTATGTACAACAAGGGATATCAAAAAATTCCTAGTTTCGCCAGCTTATGCCCTAGATTTGTAACAAGGACCATCCCCAGACATGGTAATTGGTGTATATTTCTAACTGTCCTCTTATCTAGTTGATGATGTTTTGCATATCGATATAGTTATAATATGTGGACCTTTAGAGTTACTTATGGTAGAAGGTATTCCCTCCGTCTCGTATATAACTTTAACTTTGGCACATACCGCCAAGTCGGTAGAGCAAAAAGACGAGAGGTTTTGAAACAAAGAATAAACCTAAGTACTCGCACAGGTTCTCGTTATTCAGTACTTTTCAGATATTTTTTTCCCAAATCTCTCCCAGGGTGGCCCCGTGATGGGAAGTGTACTTCCAAATCAAACTTGAGCCTGAAGTTCGATTAGAGTCCTGAGTACATTATTGAATGGCCCTAAAGGAATTAAGGGAACCCAAGATTCAGCTTCAAGAGCTAACGATGCAAGATGCATCCATTCGAGTTCTTTGTCGTGGAAAGCTCAGGTATTATTGCTCAAAAGAAAGACAGATCGCTCGTTTTTCATCGACTATAGAGAGCTAAACCTACTCACTATGTGAAATACCTACCCACTTCCTGGAATTGATGGGTTATTCGACCAACTACAAGGCGCCTCCATCTTTTCTAAGATGGATTTGCGATCAAGATATTACCAATTATGGATACAAGAAGAAGATATTCCCAAGACATCTTTTAGCTCTCGTTATGGCCTCTACAAGTTCTTGGTGTTGTCATTTAGGCTCACCAATGCACCATCCCCTTCGTGGAGTTGATAAACAAGGTGTTCGAACCGTTCAGAAAGTGAGGGGATAGATCTGCTTAACTCTAGAGGGGGGGGGGTGAATAGAGTATTTTAAAACTTTGATTAGTTTTATAGCGGAATTAAAATAAGTGATATCAGTATATGTATAAAGAGAAGTAAGAAAAAGAAACTATCACAACACAATAGAAATAAAGAAAGGAACAACCAGACGACACAAGAAAATTATAATGGTTCCCCAAAAATGGGTACATCCACTCTTCTATCACCCTGGTAGGAATCCACTAACAGGTTTTTGATCAGGTGCCCTGTCACCACAGGTTTTTGCTCAGGTGCCCTCTCACCACAAGATCTATTTCAAGGGAGATCTCACAACCCTTTAAGATTTTAATCAGGTGCCCAAAAACCAAATCAAGTCTTTTGATAAGGAGACTTGTCAACTAGGTGATAACTTTTGAAGGGAGTTAGAAACCCTTTTTACAGTGGGAAATGAAAAGTGATGTTGTCTTCTCTTTCTCAAACAACTGAGAAGACTTTAGTGGATGCTGTTGTCAAAGCTCCCCCTGATATGTTGAATGGTTCAGGAAGATGAGAGCTTTGCATAGGGTGTAGGCCTTGATGAAGATCTTCAGAAACTTCTTGGACTGGTGTTGATGAGTTGTCCCTTTGATGCCTGAAGCAGAAAACTGAAGAAGACTAAAGATCTGTGTGTGATGTTCTTCTTCAATTTCCTATAAGAATGATAGCAATGCTTCTCTCTGTATCAGTTGTATGTCTGTAAAGTTGTTGTTCTTATTTTTGAAAAAGATCTTTTTATATTCTGAGAGGATTTCTGACTTTGAATTTTGAATATTATCCTTGATTTGCTGCTCAGAATCTGGGAGTTGAAACGGCTGGAAATTGTCTTAAATGTATTTCCTCAACTATCCCAGTAAATAAGTCAAGTAATTAACTCTGTGAAATCCTAATCAATGTTGCCTTGGAACGACTATATTCTTGAGAATATAAGCATTAATTATCAGAGAATTACTGCCTTAGAATAATACCAATTGAAATCAAAATGACAGAGAAGTCATCAAACTGATACTGAAAGAAATCGTCGAACTAAGGACAGATTTCGTCGACCTGAACTCAAAGTTCGTCGTGCAGAGAAATTGTCTTCGTCGAGCTGAGCTCAGAGAAAATTGATCTAGAGAAAAAACTGTCAATGCTGAGCTCCAAGTTTGTCGAACTGAGATAGACTTTCGTCGACCATAGAAACTGAGTAGAGGAGGGAGTTCGTCAACCTGAGCTCGCATTTCAACGAGCTCATCTCAGAGTTAAAACTCTGAGTTCGTCGATCTGCGATCGACGATCGTCGATCTGCGATCGACGATCGTCGAGCTGAGTTCGAAGAACTTCGAACTGATTTCTGAACTCTTGAAAACTGCAATTCTTCTAAGTCTGAGTCTCTGAATTCTCTGAGGTCTGGATCAAGGATTGTCTAACCTAGTCAGACTGACCTAGACCTTAAAACTAACAAATTTGACCCTAGGCTATACATGATTGGTCAATAACCTAATAGTGAACTTAGCCCAAATGCAAACTAGGGATCCAACATGTTCCTGGATCACCTCATGATCATCTTCGATCTATTCGAGAACCAAGGAAGACCACTCTAGACATCATATTTTAATGGATGTCGGAGTGTGTGGTTGCGAATTAAAGAATCGCTTGACTTCTGCCCCGATTTTTATGGTCCCCTCAAGTACCGAAGAGTTCCAGATTTACACTGATGCATTCTTGAATGGGTTAGGAGTTGTAACATGGTAATCACTTACGCACCTCGGCAATTGAAGCCGCATTAGCTAAACTACTCAGCCCACTATCTGGAGTTGGGCGCAATAGTTCTTTCCCCTCAAGTTTTGGAGGTATTATCTATATAGAGTTAGATGCGATATTTTCTCTAGTCATAAAAGCCTGAGGTATGACTTCACCCTGAAGAAGTGGAACCTCTAATAGCGCCGGTGGTTGGAATTCTTGTGTGACTATGACTTTGCTCTCCAGTACCACCCTGAGAAGGCTAGCAGAGTTGCAGGTACATTAAGCCATCGACCCTCAGTAATCGGGAGCTGGATGGGGCACAAGATGATCTGCATGACGGTATTTTGCTGTTTAGGCATCGTGGTTAATTCCCTTTATCGGGAGGATTCGAGAAGAAATTCTATTTGATACACACCAGTCGAGGTACTCCATTTATCTTGGTGTAGTTAAAATGTATGTTGACCTAAGCAGGACCATATTCTGGTTAGAGATGAAAAGAGATGTCACCAACTTTGTTGTACAATGTCGGATCTGTCAAGGGGTCAAAGCCAAATACCGTAACCCAGGAGGCTTGATGCAGCCCCTACTGATACCATAATGGAAACTTAAGGACATCTTTATGGACTTTGTCCACGGCTTACCTCGGACTCGTGCTGGAAATAACTTCAAATAGATCATTATCGATGTCTTGGCCAGACTTTTCATAGAGCATGTAGTCCGATTCCATGGAGTGCCAAAGTCCATCGTGTCTAACCATGATGGGCGTTTCACTTCAAAAGTGTGGAGAAGGGTGCAGGTTTACTTGGGAACCAAAATTGGCTCCAACACCGCTTTCCATTCCCAGACAGACGATCAGACAAAAAGGACTAATCAGACGATGGAGGATCTTCTTCGACTATGCGTAGTGGAGAACAACGAGCCTTGGGAGCAGCTGCTACCACTGGTGGAAATTTTCTTATAATAACAGCTTTCAGGTCAATTTTAAGATGGCACCGTACGAGGCACTGTATAGAAGACATTGTCGGACTCCATTATCTTGGGCCCAAGATGAGGACCCTGAAGCCATAAGAGTAGCTTATATTGATGACACTAAGACATCGATATGACTAATCAAGGATCGGATGCGAGAAAGAAGCGCAGAGCCAACAGGCTAAATATTATAATGCACGACACCGACCGGTGGAGTTTAGTGTGGGAGAGATAGTGTTTTTGAAAATCAAGCTCATGCACAGTATCTCTCGGTTGAAAAATCAGAAGAAGTTGGATCCCTGGGATTTGGGCCCTTATAATGTGATAAAGCATGTTTGCCCAATTACGTACTGATTAGCCCTGCCCAGAGTTAGCAAATCTTCATGATGTTTTTTATGTCTCTTCAATAAGGCGTGTTCTTTGGCAACCAAATCAACATCTTCCTACACCGCTTGTACCACTATAGTCGGACAGATCTAACCAGTTAGAGCCAATGAAGATGGCAGACTTCAAGATGAAAAACCTGCTATATAAGGCTATATCGATATTCAAGGTCCTATGGTCATTTTGCGGACAAGACGAATACACGTGGGAACTCGAGTCCCTCGTCCGAGAAATATATCCGGAGCTCTTTTCCCAAGTATGTTACACTTACCCCATTTCTTTAAGCAAATTTTCGGTGACGAAAATCCTCATACTTTTTATTGGATTGTAACATCCATACTTTTATTTGGTCACTAAAACCCTAGTGTATCCAACAAAAGTGACATGAACCTCTACTCGTGACCCACAGTAAGGTAGGAGGCAACCCTAAACGGGGATATGGAGCTAAAGAACTCCGATCTGAGTTCTATCATTTCTTATGGCCTCGTATAGTCAATACAAGTGCGTTGGAACTTGTTCTGTTGTATTCCTAGGTGATATGACGAATATGACCATTTTGAGTTTTGTAGCGCGGCGCAACGCGCACTTTTTGAATATCGAGCAATTAAACTCCGATTTGACCCTAGTTAGTGGCGTTGGATTCATATGATCAATATAAGGTCAACAGGGTTCGTTCCGGTCAATTTCGATCATAGGTGGTCAATCTGCGGTCAAACCAAGCATTATCGTGCACCGAAAAGCGTGCACACACCAATTATGACACGATACCCCAACTTTGACCCGACCCCCAATGACTTGGATGTAATTTGACTTTGACTCACATTGGGGACCCACTCATGGTTGACTTTGGTCAAACCTCCCTAAAATTGAATTTTCATTAAAAAATTCTCATTTTCAAGTTACCCCCACTTGAGGTCATTCATGCAGGACACCCTTGGGCCCAACTTCAAATCTATATGGGATTTATATTCCAGAATAATGACAGTAAGGTGGGTGGGCCTTGGGCCAAGCCAAGAGAGAGCCTCTTTCTCTCTCTTTTTCTTTTTCTTAAGCCCAAACCCACTTAAGCCTTTCTCCAAGCCACCAAGATGGTGACACCTGGTTGAACCTCTCCCTCTAGATGGCTGCCACCTGCTGCCCTTGACATGGTTTGGGTTAATCCAACCCAAGGTAAAGGAAAAGCTCAAATCATAAGCCTCCACCTACCCCCATCCTTTCCCCAAGCCAAGCTCCAACTAATGGGAGGCTTACACCCTGATTGTACCTATCCAATGGAGGGCTGACATGTGCCCCATACAGCTGGGGAGTTAACTCTACAAGAGTTCGCAAACCACACCTCTTGGTTTGCTTAACCAAGAAGAAGAAGAAGGGCGTAGGGGCCTTAACTTCTTCCTCTAGAGAAGTCTCATTCCTCTTCCCCATCTCCGATCGACCCCAGCCACAACCTCGTCAGAGCTCGACCTCACTGGAATTCCCCCCACCCGAGCTCCTACCTTGCCCGATGAAAAAGTTTTGAACATGAAAAATGTTCCTCTTGGTGTCAGCTACACCTCATAAAAATTGAAGATTTTTCAGTCACTATTTGGTATTTTAAAAATTAAAATAGTATTTATTTGACTAATTTGAGAGACCTAAAATGCTTCTAAAAATCTGATAAAATTCTTAGTGATAATTGGAGCTCTTATGCATGCTCTATCATGATTTGGAGATTTTTGGTTATGCCTTGATATTTTTCAAGCATTTAAAATTGTGGATTTCATATTTGGAAATTAATAGAGGCAAATTTTCCTGATAAAAATCTCGTAAAATCGTATGGATGATTTATATTTACTAAAAACATGTCACGATGAAATTTGAGATATTTTCGAGCATTCTTGCTATTTTTGAGATTTTAAATCATGCTCGAGATTAATTTAAAGTTTGCTAGGTGCAAAAACTTCCTATTAAAATGTCTTATATCATTACAAGAGATTTTTGGGGTTAAGTACATGTATTGGACATGTGTGTATGAATTTTGAGGCATTCCTCACATTTTATTATAATGATTTAGCCGAGCCTATTTTAAAGATGCTAGAGCCTATATAAGACCTTAAAATGATTTAAAATAATCAGATCATATTTTAAATATTGTTAGTGGTTGTGTAAGACCTCAAATCGGTGAAAATTATTTTGAAAAGCATGTATTTTATATTTAAACCATAGTTTGGTGATTTGAAATACGACTTATTTTAAATATAAAAGTAATCGTTTGTTCGAGCATTAATGAATTATTGAAGCTCAATCGTATGTCGAAATAACTCGAGGAACTCTTGAGATATATGTTTTGGCGAATTCAATTTTGAGTTCTGGTTTCCTTAATTTCCGTCTCTTTGTTGCATAAAAGAGGTTTTTAATCGGAAGAAAATGATATTAGGCATAACATAGAAACTTGATTCGCCCTGATGCAAGCAATTGAGGTTAAGAGATGATGTTAAATCTCTTGCAGATATTTAGCACTCGATAATCCTTATAACGAGGAATAAGTTATTATAATAAGGTTGTAATCCCTAAATATAATTCTCATTAAGCTGTGATTAAAAGCCGCAACTGAACTTAATATCAGACATTAATAATGGGTGAAACCCAAAAGAAGTTTTATAAGAATAGAAATGGAATTGAACTTGCCTCCTGAGAACGGAGATGAAACTGAACTTGCCTTTTGAGAACGGATATGTAGCTGAACTTGCCTCTTGAGAACGGAGATGAAACTAAACTTGCCTCCTGAGAACGAAGATGGAACTAAACTTGTCACCTGAGAATGGATATAGAACCGAACTTGCCTCATGGGAACAAAGATGGAATTGAACTTGCCTCCTGAGAACGGAGATGGAACTAAACTTGCCTCCAAAGAACGAAGATAGAACTGAACTTGTCTTCTGAGAATGAAGATGGAACTGAACTTACCTCCTGAGAATGAAGATGGAACTGAAGCCTCCTGAATGGAGTGATAGGACTATTAACCATTTTCTTTATGATTTATTCTAGTCTTGCACTGGTCTAGTTTCTTTATTTATTTCAATTTTTTTTCAGTACTTCATTCTCGTACTGGTCCTGCTTATTTACTTTCAGTTTAGTTCATTTCATTTAAGTACTACTCCAGTCATGTACTGGTGCAACTCCTTTCAATACTTTCAGTTCATTTCTTTCTTTTCAGTACTACTCCAGTTCTATACTGGTCAAGTTTCTTTCAGTACATTAATTACAATTATTTCGATTCAGTACTACTCTAGTTTCGTGCTGGTCTAGTTTATTTCAGCACTTTACTTTAGTGCCTCTACAGTTTAGCATTTCATTACTGCAGTTCGTACTTTATTTCAGTACCTATTTACGCAGTTTATTTTAGCAGCATATTTACTTACTGCTTTTATTTATGCAATTTACTATTTCTGCATTCTAGCTCGGGTCCTGCTCTAACGAGCGGTTGACTTTTTTGTAGAGCGTTAGTTGGGGATAACCGAGAGTTGAGTTATTCCTCCAGGGTTTGCCCCAAATAACATGCTCCCACGCTCATTATGCTCCTTGTATAAAGTTGAGCAGCACGTTGATTCGAGAAGGCATCTTGGACAAATTATTTCATGTCGAGTAGGGCAGGCCATTGTAAACCCGATATGTGTCAGTTACTTATATATTGAAATGCTTGTGAATTGTTTGCGGTAAAAAGTGGCACGTTGGTCATGCTCGTAGACCGTATGTACCGGTGTGGGAAGGTTGACGACTTAAGACAACAGGAAGATGCGTACGACGGATGACCAGCCGTTATGTTTTTCCCCGTTGGGTTTCCTCCGCTGGTCGGCCAAAATGTTGAATCGTCAGATGTCGCTCACATCTAACAGTACATGGGATTTATACGTGGGGCTTGGGTAGTGTGGTACGTCCACACCCAGAAGTGGCAGGACTGACCATTGTCACCAACGACCACATTGGTAAGGTCCGCGGGGTTCGCTACCCCACTGGAAGATAAGCGGTCCAATCTTTTTCAATATAGTGGGTATGTACAGGTTTGAATACCGACGGTATGCTCAGGTTTAATTACCTGCGATGTGCGCAGTTTGAATACTTACAGTGACTGTGGGTTTTGAGCGCCTGCGTTGTGTTGGCAGGTTTTGAACACCTGTGTTGTGATTGCATGTTGTGAGTACTTGTTTGTTATGTGACTTGCAAATTAGCTCCTATTAAATAACTTATATTTATGCTACTACTTTCAAGTTATTTTATGTTACACTCTTTCAGATATTTGCTTCTAGCTTAAGAAATGAAAATGTATTATAAATGAAATGCTACTAACTCTCTTTTGCTTCGGCTATTATTGATAATATTGAGGCTCACTTTCGTCCCCAAATTTAGAGATCTTGGGGAGGAGGTGTGAATCCACTTATTCCTGTGACTAAAGGTTATTTAAATAACCATTCACAAAAGATGGAGGTGTGCGAGACCCAGATACTGCGTGAGAGCGTACCTGTTATAGAGCCGACACGAACAGATGCACCAGTCTTCTCTCGAGCCCTTAGAGATGAAAGCCCTTAGCATGGTAAAAGCAGGAAGAGTGTTGTAGTTTTCTTTAGCCCAATGGGCCGCATGTATAAACTTTTGGCTATGACATTTGTTATAAATGTATTTTGCTTTCTGAATTTCTTCCACTGTGAATTGATGTGATGAATTTCCATAACATGACAAGCCGATCATTCTATGCTTGGAGAGTGGGTCGTTTCCACCTAGATAGCGTAGGGTGGTTGTCTTGGGTGGTAAGACCCATCTTCGACCCGACCTGATCTATGGTTAGGAGAGGGTCTCACACCATGGTGGGTGCGAAATGTGGTCTTGGGAATGTCTCCCGTTGCTATGCGGACTTGGTGATAACCGGCCCGCAGATCCAACTTCGAAAATAAAACCGCGCCATGCAATTCCTCGATCAATTCTTCAATCATCAGAATCGGAAATTTGTTTTTTATTGTATTTTTGTCGAGTTGGTGATAGTCAACACATAATCGCCATGTGTCGTCGCTTTTCTTTACTAATGCCATCGGGGAGGCGAATGGGTTGTGACTGTGCCGAATCATCCCGGTCTCAAGCAATTCATCAACCATCTTCTCAATTAGATCTTTTTGAACCGGGGGATAGTGGTAATTTTTGATGTTCACCAGTGTCGTGCCTTCCAGGAGAAAGATACAGTGCTCGTTTTGATGGGTCGGAGGGAGCCCTTTTGGTTCCGCAAAAATATCAGGAAATTGATCGAGGACGAGCTAAAGCTATTGCTGCTCGGGTGCGGGCAGAGACTGATTTGAGGCCCAGGGCTGAATGTTAGCATGCATTTGATACTCACCAGGTGCCAAGAAATTAGAATCAACCTACGTGAGAGTAGACTGTTGTCTGCCAGTGACGCCATTACTGTTTGACAATTGACATAGTGCAAGCATGTTGAGTTCGCCGTCGCGGTTAATTAACTTCTGTGACCGTCTCGACTGCATCCACGTGCTCGCCAAGTGTTGGGAGCCCCGCAATGAAATTTTGTGCCCATGAGTGAGGAAATCCATCTTCAAATTTTGGAAGTCCTACTGGACAACGTTGAGGGTGACCAACCATTGTTCCCCAACACCATCTCACAGCCCCCCAATGGTAGTATGAGCATGTCAGACGTGAAGGTGACGCCCTACATTTTCCACAGGAAGCTCAGGACCTTGTGGGAGCTCGCGATCGTCTTCCCATTTGCCACTACGATGTCAAAACTGGGGATAGAAGTCAACGGGCATTTTAACCTTACCGTCGTATCCATGTCAAGAAAATTATGCGTGCTGCCATAGTCGATCAAGATGTAGATGGGTTGGCCCCGATACGATGCGGTGACTCACATTATTTGGAAGTGGGTGGTGCCATCTAATGGACCGAGATTTGAGGCTTGGGGTCATCCTCGTGTTCCTCCGTGAGAGTGATCTCCTCCAAATGCGTGAGGACCTCTTCCTCTACCTCCTCGCCGTCCGAGACGAGTTCCAAGCATATGATTGGCGTCATTCTAAACAACGATGGCCCGGAGTATATTTGTTGTCGCACCAAAAACTGAGGCCTATACTTCGTCATTCATCCATATCCGTCGACGAGAGTTTCCTTCCACCAGGTCCCGATAGCTTGAGTGATTGGTTAGGAGTGGGTGTAGCTACATGTGACGGTCCAGATGTTGGGCCCGTGGACGTGATGACCCTTCTAGTCTCCCGGGAAAACCGATCTGAATAACTTGAGGAGACCTGCTTGTTGCTAAGAAGTAATTGTTGTTCTTGTAGTCTTGCTAGAGAGAAAACATCTTGTAGTTATTGGGTTGGAACATGCGAACGGCATATTCGATCTCCCCCTTCAATCCGGCTAAATAGAAATTGATGACATGTTCTTCTGGAATGGCTACACGATGTAATAAGAGATCGAATTTATCCAAGTAGGATTGTATTGCCCCTTTCTGGCGAAGGTTCTTCAACTCGCTAAGAGGATCATCGAATAGGATGGAACCAAAATGGCTGTTGAGCGCCTTACCATATTCCTCCCACGAGGGCCATGTACAACCACATATCCGGTGAGTGGGGATCGACAGGAGCCAGACTAGCCAAGTTAGGTAGTCCAAACCCTTGGCGTCGAGTCCACTCAGCGCATTCCGCTGGCGTCGAGTCTACTCGACGCCTCCACCTCGACATCGAGTAAGTCTTGTTCACTTGATGCCTCCCGCCGCAGTGTTGAGTGGGGTGAGATCTATCAACGCCTCTTAGCATTGAGTGACATCTCGACAAATCTGTCAGCTCGCCCAGGTGGGGTGTAGCGGAATAGGGGTGAGTGGAGCAGCAGACTCGCACTCGCCCATGGCATAGGCAGTTGGCGAGTGGGGCATTTCTGGCCCACACTCGCCCAGGGTCATAGGGAGGCCGCGAGTGCTAGCACTATAGAGCACTCGCCACCCCATGCGAGTGGAGGTTTTCAGGGGCCACTCGCCCAGTGCATGTTGTATGATGTATTTTTACCATTTTACTCCTGCTAGCCTGCCCATAGCCTTTTGGAATAGTGAAGTTATGCTATTGGCAGGCCAATCTAGACTGCACATAGCTATTCAGAACAACGGAAGTTGGCTGTTGGCAGACCATTTTCAAAAAACTATAAATAAACCTAATGAGGTACCTTAGAAGGCATGCTTAATTGTGCCCTGGTCTTCTTGTGCTTTTTGAGGTATCCTTAGCTCAGCACTTGGCTAAGGAGGGGAAGCGCTCTAAGATCTTCCGGGTGTGTGGTGGGACCTTCGTGCTGGAGCCTTGGGTCCGTTTCTTATCCTAAGTCTCTAGCTATTTGAATTTGTCAGGGAGAAGTAAGTGCAAGATCACCCCTTCCCCAAGGATTCGAACTCCACATAAGCCGATTTTCGGTTTCAATATTTTGGTGTGGTGAGGGTGGAGAGTGGTCAACATTGAAAATCCTTCGTGAGATCAATGATTGGAGGTGAAGGATAGGGATCTGACAGGGCCAACTCGCCACCTCCCCCTCCACTCGCCACCTCGGGATGTTCGAGGATTTCAGGCAGGAGGCGATTAGCCTCGTCAAGTTCGTACTCGGTACGCGCGCCGAGTGCTCGATGCCAGTGGTCCCAGTTATCGCAGTCCCAACCCTAGGCGAGAACGCTCCCGATAGGCGACCTGGGAAGGAGGTAGCAGAGAAGGGGAGGGAGCGAGATCTATAGGAGCGAGTGTTGTTCCCCGGCTCGACGAGTGGAGGCCGGATCGGCGAGATGGGTGTGCGAGATCCCCCGGCTCGCCCAGTAGGGGGAGGCAGCCCCTTACGCGAGTTGGTCTCATCTTCCCTAGTTATAGAGGGGTTTCATGAGCCGGAGATGTCCTAATACACCGGAAGGACGATCCGGTTCAACACATCCAGTGGTTTGAGGATGTGTTCTCGATCCGACAGATGTCGGATGCGTTCAAGTGCAGTCTCTTCACCATCACCCTCAAGGAGAAGGTAAGAGATTGGTTCCACCAGGATCCGGCCAGCTCCATCATTTGTTTTGAGGACCAACATCGCGGGTTCATGCTGAGGTTCACCACCTCTAAGAAGAGGAAGAGGGAGTCTTAGTACCTATTCAACATCAAGCAGGGGTGAATGAGACCCTAGAGAGCTATGTGGACCGGTTCCAGGAGAAGGTCCTCTAGGTCCAGGAGATGTCAGGGCACACCCTGATGATGGCCTTCACCTTGGGGCTACAGCAGGGTTTCTTTAGGATGGAGCTGAAGAGAGTGCCTCCTCTCTCCTATGAGGAGCTGATGGAGAGGACAGCAAGGGAGGTCAGTGAGGAGGCGTCGAACCCGGTCTTTGCCCGGAAGCTGGCCAAGTGGGCCACGGAGGAAGAGGAGTCAGGAGGTGGCAGAGGTAAGGAGGTGAGAAGAGCTAAACCCAGGCAGAGGGAACAACAGCAGCAGCCGAGGTGGGGGCGCCAGGAGCCGAACAATCGGCTCGACTGGAAGCAGCAGGAGTGGCAGGACCAAGGCCAGCGGAGAGGTTTCCATGGAGGAGACAATCGCTAGGGGGCTAGGGTCAGTTCAACCCCCAGGCTGGAGCTTTGGCTACAGCAGGGATGCGCGCGCGCACCCGCGCGCAGGGACCCGCGCGCCCGCGCGCAGGGACGCGCGCGCGCAACAGCGCCCTGGGTCGCGCGCGCGCACCTGCGTACCCCCCCCCCCTGCGCGGGCAGTCGTGCGCCAACCACCGGGCGGCCAGGTGCGCCGGCACCTGCACCCGTGGCCGGCCATGCACGCTGCCCATGGCCGCGGGAGGCTAAGGATGTAACCCCGGCCACACGCCTCGATTCCGCGGAGGCGGACACCGCTCTTGACGCCGCTCGATGCTGTCACCGAGCATCTCTCCCTTCATGAGACTCATGTGCATTCCTTCGAAGTGCCGCTCTCCGTCATTTCCGCCTTCTCTCCGGAAGAAGTAATGAGGACAAGGAGGAGGGAGATGAGGAAAAAATCCTATGTTGTTTTCTTCACTTTGTTCCTCAACAACAAGGATTTGGGGGGCAATTGATGGGGATTAACCCATTTTTAAACCATTTGGGGTGCGTATAGCCGTTCCAAATGAGGGGATCATGGGGTTGACTAGTCAACCCACTCCCCATGATCCCCATCATGATAGGAGGAGAGTGGGAGGGCCCACTTCCCCTTTTATCTCTCCACTAACTCCTCTCCCATCACAAAAGGAGGAAACCACCGCCGGCTACCACCGCTCGACGGGCACCACTGGCCGCCTCCCGCCAGCCGGCCGCCTCCCGCCAGCCGGCCGCCTCCCGCCGCCGGCCGCCGGCCGGCCGCCTCCCGCCGCCGGCCGCCTCCCGCCGCCGGCCGCCGGCCGGCCGCCTCCCTCCGCCGGCCGGCCGCCTCCCGCCGCCGGCCGCTTTCCTCCGATCACCGCCGACTGATTGCACGCCGCCCGTGCCTCCACCGTTTGATTGCGATGGGGCCTCCGTAGCCGTCCGATCCGTGAGTAACCACCCACTAACCCACCTAGTTAGTGGGGGGACCCACCATGATCTCCACCTGGAGGCTATAAAAGGACCCCCAGGGGCTCCTCATTTCTCACTTTTTCTCCTCCCTGGTTCTTCTCCTTCTTCCTCAGGGGAGAGCTCTCCCGCCTCCTCCACCAAGTCGGCCTCTGCTCGCCGTGAACACCGCCAGTCACCAACAGCCACCGGCGGCCACCAGCATCCACCAGCGGCTATAGGCACCCCACCAACGCATTGGCAGCAAGAGGACGCCCAAGACCTCGAGGAAATCGCAAGAACAGGATATTGGGAGCGAGCAAGTGCGCGCCGCCCCGAGCATGCGCGCCAGGAGCATTACACACATTCCTTTGTCCAAGTCACTCCCGCGGTGCAGCCTGTTGCCCGCAGGAGACTACAGTCTCTCTCTCTCTCTCACCCCTCAAGTTGTAACGGGAGCGGCTTGTCGCCCCGATTCACCAAGCATACTGTAATCACCCAAAGCTAGTAGAATTTGACCGGCACAGACCCGGTTACGTAATTTTTTACCCATTTCAGGGGTTTTTCCACGTCATCAAGACTTGTCTTCACTGTTCATTTTCATCGACTGTGTGCGAGCTCGACCGCTTCGGGAGCTGAGATGGTCCAAGATTATCCGGTCCGACCGGGGCGTCGAGTTAGTCCGCAACATTAATAAACAAAGTTTTCAAAAAAAAAACTCCACAAACACCACATTAAGGTCCGGTTCATGCGGTCGTAACCGCTTGACCGGTGAAAATAAGTTCCCCCCCCCCCCCCCCCCCCCCCCCAATCGGAGCCTTAGTGAAAACAACATTTTTAATTAACCACGCTGAAGCCAAACTGTCGAAACAAATGCAGTCTTAGCGGGTGTTTGTTTGTACATGATGAAAAAAATATGGATGAATGTGTCTTCAGGAGCACTTTTACATTGAGAGTATGGATTGATATTCACAATAAATTTGTATTTCTTACTTATTGTTCCTGTGTCAGTAAAAATTTTCATAAGTGTTTATGAGTTTTCTTAATCTTTGGTAACTTGATAAATTGATATTTTGGCAACTTAATTTCAATAATTGCAAAATTTTAATTTATTTCATCATGCAGTCAAACATCATTTTTGATCAGTTCTGATTCTACTCACTGAATTCCATCCTCCAATCAAACATCAAAATTGAATCTGCACAAAGCCAATTCCTGCAGATATTAATTCTCTTCGAAAAACTAATTCCGAAAAACTAATGATTGTGTCAAACAAATCCTAAAGGATTTGGAAAATTAGCCCTCTGCACTCCTTAATATTGTGTTTTTAACACATTACACATCAAAATTTTAATTTGGTACATTACACCTCTCAAGTACGTTTAAGTTGGTAACTTGCACCATAAGTTGAATTTTGAGGAGTGTTTTGGCCCGCAACTTAAAAAGTCCCAATTTTTAAGTTTGCATTTGACATTGCTAATTCCAGCACCCTTCGAATCTCTTGCTAGTTTTTTCTCCTTTAGTTTCTCTACACTAAATATCTTTATGATCTTGCTCACAAAGGTGACTTGAAGGCTAGTAATTAGGTATTATCTCCTGCAGGAGTTGAAGTGATTTTGTACATTTCAGAATACAAATGGATTGCATGAAGTTCCCTTCTATCAGATGTTGAAAGCAGTGTGTCATGAATTGCTGTTTTTACTGCTCATGCTCTCTGCAACGGCCATTGAAGTTGGATATCCCTGCAGCATTTGTGATATCAACAATTTTTAGAGTACGAAAGACATCTTTCAATGCTAGAAAGGATGTTATTTATTGAATGCGGCTGCATACTTCTTCATTCCGCTCGAGCTCTTATATTTCGCAACATGCTCGAATCTCTTCCATTTCAAAAGGACCGTCCCCGAGTTTTGAATCCTTCACAGTTATTTGCAAATTCACACACTCAATGTGTTCACTTCACTGTTATGAGCCCAGCTCCTTTCTCTTGATTCTTGAGTTGAGGCAAATTGCCTCAATGGAGTTGTATGAGCACTCAATTCCTGTTAGTGATCAAGATGCCGTAGAAGTTGATGAATCAAATGGTGTGAGGATACTAGCGCGTGATTCTATGCCTGAATCGGCAAGTGGCAGGGAAGATCCTAAGCCAGTGGCAAAACTAGGAATTTTTTGATCTCCCTTGTTGCACATACTTTTCATCCATATTTGAGACTTCTATAACATGCTTGTTACAAAAAGTGACATTTGATTTATGAAGGTTTGTCATTCAATATCATCATTCCTCATTTTGAAGAGTACGTAGATGTTTTGATACCTTCACAAAATTCATTGCATTTATAATATCTTGATCTTTCCTTTTGTAAAGATTGAGACAATTCATGCATTTTTGCGAGAATATTTTTCATCAAATGCAGTAGAAATATAAAATCAAATGTCAAGATATGAATAAAAAGAGTGTTGGTCATTCCCCTTTGATTTCCATCTACTTCATCAACTGTAATAATCTCAAGAACATCAATAATAGAAGAAAACATACAAATAAAATTCAGTACGGTGCCAAAATTTGAACTTCATCTTGTATCTCTAGTTCTTTTTAGTTCCTAAGGTTGATTCAAGTCTTGGCCGCTTTCTAACTCTCCACAATCAAGCTCCCGAGCTATTCGATCAACTTCCAAAGCTTTAAGCGAATCACGTCGCTTACAAGAGCTTCCAACCACATTCAAAACGATGTTAATAAGTGAGAATAACTCGGCAATTTCAAAGCACCCGAGCTACTCGATCTAAACTGATGCAGTGATTCGGGAAAAGGGCAAAATCTGAACTGGAAGTCGGGAAAAAAATCTATACTTGATGGGCCTGGTCGCTGGTGCCTGGTGAAGTCAAAGGGGGAAGGGCGCTCACACGGTGCCGGCATCAAGAGTGTCAGGAAGAGACGACCTGATGTAGTGATTCGGGAAAGGGGGCTGCCGGAGTGTCGGTGATGTCGGAGTAGGAAGGCCCTGCAACGCCGCAGAAAACTTTAGGGCAAATGGGGAATGTATGAGGAAGGCGAGGAGAAGAAGATGGGGCCATGGAGGAGTAGGAGGGGGCGAAGAGTGGAGGAGATTACCTGGGCTCGGGGAGGACAGAGGAGTGGGGTCGTCGCCCGTCAGGGAAGAGTTGGGGGAGAAAAGCTAGGGCAAACTTGCGAGGAACAACGGAATGGCGGAGTTCGCAATTTTTTACACCCGGGCACGTGTCCCGTCCGCCTATGTCCTGAGCCAAATTCTACATCTGCTATTAGGATGTCGATGCTGAAGGTATCAACTTTCAAGGGCGGGACGCAGGAGATTGTCCAAACCTCATATGATATATTGAACCCAGTTTAGATGATTATAGGATTTGAGCCATCATAACCTAGAGATTATCAAAGTAGTTGATGATCAAGTGGTTGTTGCTATTTCTCTTGCCGCCTCATTGAAAGAGTCACTTTGATCAGAGATGTTGCCGGTCATCCGGCATTTTTCTGGTTCGGAGAATCGGACTGTCTTAGCTCGGAGTTGGACCGGGTGCGTAAGTAATCAATGAAAAACAACAACAAATGACAAGAGACTTTTTTAAAACGTGAAAAACCCGAAAAGGGTGAAAATCACGTGGTCAGATCTGTGTCGGACCAAAATCTACTATTTTATTGAGTTTACAAGAGTTGAGATTTTCCTCGCGCAACACCCCATTTTTCCTGATTAAAGAAGTTGGGGGTTCTGGAAGCTACCGCGTGGCGGTAGTTAGCTACCACCCGACGATAGCCCTTTTTCGTCGAGTGAGTCGTGACGAAAGAGTCGAGACGAAAGCGTCGAGACAAAAGCATTAAGTAGCTACCGCGCGGCGATAGCGCTACCACTGGCGGTAGAGTGGCAATCTGTGGAGGCTAGCAGATCTGTGAGCTACCGCAACGCGGTAGGTAGCTACCGCCGGTAGCAGGTAGAACCAGTTCCGTGGGGGCAATTTCTTGTCGTACGATCTTCTTAAAACTTGATCATGTGGACGATAATCCCCTGTCCATGAGCCCTAAGTAGAGCTGAGGGCTTCACTCCTCCCATTTCTCATTTTTTGGGTTGAGAAGTTAGGGTTTGAGAGAGAGAGAGAGCTTGGAGGAGGAGGAAGAGTCATCTTCCGCCATTCACGAAGCTCAAGAGCTCCGTTCGTCAATCCGAGGTCAGATTTGTGGAGAGGGTTTGAAGGCGCACACTTCCATTCGTGCAAATCAAGATCTCCATGACTAGGAAGAGGAATCAAAAGGCAATGATATTTATCCTCCCAGTCTTTAGGATGTGTGCATGTCATCCATTTCGTTTATGTATTTATTCAAGCATTTAGGCACCAGATCTCTCTAATGAGAGGGGTTCGGGTCGCCATTGTACAACCCCGTATCCGACGAGTGGGTCGGCAGGAGCCAAACTGGCCAAGTCCAGCCCAAGACCCAGGTGATCCAGGCCCGCGACGTCGAGTGAGGCGAGCTCACTCGACGCCCCCAGCCGCGGCGTCGAGTGAGCTCGCCTCACTCAATGCCTTCAGCCACGGCGTTGAGTAGAGCGAGTTTACTCAACACCTTCAGCCTAGGCTGCGTGCTAGTGAGGTGAGTTCTATCAATGCTTCTTTCTCTTGGCGTTGAGGGACATCTCGGAATCCGCCGGCTCGCACTCACCCCGGAGAGCTTGGCAGCAGCCCCGACTCGCCCAGACGGGGTAGGATGGTTTTAGAGGGGTGAGTTTGTACTCGCCAAGCCCCGTTCGTCGAGCTCTGGGCCTTTCATCGAGCTCTTGGTTGTTCGTCGAGCTCTGGGCCTTTCGTCGAGCTCTTGGCTGTTCGTCGAGCTCTGGGCCTTTTGTCGAGCTCTGGGCCAGTTCGTCGAGCTCTAGGCCTTTCATCGAGCTCTTGGCTGTTCGTCGAGCTCTGGTCCTTTTGTCGAGATTTGAGCCTTTCGTCGAGCTCTGGGCTCGTTCGTCGAGCTCTAAGCCTTTCGTCGAGCTCTTGCCCGTTTGTCAAGCTCTAGGCCTTTCGTCGAGCTCTTGTCCATTCGTTGAGCTCTAGGCCTTTCGTCGAGCTCTTGGTTGTTCGTCGAGCTCTGGGCCTTTCGTCGAGCTCTTGGCTGTTCGTCGAGCTCTAGGCCTTTCGTCGAGCTCTGGGCCTCTTGACGAGCTCTAGCCGCTCAACGGACTCGCGACAGGAGAGCAAGGCAGGCCACGCCCGCACTCGCCAAAGGCCGAGCAAAAGCAGCGAGTGCCAGCTCCATCGAGCACTCGCCGCCCTTGCCGAGCAGAGGTTGTTGAGGGCTACTCTCCTAGTGCTCTATGAAGTGCTTTTACCATTCTGCCCATGTTGGTCTGCCCATAGCCCTTTGGAACAGCGGAGTTACGCTGTTGGCAGACCCAGTTGGGCTACACATAGCTGTTCAGAACAGCGGAGGTCGGCTATTTGCAGGCCATTTTCAGAAATCTATAAATAGGACCCAAGGGGCACCTCAGAAGGCATGCTTACTTTTTACCCAGTCTTCTAACGCTTTCTGAGGTTGCCTTAGCTCGGCTCTTGGCTAGGGAGGGGAAGCGCTCTAAGATCTTCCGGGTGTGTGGTGGGACCTCCGCGCTGAGCCCTTGGGTCAGTTCTTTGTTCTTTTTCCTTGTCATTTTGCTTGCATGAGAGAAGTAGGTGCGCGATCACCCCTTCCCCAACGGTGAACTCCACAGAGACCGATTTTTCGATTTCAACATTTTGGTGCGGTGAGCGTGGAGCGTGGTCAGCACAGAAATATTCAGCATGCTCGATGACGGGAGGAGAAGGACAAGGCTCAGATAGGTCCGACTCGCCACCCCCCCATCTCTCGCCACGGTGGGGATGTTCGAAGACTTCAGACGAGAGGTGCTTGGCCTCGTCAGGTTCTCACTCGGCGCGCGTGCTGAGTGCTCGACTCCAGCGGCGCCAGTGCTCGCAGATCCGGCCCTTGACGAAGACGCTCCCGGCAGGAAAGCTGGGAAAGAGGTTGCAGAGGAAGGGAGAAACGGCGAGCTCCCCAGGAGAGTACTCTTCCCGGGCTCGGCGAGCGGCAGCAGGTTCGGCGAGATGGGTGTGCGAGACACCACAGCTTGCACAGTAGGGGAGGCAGCCCCTTCAGCGAGCTAGTTTCTTCTGCCATGGTTCCAGATGGGTTCAGGGAGCCCGAGATGTCCTACTACGTCGGGAAGGGAGACCCAGTCCAACACGTCCAGTGGTTTGAGGGCGTGGTCTCGATCCAACAGATGTCGGTTGGGTTCAAGTGCAGGATCTTTGCCATCAATCTCAAGGAGAAGGTGAGAGAGTGGTTCCACCAGCTACCGGCCAACTCCATTTACTGTTTCGAGGACCTGCGTCGGGGGGTTCATGTTAAGGTTCACCACCTCCAAGAGGAGGAAGAAGGAGTCGGAGTCCCTGTTCCACATCAAGCAGGGGGTGAATGAGACACTAGGGAGCTACGTGGACCAGTTCCAGGAGGAGGTGACCCAGGTCCAAGAGATATCGGGTCACACCCTGATGATGGCCTTCACCCTGGGGCTGCAGTAGGGTTTCTTCTGAATAGAACTGAAGAGGGTGCCGCCCCTCTCCTACGAGGAGCTAATGGAGAGGACAACGAGAAAAGACGACGGGGAGGCGTCGAATCCGGAGTTTGCTCGGAAGCTGGCCAGGTGGGCCACGGTGGAAGAGAGGCCAAGAGGTGGCAGAGGTCAGGAGGAGAGAAGAGTTGAACCCTGATAGATGGAACAGCTGCAGCAGTAGCAACCCAGGTGGGGGCGCCAGGAGCCAAACCATCGGCTAAGTTGGAGGCCGGAGTGGCAAGACCAGGGGCCGCAGAGAGGTTTCCAGGGGGAGACAATCGCCATGGGGGCCAGGGCCAATTTTATCCTCCAAGCGGGAGGTAGGGCCAGAGACCACCTCTTCCCGACCAGAACCAAGCTATGGTTATAGCCATGGGTGAGAGGAGGAGAGCGGCGCGGAGGAGGAAAAGAGAGGTTAGGGTGGAGTTGCCCTACTGTGACTTCCATCAAGAGGAGGGGCACGTCATGGCCACGTGCCCGGAGTTCCTCGAGATGAGAGGAAATACGGAGCAACAACAGCAACAAGACCGTCAGGGAGTGTGGATCGAAGAAGTCCTACCTCGGGCGGAGGAGGACAGGTATGAAGTGTAAGACCCCTTTTTTTTTTCTTTTTCAACCACCGGGGTCTTAGCCCAGAATTGCCGCTTTGCGGTGGCACCGACTCACGGGAAGGCAACCATTACAAAACGCCAATTCTGCCGGCCCTTTTCGATCACAAGAGAGAGAAGCATTTATACAAAAGTGTAAACAAGTCCACAGAAACATGTAAATAAAAGTGAAATCATAACCAGTCCATCAATAGTAATAATAGGAAAATAGATAAATGGGCTCGAGCCCAGTACATCAGAGTCCTCACTACAAGTCACTCATCGCGGAAGCTAAGAAAATATTAATCACTCACGGAGCTGGTCGCAGGTGCACCGGTGCTAGACTGTCCCACCTCCATGCGCACCGTACTCCGTTGGTGCTGGTCCCTGTCTCCCATCCGGAGCTCCTGTAATGTTTGGTTCGAAAACCATTAGTCATAAAGACTAAGCCCTATCATCCCCTACCCCTCCCACCACGGCTCCTAGGCACCGGGCGGAGAGGAGGAAAGGAAAGCTACAAATGTGGAGAATAATCAAGAAGGTGACGGTGGACCTAACTAGCAAGTTATAATAGATGAACAGTGTAAATGTTGTAATAGGTAGAACAATTAATAAGTAGCAAATTGTATAAAAAGAAGGCAGCTAGAGAACAGTAAGTAAACAAACAAGTAAGTAGGTATGTAACCTTAACTTATATGAATGCCCATACAAACTTATAAGTTAAGGGATCTTCTGCAAAGCTCCCATCGTATAAAAAGTCCCATACCGATTTATACGTTGGGGTGTCGGTTGTATGCAAATATGAGTGTAGTGATATGCTATGCCATGATTCATGCAAGTGCAACTCACGCACACGACTCTATGCGCACAGACCTTTAGTTCCCCCTGTTCGGGCAGCTAGCTTCACTCCCAGGAACCTCCATAGTGGCAAATGGAGACAGTGGGTCGGGCCCCCCACTCCTAGGCGGGCATCCACACTACCAGGCTTAGCCCTTCCGTACGCCCCTAGAAGAACACAACCTAGAGTACCCGCGTACTACTGCTGGCTGTACCCACCAGACTTTCTTTGGCTAAGTGTCCCACACCGCCGAGTCAGCGTACCGATGTCGGTGTGAACGACAATCAGATACCGAAGACCCACCACCTTTATTCTGTACTCCAACCCTCGAGCCCTCGGCCCCCCGGACAGTCCGTCCGTGCATCTACCTTCAGAGCTACTGTCTGAATGGCAACCAATCCTATAATTCTACTTTCCTAGCTATCGGGGAGTGTAAATGTGCAACCCTAGTTATACTAGTTGCTCTTTTAATTCATTATTCCTATGGTTTACGTTAGCCCAGGACTGCCCCCGGTATACCCCGTGAAGGGCTCTCAAGGGGCACTAGGAACCAAGACGGCGGCATTACGGCCCGAAGTTCCCTTTCGTAAGGCACTTATTATTATTGGTTGATCTCCCTTAACCCGATCCTCTTTTAGTTACTTTAGTTCTAACCCTAGAGTATTAAGACTCTTCCTCTTCTTCCCGGGATGGACGATCTTTCGTCGTTCCCATACTCCCTTATCCTAACTAGTCTCTCACTCTACTTACCTTGATTTCCAATGATGAACTCGATCTTAACTTGTCCTACCAACCATCAACTACCAGAATTCCGTGGCTTTACTATATGCAGACCATCCTAAGCAATATGAGGTACACAAGGGGAGGTACATCAAATTATCTTCCAAATCTCCTATAATATTTACTGGAGGTCTACCATATCATAATTTGTCTAAATCCAGAAACTTATAATTTTCCTAATTAATCTGTTATTTAATTAATTTTCCCGAAGGACGGGCCATGGGTACTTTTAAACATGAACTACATGATATTCTTAAGTAATGGCCACCCAAAAATTTATGATCACTAAATAACAGCAAAATAACCTTCAATTCAGATTTCCAGAATTTTACAGAAAGTATTTAGCCTCTAAATAATTTATCCAGTATAATCACGTTAATTCTATGTAATGAAGGAAGTACTGAAATTACTCATCAGAAAATTATAGAAAATTACTAATCAGTAGTATGGTATAAAAAAGATCTTTGTGCAAAGAATCATAATTTTTCCAGCTTGCTAAACACTACTAAAGATTTAATCAAATAATCAAGGTAAAACATACTTAATGAAGCAAGCCTTAGAATTAAACTTCCAAAAATCCCATAAAAATTTACAGAGATTTAAAACCATAATAAACGTTCTCTGCCTAAACCTCATCAATTTCCAAGAAGTATATATTCCATAATAAATTTTCTAAGCAATTCATACAAGCTACTACATCGTTAATGAAGTATCCAAAATAATGATCTTAAAATTCATAGAAAAATATCCAGAGCTTGTACCATCCCTATAATTCAGTCTACCCAAATCTCAACACTTTTCAATGTGTTCTAGTGTCATTTCCTATCTCTACAAGTTTTGCACCCTAAACTAGGGTTAGATTTTTAGGTATCCCAACGGTCTCCAAATCTACTAAGATTTCATCCAGAGAACTATATTGGCCCTAAGGTTCTCTTCACCCAATTTTCGGGTCAATCCAAGGTCATTTGACCACATGACCTTCACAAACCACCAAGATCCATCCTTAGGGTTGTGCCTTGGTTCTTAGGGCAAACTTACCCCGATCCACCTAAAACTCTATGAGGGGGTGCTAGAGAATATTACTAGCCAGTGGTAAAAATCTCAGCCTCTGTTGAGGTGATCTGACCACTCAAATCTCAAAGTGCACTTTTAACCTAAGACCCCTTATTAGGGCAAAACTTAGGGTTAATCATTTCTAATCCAAACCATCTCCAAATGAGATGAAAATTTATACAGAACCTTATGGTGAACCCAGGGACCACTCACCAAAATTTGGGAGGGTTTGGAAATTATTTAACCATCTAATTAAAATCGGCTAGGATTATTGAATTTTCCTAAAAACTATAGAAAAATATTTTGCAAAAATCCTAGATTTTGGACAGCATCTCAATATAGATAATATTAGTCCACACCCCAAATTTCAAGTCATTTTGATGACTGGATTGGAGTGGGGAATTTTTCTAAGGTCAAGATAGCCCTCTGGATAGACCTCACCAAAAGGGTGCTGTGGTCTAACCAGAATTCCAAATTAAGTGAAATCAATTTTGAATAAAACTAGACTTCAAGGGCTACATTGGCTATGTTGACCACGTTTCCTGTAGGAGCCTCTAGGTATTTTTTCTAAATTATTTAAAGCGACAGATAAATTCATTTAGAAATTGTTTTAAAAATAGAATCTAATTTTCATGACACTGTTCATCTTCTTCAACAGCCCGAAACCAGAAGCTTGAAAACTTAGTTTCCTGTAGCTTTTCCAAAGCTATTTCCCGACCATCCAGCCATCTCCCTGGCCGGCCACCACAACCACCACCTCTGTTGAGGTGAGGGCTATCGTCAGGCGGCGGCACGGCCGCCGGAGAGGCGGTTTCCGGCGAACCCGCCACCATGAAATTTTCGGAAAAACCACGAATACGCTCACCCGATCTGGCTCTTTTGAGCCCGATATCTCTCCTAACAATTCCTAAGATCTATCCGCAGAAGAAGAGGGAGGGGAGGACCTTGTTCGCGGGCTGGAGGCGTGCAGAGCGTCGGGAAGCCATTTGCGCGGTGGTGGCGTCGCCGGAAATTCTTCAACAGCAGGGGGGGAAATCTGGAATAGTTTGAGGGAGAGTGTAACCTTTTCCTCTTGCTCTTATGAGTCTTTTATAGGTCAGCATGTGGGGAGGGGAAAGGATGAAACGTTCGCGGCCATTAATAATTCCCTTATGATGTTTCGGTTATGGCAACGGCATTTGAAACGTTGGAGATGAAGAGGTGTTCGCCAGGTGGCGATTTCCTATTGGACCAACATTTCCTTAATTATTTAAATAATTAAAGTAGGAAACAGCCCATAAATACTCTTGGTTTTCATTCCCTTAATCAGATTTTATTACGACGTCAGTTACCGAAATTTCCAACCTGGCTGTCGTTTCGGCCTTGGTCACGGGCGTGACACATAGGTCACGGGCGTGACAGGCCCGGTTCGCCAATTCTGGGTTCGACGATCGTCGAACTAAGATCGACGATCGTCGATGGGTGGTCACGGGCGTGACACCCGGGTCACGGGCGTGACTGGCCCGTGTGGCCAATTCTGGTTCGACGATCGTCGAATTGGGATCGACGATCGTCGAGCGTGGTCACGCCCTATGTCACGGGCGTGACATTGTGGGTCACGGGCGTGACATGCCCGTGTGGCCAATTCTGGTTCGACGATCGTCGAATTGGGGTCGACGATCGTCGAGCGTGGTCACGCCCTATGTCACGGGCGTGACATTGTGGGTCACGGGCGTGACATGCCCGTGTGGCCAATTCCTGGTTCGACGATCGTCGAATTGGGATCGACGATCATCGAGCGAGGTCACGCCCTATGTCACGGGCGTGACATTGTGGGTCACGGGCGTGACATGCCCATGTGGTCAATTCCTGGTTCGACGATCGTCGAATTGGGGTCGACGATCATCGAGCGTGGTCACGCCCTATGTCACGGGCGTGACGGGTCGGTCACGGGCATGACCAACCCGTGACCCAAATTCTTGGTCACTTTATTTCGATTTCTGGGCTCCCCAGGGTTCTACCACAACCAACTGACTCCTAGGGGTCTAGCCGGAAATGGGATATTACAAATCCCAATAAACAAAACAAAGATTTCGTACCCGAAATCAAGGTTAAGCCTACGGGACTCAAATCGGGAAAAGAAGCTTGTAACATCCCATGAGAATTAAAGAAATTACATCCCTACGTTATGTTTGCTTTAGGCGGTTTCAAATATAAGATTAATTCGCCCACTTAACTAGGTATATACACCCCAATAAACAAAAGATTAGCCCATATTCTTGAAATTTCAGTCCCATTAGTTTAAAATAGGAAGGCAAATTGATTGTCCAGAGGGGTTGTGAGGTATACCTGACGAAAAAGTTCCAGGTATTTTTGCCGCATCAAGTCCTGTGGCTCCCATGTATGCTCCTCCTGCCCATGATTGTTCCACAGAACCTTGACCAACGGAACCTTCTTCCGTCGCAAGACACGCACTGCCGTGTCGTCAATCTTGATAGGCTCCAAGTTGACTGACCGATCCGAGGCCACCGGGCCATCTGCCGAGGAAATCAGCTGCTCAGGGCATAGCAGAGCCCTCCGAAGTGAGGATACGTGGAAGACGTCATGCAATCCCGCTAACTCCGGCGGTAGCTCCAGTCTATAGGCTAAGGGGCCGATCCGCTCCAGGATCCTATAGGGCCCCATATATCTCGGACTGAGCTTCTTCCGCCCGCGAACCCGCGAGACTCCGTGCATCGGCCGTATCTTCAAGAAAACCCGGTCTCCTACCTGGAACTCTACTTGGCGATGCCTCGCATCGTAGTATTTCGCCTGTCTGCTCTGGGCTTCCAACATCCTGTCTCGGATCAATCTAATCTGAGCATCTGTATCTCCCACAAACTCCGAGCCTAATGCCTGCGGATCCTCATCCTGAACCCATGATAGTGGGGTTCTGCACCTCCTTCCATACAACGCTTTGTATGGAGCCATGCCTATGCTGGACTGATGAGCGTTGTTGTACGAAAACTCGACCAGTGGCAGCAATCTCTCCCAAGGCTCGCCACGGTCCAAAATACATAGTCGCAACAGATCCTCCAGTGTACGGTTAGTGCGCTCTGTCTGTACGTCGGTCTGAGGGTGAAAGGCTGTGCTGAATGTCAACCGAGAACCCAGATGGGCCTGGACTGACCTCCATTCCCTGGATGTAAACCGCCCATCCCGATCTGAAACGATAGTCTTGGGCACCCCATGATAACGCACAAACTGCTCAATGAACCTCCGTACTAATACACTGACTGGTGCGCCCTTTGCCACTGGGATGAATCTGGCCACCTTTGTCAGCCTGTCCACTATCACCCAGATCGAGTCGTTCCTCGCACGGGGTCGAGGTAGCCCATGTATGAAGTCCATGGCTATATCCTCAAACTTCCACTCCGGCACCGGAAGCGGCTGCAGCAAACCTGCCGGGTTCCTACACTCTGCCTTCACGAGCTGGTAGGCCTCGCAATGCGTCACAAAATACGTAATATCTTTCTTCATACTCGGCCAGTACATCGTCCTCTTTAAATCCTTTACCATCTTGGTGATCCCCGGGTGTACCGAATATCGGCTGCAATGAGCTTCCGTCAAAATATCCTCCCGGATCCGTCCTCCTGCTAGTATGTAGACTCTGCCTCGGAAATACAGGAGCCCATCCCTCAAAGAGTAATCTCCCATTGTGCCTTCCTCCAAGGCTCGGAATATCGGCTCAGCTCTCTCATCCAGCATCTGCCCATCTCTGATGCGGTCTCGAATGTCATCAGTAGTAGCCATCGACCCCAGGTACTCCATGTACAGCTCCGGGTCATCCTCTGACACTAGCGAAATCTGCATCTCCTCAAATGATCTAATCAACTCCAAGGCCATCAGCTGCGGGCCTACTCCTGTCGTACTCGCTCTCCGGCTCAGATCATCCGCGACCACGTTCGCCTTCCCTGGATGGTAGTGCATGGTATACTAGTAGTCCGACAGGAACTCCACCCAGCATCTCTGTCTGATGTTTAACTCCTTCTGGGTGTCGACGTACTTCAGATTCTTGTGGTCGGAGAAGATATCACAATGTACCCCGTAGAGATAGTGCCGCCAGATCTTAAGAGCAAAAATGACTGCCCCCATCTCTAAATCGTGCACGGGGTAGTTCTGCTCATGCTGCTTCAACTGACGGGAGGCGTAGGCTATTACGTGCCCGTTCTGCATTAGAACGACACCCATCCCCTGATAGGAAGCATCTGTATACACCTGGAATCCCTCCTTCCCTGATGGAAGAGCAATGATGGGAGCCGAGGTGAGACGATCCTTTAGCTCCTGGAAGGCAGATTCGCATCGAGGCGTCCATATAAAAGGGGACTCCTTCTTCGTCAGAGACGTAAGAGGGAGGGCAATCTGAGAGAACCCCTCGACGAACTTCCGGTAGTAACCGGCAAGTCCCAAGAAACTTCGAACATCCGTGGCCGACTTTAGCGATGGCCAATCCCGTACTGCCTTGATCTTTGCAGGATCCACTGCCAGACCTGCTCCACTGATGACATGGCCCAGAAAGGCCACCTCCTTTAGCCAGAACTGGCACTTGCTGTACTTGGCATACATCTCATGCTCACGCAGCTTCCCCAAGGTCAAGGCCAGATGTCTCACGTGCTCCTCCTCCGTCCTTGAATAGATGAGAATGTCGTCGATGAATACAATGACAAAGACATCCAGATACTCCTCGAACACCCGATTCATCAAATTCATGAATGCGGAGGGTGCATTCGTGAGCCCGAACGGCATCACGGTAAACTCGTACAAGCCGTATCTGCTGCTGAAGGCCGTCTTTGGGATGTCCTCCTCCCGAATACGAAGCTGGTAGTACCCTGACCTCAGATCCAGCTTTGAGAACCAATGGGCTCCCTCCAGCTGGTCAAAAAGCTCGTCTATCCGTTGTAAGGGATAAGTATTCCGGACTGTCAACTGTTCAGAGCCTGGTAATCGATGCACAGTCGAAGGGTCCCGTCCTTCTTCTTAACGAACAGCACCGGAGCTCCCCACGGTGATGAGCTAGGCCGAACGAACCCGGCCTCCACTAACTCCTGAAGCTGGCTTCGGAATTCCACCAACTCCTTTGGGGCCATTCGATAGGGAGCTCTGGATACCGGCTTAGCCCCCGGTACGAGCTGAATCTGAAAGTCCTTCTCTCGGTGCGGGGGTAACCCTGGTAGCTTCTCTGGAAACACGTCGGCGAAGTCCCGCACTACCGGAATATCTGCAATGGAATCCTTGGCTACGACCGCCTCAAAGAGGACCTGATAAACCTATTCCCCCTGCAGGTGGGCCTTAACGGCCTGCACAGACGATAGTAAAGTACGGGGTGCTGATATAATACCTTCGATAACAATGAAGGAGTCGCCGTGCCTCACGGTGATCCTCTTCGCCACGCAATCGATCTGGGCATGGTTCCAATGAAGCCAAGTCATGCCCAGGATCAGATCGTAATCTGGCATCCTCAGAACCGTCGCTAGTGCCTCAAACGCCTTTCCGCCGATCCTTGCTTCCATATTACAATGAGCATAGGTCAATATCTCGGATCCATCGGGTAGGCGCACCCTCATCATCTTCCCGGTAAATGGCTCCACTCCTGCCAGTTCTTTCACGAAATCCTCCGACACGAATGATTGCGACGCACCGGTGTCGAAGAGGGTGTGAGCGGGCTTGCCGCTCACGAATACTATGCCTGGGGTAATTAAATGTCTTAGTATTCTTATTGTAGTTTATCTTCTCTTAATTTCTAACCAGGTTATGTTTAAAATAGTAGTTTATATGAAGAAAATCTGAAAAGTACTGCCATACCTGTGATAACCTGCTCCGGGTCCCGGGGCTGTGTCAGGTCTAGAGCATACACCTGCTCTCTCTGGCCTACGACCTCGATCCTGAAATCCTCGTCCTCGGTCCTGTCCTCGTCCGCCAAACTGTCGGGGAGGTGGAGCGCCCTGATGTGTCGGTGGGGGTGCTCGCCTCACAGGGCAGTTCCTCTTGATATGCCCCAGCTAGTTGCACTGAAAGCATATCAGTGGCTGCTCTACCGCCCTTGGCATTTCCAGCATCTGTATAGGCTGGGGAGCCAATACCCCCTGACTCCTCTGCTCCTGCCCAAACTCTTGACGAGGCTGATCCCCGTTCCTTCTCTCTCCAATAACCTGGCCTCGAGGACGGTCTCTACGTCCTCCAATCACTGTATCATCAGCCGGTCTCTTCCGGCTCCTCACTATAAGCTGATCCGCCTCCCTCTTCTTAGCCATCTCCAGAATCCTGGCCAGACTCCCCTCTGAGACGAAAAGGAGGGCCTGCCTCATGTCATCTTGTAGCCCCTTATAAAACCTTCGGGCATAGCCAGCGTCGTCTAACTGGTAAGCGTCCGCATAACGGGCCAGGTGAGTGAACTCCTGATAGTACTCTACCACAGTCCTGTTCCCCTGCCTCAACCGCAGGAACCTATCCTCTAGGTCATCTCTCGCCAACTGAGGTACCAAATGTCCCAAGAGCGCTGCTCTGAACTCCTCCCAAGTAATATCAGCACAGTCCATCCCTGCAAAGGTGGTGTCCAGCTGAGATTTCCACCATCTCTTTCCATGTGACTCTAAGCAGGAGACTGCCAAAGCGACTGCCTCCTCCGTGGGGCATCGAATCCCTGCCAGCATCTCGTAAATAGTGTCCAACCACTCCTCCGTACGTACTGCAGACTCCGTCCCCTGGTAGGATGGAGGGGAAAGTCCCTGGAAGACAGTCATCCAATTGGCCCCGGGGTTTGGCTGTGGGGTCGGGGCTTGCTGGGCTCTGAAGGCCTCCAGGATGGCCGTCAGTGTTTGCCCCATCTCCGTCTGCTGGAACGGAACTGGTGCTGGCGGAGTCGGGACCACATTCGGAGCCTGAGGTGTCCCCTGCTGCGATGTAGGGTTCGTCGCAGGCTACAAGTAAAAATTCCATTTGTTAGAGAGCGAATGAATGGAATTAAGAAGAGTTAGGATGGACTTTCACTTGTGATTTCCCTTATGGGCACACCACTACTTCTGCTGCTAGTTTGTCCGCAAACTAAGCTCGCACGGGGGTGGCCCAAGGTTTTGTGGACTACTTCTCTTCGATCGAGGTTTCCTCTGATACCACTTGTAAGACCCCCTTTTTTTTTCTTTTTCAACCACCGGGGTCTTAGCCCAGAATTGCCGCTTTGCGGTGGCACCGACTCACGGGAAGGCAACCACTACAAAACGCCAATTCTGCCGGCCCTTTTCGATCACAAGAGAGAGAAGCATTTATACAAAAGTGTAAACAAGTCCACAGAAATATGTAAATAAAAGTGAAATCATAACCAGTCCATCAATAGTAATAATAGGAAAATAGATAAATGGGCTCGAGCCCAGTACATCAGAGTCCTCACTACAAGTCACTCATCGCAGAAGCTAAGAAAATACTAATCACTCACGGAGCTGGTCGCAGGTGCACCGGTGCTAGACTGTCCCACCTCCATGCGCACCGTACTCCGCTGGTGCTGGTCCCTGTCTCCCATCCGGAGCTCCTGTAATGTTTGGTTCGAAAACCATTAGTCATAAAGACTAAGCCCTATCATCCCCTACCCCTCCCACCACGGCTCCTAAGCACCGGTCGGAGAGGAGGAAAGGAAAGCTACAAATGTGGAGAATAATCAAGCAGGTGACGGTGGACCTAACTAGCAAGTTATAATAGATGAACAGTGTAAATGTTGTAATAGGTAGAACAATTAATAAGTAGCAAATTGTATAAAAAGAAGGCAGCTAGAGAACAGTAAGTAAACAAACAAGTAAGTAAGTATGTAACCTTAACTTATATGAATGCCCATACAAACTTATAAGTTAAGGGATCTTCTGCAAAGCTCCCATCGTATAAAAAGTCTCATACCGATTTATACGTTGGGGTGTCGGTTGTATGCAAATATGAGTGTAGTGATATGATATGCCATGATTCATGCAAGTGCAACTCACGCACACGACTCTATGCGCACAGACCTTTAGTTCCCCCTGTTCGGGCAGCTAGCTTCACTCCCAGGAACCTCCATAGTGGCAAACGGAGACAGTGGGTCGGGCCCCCCACTCCTAGGCGGGCATCCACACTAACAGGCCTAGCCCTTCCGTACGCCCCTAGAAGAACACAACCTAGAGTACCCGCGTACTACTGCTGGCTGTACCCACCAGACTTTCTTTGGCTAAGTGTCCCACACCGCCGAGTCAGCGTACCGATGTCGGTGTGAACGACAATCAGATACCGAAGACCCACCACCTTTATTCTGTACTCCAACCCTCGAGCCCTCGGCCCCCCGGACAGTCCGTCCGTGCATCTACCTTCAGAGCTACTGTCTGAATGGCAACCAATCCTATAATTCTACTTTCCTAGCTATCGGGGAGTGTAAATGTGCAACCCTAGTTATACTAGTTGCTCTTTTAATTCATTATTCCTATGGTTTACGTTAGCCCAGGACTGCCCCCGGTATACCCCGTGAAGGGCTCTCAAGGGGCACTAGGAACCAAGACGGCGGCATTACGGCCCGAAGTTCCCTTTCGCAAGGCACTTATTATTATTGGTTGATCTCCCTTAACTCGATCCTCTTTTAGTTACTTTAGTTCTAACCCTAGAGTATTAAGACTCTTCCTCTTCTTCCCGGGATGGACGATCTTTCGTCGTTCCCGTACTCCCTTATCCTAACTAGTCTCTCACTCTACTTACCTTGACTTCCAATGATGAACTCGATCTTAACTTGTCCTACCAACCATCAACTACCAGAATCCGTGGCTTTACTATATGCAGACCATCCTAAGCTATATGAGGTACACAAGGGGAGGTACATCAAATTATCTTCCAAATCTCCTATAATATTTACTGGAGGTCTACCATATCATAATTTGTCTAAATCCAGAAACTTATAATTTTCCTAATTAATCTGTTATTTAATTAATTTTCCCGAAGGATGGGCCATGGGTACTTTTAAACATGAACTACATGATATTCTTAAGTAATGGCCACCCAAAAATTTATGATCACTAAATAACAGCAAAATAACCTCCAATTCAGATTTCCAGAATTTTACAGAAAGTATTTAGCCTCTAAATAATTTATCCAGTATAATCACGTTAATTCTATGTAATGAAGGAAGTACTGAAATTACTCATCGGAAAATTATAGAAAATTACTAATCAGTAGTATGGTATAAAAAAAGATCTTTGTGCAAAGAATCATAATTTTTCCAGCTTGCTAAACACCACTAAAGATTTAATCAAATAATCAAGGTAAAACATACTTAATGAAGCAAGCCTTAGAATTAAACTTCCAAAAATCCCATAAAAATTTACAGAGATTTAAAACCATAATAAACGTTCTCTACCTAAACCTCATCAATTTCCAAGAAGTATATATTCCATAATAAATTTTCTAAGCAATTTATACAAGCTACTACATCGTTAATGAAGTATCCAAAATAATGATCTTAAAATTCATAGAAAAATATCCAGAGCTTGTACCATCCCTATAATTCAGTCTACCCAAATCTCAACACTTTTCAATGTGTTCTAGCATCATTTCCTATCTCTACAAGTTTTGCACCCTAAACTAGGGTTAGATTTTTAGGTATCCCAACGGTCTCCAAATTTACTAAGATTTCATCCAGAGAACTATATTGGCCCTAAGGTTCTCTTCACCTAATTTTCGGGTCAATCCAAGGTCATTTGACCACATGACCTTCACAAACCACCAAGATCCATCCTTAGGGTTTGGCCTTGGTTCTTAGGGCAAACTTACCCCGATTCACCTCAAACTCTATGAGGGGGTGCTAGAGAATATTACTAGCCAGTGGTAAAAATTTCAGCCTCTGTTGAGGTGATCTGACCACTCAAATCTCAAAGTGCACTTTTAACCTAAGACCCCTTATTAGGGCAAAACTTAGGGTTAATCATTTCTAATCCAAACCATCTCCAAATGAGATGAAAATTTATACAGAACCTTATGGTGAACCCAGGGACCACTCACCAAAATTTGGGAGGGTTTGGAAATTATTTAACCATCTAATTAAAATCGGCTAGGATTATTGAATTTTCCTAAAAACTATAGAAAAATATTTTCCAAAAATCCTAAATTTTGGACAGCATCTCAATATAGATAATATTAGGCCACACCCCAAATTTCAAGTCATTTTGATGACTGGATTGGAGTGGGGAATTTTTCTAAGGTCAAGACAGCCCTCTGGATAGACCTCACCAAAAAGGGTGCTGTGGTCTAACCAGAATTCCAAATTGAGTGAAATCAATTTTGAATAAAACTAGACTTCAAGGGCTACATTGTCTATGTTGACCACGTTTCATGTAGGAGACTCTAGATATTTTTCCCAAATTATTTAAAGCGACAGATAAATTCATTCAGAAATTGTTTTAAAAATAGAATCTAATTTTCATGGCACTGTTCATCTTCTTCAACAGCCCGAAACCAGAAGCTTGAAAACTTAGTTTCCTGTAGCTTTTCCAAAGCTATTTCCCGGCCATCCAGCCATCTCCCTGGCCGGCCACCACAACCACCACCTCTGTTGAGGTGAGGGCTATCGTCAGGCGGCGGCACGGCCGCCGGAGAGGCGGTTTCCGGCGAACCCGCCACCATGAAATTTTCGGAAAAACCACGAATACGCTCACCCGATCTGGCTCTTTTGAGCCCGATATCTCTCCTAACGATTCCTAAGATCTATCCGCAGAAGAAGAGGGAGGGGAGGACCTTGTTCGCGGGCTGGAGGCGTGCAGAGCGTCGGGAAGCCATTTGCGCGGTGGTGGCGTCGCCGGAAATTCTTCAACAGCAGGGGGGAAAATCTGGAATAGTTTGAGGGAGAGTGTAACCTTTTCCTCTTGCTCTTATGAGTCTTTTATAGGTCAGCATGTGGGGAGGGGAAAGGATGAAACGTTCGCGGCCATTAATAATTCCCTTATGATGTTTCGGTTATGGCAACGGCATTTGAAACGTTGGAGATGAAGAGGTGTTCGCCAGGTGGCGATTTCCTATTGGACCAACATTTCCTTAATTATTTAAATAATTAAAGTAGGAAACGGCCCATAAATACTCTTGGTTTTCATTCCCTTAATCAGATTTTAATACGACGTCAGTTACCGAAATTTCCAACCTGGCTGTCGTTTCGGCCTTGGTCACGAGCGTGACACATAGGTCACGGGCGTGACAGGCCCGGTTCGCCAATTCTGGGTTCGACGATCGTCGAACTAAGATCGACGATCGTCGACGGGTGGTCACGGGCGTGACACCCGGGTCACGGGCGTGACTGGCCCGTGTGGCCAATTCTGGTTCGACGATCGTCGAATTGGGATCGACGATCATCGAGCGTGGTCACGCCCTATGTCACGGGCATGACATTGTGGGTCACGGGCGTGACATGCCCGTGTGGACAATTCTGGTTCGACGATCGTCGAATTGGGGTCGACGATCGTCGAGCGTGGTCACGCCCTATGTCACGGGCGTGACATTGTGGGTCACGGGCGTGACATGCCCGTATGGCCAATTCCTGGTTCGACGATCGTTGAATTGGGATCGACGATCATCGAGCGTGGTCACGCCCTATGTCACGGGCGTGACATTGTGGGTCACGGGCGTGACATGCCCGTGTGGTCAATTCCTGGTTCGACGATCGTCGAATTGGGGTCGACGATCGTCGAGCGTGGTCACGCCCTATGTCACGGGCGTGACGGGTCGGTCATGGGCGTGACCAACCCGTGACCCGAATTCTTGGTCACTTTATTTCGATTTCTGGGCTCCCCAGGGTTCTACCACAACCAACCGACTCCTAGGGGTCTAGCCGGAAATGGGATGTTACATGAAGACAAGGCAGATGTTGGGGCTCGGGGAGGGATCAGAATGATCCACAGGGTGTGGGGGTCAAGGCTTCCTGCAAGGCAAGTCTCCACACTATGTACCGCCGGAGCATTGGCTGCACATCCCAGACCCCACCCCCGGAGGTGAAGATCACCTTCTTAAGGAAGGATATGCGAAACCATGAGGACCCCTTCTGTGACGCACTGGTCATCCAGACAGCGGTCGAGAACTTCACCGTCTCCCAGATCCTCATCGACAACGGGAGCTCGGTCAACGTCATCTTCAAGAAGGCGTTCGACGCGATGAAGGTAGAGTCCAAGAGGGTGCTGGCCTCAGATGGACCCTTGTTTGGGTTCTCGGGTGAGAGGAAGGAGGTAGAAGGAGGAGTGGGCCTCCATGTCACTCTTGGGGGCAGTCCCGCACCTGCAGGTTCGTCATTGTGGACGCCCGCAGCAACTACAACGCCATCTTTGGGCGACCCCTCATCAGTGCCTTCCGCTGCGTTCCGTCATCCTTCCACCAATGCCTAAAGTTCAACGCTGAGGGGATCCAGGTCCGGGTTTGGGGTGACCCCAAGGTGGCAAGGGAGTGCTATGTCAGGATAGTGAACTCCATCTTATGGCAGCAGGGGGCCAAGGAGATGGAGCGAAGGATGGAGGAGGAAGAGCAGGAGGCGGGAGTGGAGATGGAGGTGGCGTAGGAAGTCCAGGAGCCAGCTGAGATAATGGTCGTGGAGGAGGCAAAGGAGGATATTCCTTCCCCAGGAGGGGAGGATGCTGGAGAAGGGGAGAGCAGTCTCGTTTGGAGGCTACAGAAGAGGTGGTGGAGATGGAGGTTCTCACCCTCGGAGATAGGGTTTAGAAGGTCTGCATCAGCGGGGTGCTTACCCCAGCAGATTAGGAGAGGATGCTGGAGTGCATCCAAAATTACATTGACATCTTCACCTGGAGCGCCACATAGATGCCAGGGATCGACGCGGACGTCTCCTATCATCGCCTCAACTTGGACCCAGAGGCTCGCCCCATCCAGCAGAAGAAGAGGTTTGTTGTGGACAAGCTAGCCGAGCCAATCAGGGAGGAAGTAGTCAAGCTCCTCAAGGCTGGCTTTATATCCGAGATATAATACCCCGGCTGGGTCTCCAATATAGTAATGGTAAAAAAGGGAGATGGTCGGTGGAGAATGTGTGTTGATTTTTCTTTACTTAATAAATCGTGTCCTAAGAATTGTTATCCTTTGCCTCAGATCGACGTGTTGGTTGACTTAGCCGTTGGTTTTCCTGTAATGAGTTTTTAGATGCATTTTTAGGTTACCACTGGATCAAGATGCACCCTCAGACATCAAGGATGTCTCCTTCATCACAAGGGATGGGTGTTACAGCTATAAAATGATGCCCTTTGGGCTAAAAAATACAGGGGCGACGTACCAAAAAATGATGGATAGGGTCTTCCGAGAGAAGAAGGTAAGAAACCTAAAGGTGTATGTAGATGATCTCATGATCAAGATTTGAGACGTGGACTCTCACCTACGGGACCTGGAGGAGACCTTCACCACCTTACGCAAGTGTAAGATACGGTTGAACCCCCCCTAAAGTGTCTTCGGGGAAAGCATGGGCAAGTTCCTAGGCCATCTCCTTACCCCTGCAGGTATAGAGCCCAACCCTGATAAGGTGAGGGAATTCATGGAGTCGGGATTACCTCAGAGCACTAAGTAGGTGCAACGGTTGACAGGGAAGCTGGCAGGGTTGAGCAGGTTCCTCTCCCGGGCCAGAAAGAAGTGCTCCCCTTCTTCAAAACTTTGAGGGGGCCAGAAGTTCGAATGGACTAGGGAGTGTGAGGAGGCATTTCAGGCCTTGAAGTGGCAGTTTACTCAGGCCCCCCTGCTCCAAGGGCCAAAGGAGAGGGAGGACCTATCTTTATATCTAGGGGTCGGAGCAGAGGCCTTGAGCTCCATCCTGGTTCGGGAGGAGGGGAAGAAGCAACTCCTCATATATTATGTAAGCTGGGTCCTGAGAAAGGCAGAGCTTCGGTATCCCATCTTGTAGAAGCTGGTCTTTGCTCTGGTCATCTGAGCTCAGAGACTCCGGCCTTACTTCCATGCCACTCAATCCGAGTGGAGACTGATCACCCCCTCCGCAACATCTTCGAGAGGGTGGAGCATTCGGGTAGGTTGGCTAAGTTGTCGGTGGAATTGAGCGAGTTCAATATCTTCTTTGTCACATGTCTCTCGATCAAGGCCCAAGCAATGGCCGATTTCCTGGCCAACTATGTGGTCGAAGTGACGGAGGCGGAACTCACTCACCCGGTTCCATGGAAGGTGATGGTAGATGGCGCTTTAGGGAGGCATTTCCTTGGGGTGGGGGTGATCTTGGAGAGCCCTCAGGGAACGAGGATCGAGCAAATGGTGGTGGTGCACTTTCCCATCACCAACAACTTGGCCGAGTACGAGGAGGTGATCGCAGGATTACGCCTAGCGAGGGAGCTGGGGGTATTTGACGTGGAGGTCCTCGCCTGACTCCATGGTGGTGGCTTCCCAAATCAACAGGGAGTTCGAGGCAAGGGAGCCTATCCTAGTTATACTTGGCAAAAGTAAAGGGGGTCATCGGCATGTTCCAGACCTTCTCCATCCAACATGTGCCTCGGGAGGAGAGCGAGCAGGTGGATCGACTGGCAAAGCATGGTCCCCGGGTGGGGGGTATCAACACCCCTCGTGGATGGATCTGTTCACGACATTCCTTTCCACAGGGGAGTACCCAGAGGGGATGGATAAGAAGAAGTTCAAGTACAATTCGGCGTACTATCTCATCCGTAATGGGAAGTTGTACAGAAAGACCCTCTCAGGGATGTTGGCACGTTATGTGGCCAAGAGGGAGGTCCAGAGGATCTTGGAGGAGGTCCACTCCGGGGAGTGTGGGAGTCACCCTGGGAGTCGGACCTTGGAAGGAAAAATTGTCAGGCAGGGGTATTTTTGGCCTACCTTGGGCCGCGATGCGGTGGAATTTACAAAGAAGTGCCACAAGTGCCAGTTGTATGCCCCACTCCAGTTGTAACTGGCCCAGCTCCTTAGAAGTATCACAGCCCCCTGGCCCATCGCCATCTGGGGAATGGACTTGGTGGGGCCTTTCCCCCAGGCTAGCGGGCAGAGGAGGTTCATACTCTTCATGATAGATTTTTTTTTCTAAGTGGTTAGAGTTAAAGTAGCTGGCTTAGGTGACCTCCCAGGTTATCAGGAATTTTGTGTGGGGAGAGATCATCTGTCGGCACGGGCAACCCCAGGCCATTATCACGGATAATGGGCCTCAGTACGCCAGCGTCGAGTTCATCAGCTTCTACAGGCAGCTCGGGATCGATCTCAGATTTGCCTCGGTCCATCACCCTAGGAGCAACAGTGAAAGAAAAGGGATAGATACTACTCTAGAGGGGGGGTGAATAAAGGTTAAGGTGTCTTCTATATTTTACAAAAGATTAGAGAAGCACAATAACTTGCACTGAGCTAGAAAGATCTAAAAGAATCAAGGCTCCCCCTGGCTAAAAGAACGTCTAGGTGAAGTCTTGCTTCAGTGCAGAAACACTTCAGAAAATACTGAAGGAAAAAGCTACAAGAAGATAAATAATATGAAATAAAATTTCTTCTTTAGGCAGCTATCTTCTTCTTCTTCTTCTTCAAAAGGCTCTGAGTGAAGATCTTCCTGTAAGCAGGAGAACTCAGGTTGAAGAAGAGTGAAAAACTAAAACTTCTTCTCAGTTGAATGTGAATGAGCTGAGAGCAGTTGAGAACTGTAAGTTCTTAGTTTGAATGCTGCAGTTAGCTTTTTAATATGAGAGAACTTGAACTAGTTTTTTTCTTTCTTCAAAGAAGTCTTTATATAGCAGCAGCAGCAACGGCTCTCAAAAGAGTTTGAATCTTGTCTTCTATTGAAATCTGCAAGCTGGGCTGCAAAAAGCATAAAGCAAAACAAAATACTGCAGGCAGATATCCTATAAAAGGATAAAGCTTTTCTAAGAATCTGCAGATAACTCTGATGAAATAATACAAGAGAAAGTCACATCAGAAAAAGACTCTTTACGGCCAAGGAAGACTTTTTGAGTCTAACAGCTATAAAGGACAGCCTGACAGATCAAGCAGAAATCATATCTCAGCTAATAAGACAAACAACTTTGTCAGAAAAGATTAGCTCATGCATAAGGAATGGAATAGATATTGCATGGAAATATTATCACAATTTATTCAAATAATCTTTTATAAAATATGCTGAAATAAATATGAAATAAATCACATCATAGAAGATGACAAAATTATTCAAAGCATACAACAAAATGTCGAACGACCCTCGGAGATCGTCGACCGAAGCACGGAGATCGTCGACCTATCAGACAGATAGTCGAACGATCCAGATAGTCGACCTATCAAAGAAGATAGTTGAACTACCTCAGCAGATAGTCGAACTATCAGGACAGATAGTCGAGCTATCAGATAGTCGATCTATCAGGACAGATAGTCGAACTACCAAAGCAAAATAGATAGTCGACCTATCAACAGATAGTCGAACTATCACAGAAAACCGATAGTCGAGCTATCAAAACAAAACAGATAGTCGACCTATCAACAGATAGTCGAACTACCAGATAGTTGAACTATCCAAGCAGATAGTCGAACTATCAACCAAAACAGATAGTCGACCTATCAACAGATAGTCGAACTATCAAAGCAACACAGATAGTCGACCTATCAACAGATAGTCGATCTATCAGACGAAGACAGATAGTCGACCTATCAAACAGATAGTCGAACTATCAGATAGTTGAACTATCCAAGCAGATATTCGAACTATCAAACAAAGCAGATAGTCGACCTATCAACAGATAGTCAAACTACCAAAGAGAACAGATAGTCGACCTATCAAACAGATAGTCGAACTATCAAAGACAACCGATAGTCGACCTATCAAGCAGATAGTCGAGCTATCAGGAAGACGATCGTCGAACGGCTGATCGACGATAGTCGAGCGACGTTCGACCATAGTCGAACGAAAAACTACTTAACCAAATATTCATCTGGAAAAGCAATTCTACACAACTAGAGAATCTAACCTATCAACTAACCTTTGACCATAGATAAATCTTGGGTCAAGAGACAGAAAGAGAAGACTAAACTCAAATCAAAACCTAGGGTTCCAACAATCTCCCCCTATTTGAGTTAAGTCTCTCAACAACTAAAACATACAAAACTAATTACAGAAAGTAAAATAAAATGCATAAAGAGAAATAACTAAGCAGATATCATTAATCAAACATATAAGAAATTAACTGTCAATCAATGAAAAATTAAGGTGCTTCAGAGTTAGGTTTAGGATCAGAAGAGCTAGAAACAAAAGTAATCTTTCTTGAGGGATCTAGAGCTTCTTTTCTTGATAGCTTCAGGTCTTATTCTCCAATGATTTTCAATTCTGTTGTTCTTGGGACAACTGCCTCAGGATGCTTTTCCATATATTTTGAAGGATCAAATATCTCAGGTCTAACCTGGAACTTATCGAGCTCCTTCATTCTGAATTTAGACATTGTGGTCAATCCTGCAGTGTCCTTTCCTTCTGCTTTTGCTTTCTTAATTTGCGCTGCTCCAACGAGTTCAAGAAAACGAGCCATCCTAAAATTAGGATCAAGCTCTGGGCTTTCATAAACAATCTCAGAAGATATATCAGCTGATTCTTTATCCTGAATAACTAGATAAGAAAGGGGAGTAGACTTAGCAAATATCTTGCTAGAATTTTCAGTTAAAATAATTTGCTTACCTTTTGGAACATCCTTCACAGAAAGAACTGGCTTAGGAGAGGTTGAGCTTTTGATTTCTTTAGACTGAGGAGGAGAGAATGTTGGTATTTGATATACTATCTCCTTTACTTGTTCCTTAACAGCATCAGGTCTTTGATAGCCAGTTTGACTTTTACCTTGGTATCCTTGGGAACTTCTCCTTTGAGCTGACTGAGATGGATTTGATCTTTCGGACTGAGCAGCAGGTTTTGTAGATAAGTTTCCTGAGGCTCCTGCACTGGGAGGTGGAGGAGGAGGACCTCTAGGATTCCATCTTGGGACAGGAAAGTCATACCTCTTTGACTTTTTCCTTTGCTTTTGCTGGTTCTTAGAAAATAACATCCAATGCTGGAAGTCTTTTGACTTAGGATCAATTCCTTTCAGTATATAATAAGGTGTATCATTATCTGGATTAGCAGGAGGAGGAGCTACAACTTTTCTTTTCTTTTTAGCAATTCTTTTTCTTTTAGACTCAGCTGATTCATCAGAATCAATTTCATCTTCAGAATTAGAAGAGATGGGCAGATCATAGGGATCAATTGCATCTTTCAAAGCTCTTTCCTTTTCCTTAAGAGCAGCTTTCTCTACTTCTTCTTCCATGGCATCCTGTGTCAGGAGAGCATCTAAATCCAAACCCGGGGAATCATCCCATACAGTAGATTTTTCAATTTAGGCATTTGCAGCTTTTTCTGGAAGATCAGAAACTATCATGGTGACCAGTTCTGCTTGCACTTCTGGCTGAGCAACCTCAGAAACTTGAGCAACTTGTTCTGGTTCATACTGAGCTTCTGTAGCTGGTAGGAGATCAGGCTCTTGAACATTTAAAACTTCTTCCATTTTATCTGTAGTATTATGAATAAAATTGTTCTAAATGACATCTAATCATCCCTTCCAGATATTCCCATACAAGCATATCAGTTATTAAGTCTAAAAAGTAAGTAAAGGGAATACCTTCAAAATCGACCACTGCGTGTCCTAACTCCCATAATTCATCTAGAAAGGAGGTGATAATTCCTTCTAGGTACAGGGCGACCAAGGGAGTAGAACATTCTTCTAAGCAAGCTTTAACAATAAACTCAGACTTCAACAAAGCATCAGAAATTTCTTTTTCAGATAAAGAAGGAGGAGCTGAATCTTCTATTGCTTTCTATGCCACTACATGAAGAACTGCTGGAGGGGAGGCCAAGGGCTGCTCAGAGACATCTTCATCAAGCATCTCCCCCTGCCTGATTTCAGTAGATACTAAAACCAGGCCCCTAGAAGAAGAGGGCTCAGCAGACTTTGAGAGTGCATGAATAGCAACAGTCAAAGAGGAGATAGAGGAAGCAAGGGGAGCAATCGCCTCTTCAATCATAATTTTGATTGAGGGGGTAATTAACTCCACAATGTTAGAGATAAATGCTGGAGTTATTTCAAAGGATGATGATGATGATGATGGTGGGGGAATTTCAGAGGATGGAAGATCAGCAGGGATGGTATATGCATGATGAACTGGAGAATGAACTGGAGATGGAACTGGAGATGTATGAGTGGATGCAGGGTGATCAATGCGATCAGACGAAGGAATTGGAGAACGAAGAGGAGTGGAGATCTCATACACCAACAAATCAAAACTGGGATGAGAGATCCCAGCAAGATGAGTCGGGAGAGGAGATGCAGGAGGAGAAGCAGAATGTCGTACTTCAATTGAAGTTGAGGGAACTTCAACTAAAGTAGACGGCATAGCAGATGAAGAAGATGGAAGGGGTGGATTTGCTGAGCCAGCTGCTAGAAGGGGGGGAGTGACTGAGACAGTCCTGGTGCTCTCAAAAGTAACTGGAGCAACCCCTGCGGGAGCGGGCTTTAGGAAGGTCCTTTTCCATTTTGCGAACAGGGATGGATCCATCTTCTTGCTAGCGTTTATGGAGGTGGCAGCAAACACTAGCAGATGGGGGTATTTCTCCTTCAGAAAAATTCCAACTACCCTTCCCAGGGTAACTTCTTTCTTGCCATTCTTTTTCCTGATCAAATCAAATAGAACGCCTGCCCAATTAATCTGTTTCTTATTTACAATTGCACACATCAGTGCAAATTGCTGTCTTGTAATATTATCGTGGGCGGAGAACTTTCCCAGTAGCACTTTTCCAACTATTTCAGCAAGAAACTTAATTTTAAACGGAAAATTCACTTTGAGCAGCTTAGAGGGAATGCCTTCGGCATGTCCCAGCTCTGTTAACATCCTTCCAAACTCAGGAGTATCTTGCTCATACTCTTCTTCCCCATTAATCAATCCAAAAATTTCAGTCAGAATAGCGGGAGTCAATGTTACCTCTTCTCCGCTAATGGTTCCAGTCATTGAATCATCAGTTGAAGATGAAGTGAAAGCCCACTCTTTGATCTCTTGAGTGTTTATCTTTATTCTGGAGGACATGAGTTTCTCTAACCCTTGATCTTTGCACAGATTTAGAATTTCCACTATTCCTGGTTCGCAGCAGCTGAAGGCGTCGAAATCTACGCTGAATCCTGCACCAAACTTCACTACTGCGAGGAGCGCTGGAGCAATCGCCATCAAAAGAGCTGGAGAAGACGAGGGAGAGACGACGAGGACGGAGCGGCAGAAAACACAAGACAAAGAGCAAGCGGGAAGACGAAATACGAAAAGACGCTCTCCGTCGACGATAAAAGCAACTATCTCTTAACCTAGGTCGGCCATCGACTTTATATTAAAACAACGATCGTCGATCTATTTAAAAGATACTGGAGACAATGGTCGAACGGTCATTCGACGATCGGTCCTGAAGCAGAGTAGTCGATCAATCGTTCGACTATTTCTGTCTTCACAAACAGCAAGTTATCGTCAACCATAGATTGACGATAGGCTCGACCTGTTCGACTATCTTCGAACGTCGGTCGACGATCTTCAAGCAGATAAGCTATCTTCAACCATAGGTCGACGATAGGCTTGATCCGATCGACTATCTTCGAACGTCGTTCGTCTATCTTCGAACAAGTTTCAACAAGGCAGACGTCACACTTAGTCTCTTCCATTAATCATGCTTAGTTGAACCAAAAAGAACAGATGCTTCTGTTCATCTAAGGGCTTGGTGAATATATCACCTCTCTGAAGGTCTGTGGATATGAACTCAAGGCTGATCTTGCTCTTTTCCACACAATCTCTCAGGAAATGGTGTCTAATCTCAATGTGCTTCGTTCTAGAGTGGTGCACTAGATTTTGTGCAATGGAGATAGCACTTGTACTATCACACATGATTTTAGTGTTCTTGTGTGAGTACCCATAATCCAAAAGTTGGTTTTGTATCCACAGGATCTATGAACAACAACTAGCAGCTGCTATATATTCAGCTTCTGCAGTTGAGGTTGATACAGAGGCCTGCTTCTTACAGAACCAAGAGACCAATATCTCTCCCAGGAACTGGCAAGTTCCTGAGGTACTTTTCCTGTCAACTCGACAACCAGCATAATCAGAATCAGAATATCCAATTAATTCAAATTCTGACTCAGCTGAGTACCAAAGTCCTAGATTTGGACATCCCTTCAGGTATCTCAAGATTCTCTTGAGAAGAATCAGATGAGATTCCTTGGGGTTGACCAGGAATCTAGCACAAAGGCATGTAGCAAATATTATGTCTGGCCTACTTGCAGTTAAATACAATAGGGAACCAACAATGGCCCTATAATTCTTTTGATCAACAGGCTTTCCCTGATCATCAAAATCAATAACTACATTAGTAGTCATAGGTGTATGCATTGCTGAAGCATCTGCCATCCCAAACTTCTTTACCAATTTCTTGGCATATTTGGATTGGGAGATGAAGATGCCATCAACATCTTGCTTTACTTGGAGACCAAGAAAGTAAAACAGCTCACCCATACTACTCATCTCAAACTTAGAATGCATCAAGTTGGAGAACTTTTTGCATAGTTTGGGATCAGTGGAACCAAAAATAATGTCATCCACATACACTTGAACTAACAGGATTGTGTCCTTGTGGTGCTTGACAAAGAGGGTTCTATCAACTACTCCCCTAACAAAGTTGTGCTCTAACAGGAAACTAGCTAGAGTCTCATACCAGGCTCTTGGTGCTTGTTTTAGTCCATAAAGAGCTTTTTGCAACTTGAATACATGTGAGGGCTGAGTTGAAGAAACAAAACCGGGTGGCTGTTCAACAAATACCTCTTCCTTTAGCTCACCATTAAGAAAGGCACTTTTTACATCCATCTGAAAAACTTTAAATTTCATATAGGCTGCATAGGCTAAGAAGATCCTTATTGCCTCTAGCCTTGCAACAGGAGCAAAGGTTTGGTCATAATCTATACCTTCCTCCTGTCTATAGCCCTGAGCTACAAGCATAGCTTTTTTCCTTACAATGATTCCATTTGCATCCAACTTGTTTCTATACACCCACTTGGTGCCTATGATCAGTTGGCCTTTAGGTCTTGGAACCAAAGTCCATACTTTACATCTCTCAAACTGATTGAGTTCCTCTTGCATAGCAATGATCCAGTGGGGATCTAGCTCAGCATCTTTAATGGTGAGGGGCTCAATCTATGAGAGGAAACAAGCGTGCATCACATCTTGTCTTAACTGATGTCTTGTTTGAACACCAGCTGATATGTCTCCTATCACTTGAGATGTAGGGTGATCTCTAAGTGTGACAACATCAGCAGGTGGGATGTGATCTTCAACAATAGTTGGGATTAATTCCTCAGGAGGAATTTGATCTACTATTGGTGGTACAGATACAATTTCTGCAATGTCTTCATCACTGTCTGATTCAGTGATATGAAGAGTTGAAAGATGAAGAATCTCTTGAGAGACATCTTTGGTAGACTCTTGTACCTGCAATGAACTAGAGGAAGGAGAAGTTTCCTTCTCCTTGTAAAACATTTGGGATTCATCAAAGGACACATGAACAGACTCTTCAATTTTAGAAGATGATTTATTAAAAACCCTATAAGCTTTGCTTACTTGGGAATATCCAAGAAAAATTCCCATTAAGGTATTCTTTATTATTATTATTAATATAAACTAAACAACCAAATACTCTAAAATAATTTATTTTAGGTTTCTTTCCTTTAAGTAACTCATAAGGAGTTTTACACTTAAGCTTGTGTATCAGACTTCTATTCAAGACATAGTTGACTGTACTAACAGCTTCTGCTCAATAGGAAAGAGGCATATTAGCATCTGCCAACAATGTGCCAGCAACTTCAATTAGTGTTCTGTTTTTCCTTTCAACTACCCCATTTTGTTGGGGAGTTCTAGGAGCTGAGAAGTTATGTTTGATACCTTCTCTCTCACAAAATTCTTGCATGAGAAGAGAGTCAAACTCAGTACCATGATCACATCTGATCAAGGCCACATGAGTAGAGTACTCAGTCTGCACACATAATAGAAAATCTGTAAGGGCTTTGAAGTTATCAGCCTTAGTTCTCAAAAAGAACACCCAAGTGAACCTAGAGAAGTCATCTACAATGACTAGGGTGTAATACTTCCCTCCTAAACTCTGTACATTTATTGGGCCAAATAGGTCCAAATGTAATAAATACAGGATTCTAGGAGAATCACTTTTATTTACTGATTTAAATGAGTTCTTGGTTTGCTTGCCTAGTTGACAAGCCTTGCATAGGCTCTCCTTCTTGTAGGGGCAAGAAGGTAAACCTCTAACAAGGTTGTGTTTAGATAACCTAGATATATTCTTGAGGTTAACATGGCTAAGCCTTTTATGCCACAAAGTATTGTTATTGGTTACTTCATTAAACAAGTAGATTTCAGAGTGAGTTGAATTAAAATCTACTAAATAAATGTTACCTTATCTAATACCTACTAATACAACATTATTATTTAAAGTAATGTTACAAAGGGGGTTAGAAAACGATACCTGGTATCCAGCATCACATAACTGACTTACTGAAATTTGATTGTGCTTCAGTCCAGTTACATAAGCAACTCTCTTGAATGTAACAGCTCCAATTGTCATCCTGCCATAGCCTTCAGTTTGACCACAGCTTGAATCTCCAAAGATTACCTTTGGGCCAAGCTTTGTCTTGAACCTTGATAGATGTTCTTTATTTCCTGTCATGTGCTTGGAGCAACCACTATCCAAATACCACTTATTTTGAGTGATAGGATAGGTCTTCACCTACAAATAAATCAATTTAAACATTGTGGACCCAGGTAACCTTGGGTCCCTTGATTTTCACATAAGAAAAACTGGAAATAAATGAATAAGCAGGCTGAGGGTGATAACCTAATGGGTAAGATCTCCTAGGTGGGATTCTCCATGCAGATGATGGGTCAATAAACCTAGGGTTTCTATTCATATTCGGGTTTCTAAAGTTCTGGTTGGAATTTTGAAATTCATGTTGAAAGCGTCGATCAGCGTTCGACGATTGGTACCCAGATCGTCGATCTCCGTTCGACCATTAGGCCTGCGATCGTCGAGCAGCGTTCGACGCTCTTTGTAATTTCTTAAATTTTTGTTTTCTTTTCTCTTTTAGCTTTATTTAAAGCTCTATTTACTTGATTAACTTGCTCAGTGTTTTTTATTCCACTAGATGAAATAAAATTCACTGGAGTTGAAAGTTGGTTTTTAAGAATGATTGGGAGCTCACTAGAAGATGCTCCTAAGCCTAATTTGTTATTGCCTGACCTAGTGTTAGACATGCTGGTTATTTCAAGCAACTTAAGGCTTCTACCATTCAGATACTCTTCTAACCTTTTGGAATTAGCTAATTCATTCTTAAGGAATTTTATTTCTTCACTAGCATTAGTGAGTTCTGCTGTTAACCTAATGTTTTCATTAGCAATCAATTCAGATTCAGCTAGTTTAATTCTAAGCTCTTTTATTTCTTTTTCATAACTAATTAAATCTGAACATAAAGATTTAAAATCAGATTTAAATTCAGCAGATGTAAAGTCATAAGAAGACAATACCTCATCTTCAGTTGGCATTTCTTCATCAGAATCTGAATTCTCTGCAGCTGAGTGATTGATGCAGGCATCAATTGCCATTAGGCAAACTTCCTTTGCCTTCTTTTCTTCCTCATCCTCACTGGAGCTTGAGGAGGAAGATTCCTCATCAGAATCGCTCCAGGTTTCAGCAACAAAGCCTCTCTCCTTCTTTTTGTTCTTGTAGGAGAATGGCTTGGAATGCTTCCTGTGCTGATCCTTGTCTTTTCTTTTATCTTTATTCTTTTCCTCTGGACAATCTGGAAGAATATGTCCAGGCTTCCTACAACTATAGCAGATTATTTCTTTAGAATGAGTACGATCATACCTTGGTTTATCTTCATACTTTGAAGATATCTTTCTGAATTCCTTCCTTCCCATCTTGAGAAACCTCTTGGCAAATAATGCCATCAGTTCCTCATTAGACTGGCTTCCTTCAGAAGCTTCAGTAGCTTTGAGAGCAAGAGTTTGCTCTTTTCTTGTGGGAGTTGGAGTTTTTTCTTCAGCTTCAGCTTCCCTGGACTTCAGCACTTGCTCAAAAGACTTGAGCTTTCCGAGAAGGGCTTCTGTTGAGATTTTTGTTGTGCTTCTGGCCTCCTTGATAGGCCAGATCCTCAGATCCCATGTGCTAGGGAAGCACATAAGAATCTTATCATTGACCTCTGTCAATGAAATATCCTTGTCAAGAGTCCTCAGCTCATTGATGATTGAATTGAGCCTTGTGTACATTGCTTCAACTGATTCAGCATCAGTTTTCTTGAAATTCTCATACTGTGAGATAAGGTTGGACCTCCTGTCCTTCCTTTCATCAGCTGAACCAGCTACAATCTGGTTCAGTGTATCCCACATTGCTTTTGCTGAGGAGCAGTCAGCAACCTTCTGGAATACTTCATCAGACATTGTCTGAGCCAGAATGTTCATTGCCTTAGCATCTGCTATCTTTGCCTTCTTGTATTCATCATTGTAGTCTGGAGGAGGCACTGCACTCATATCAGTTGATGATGAGGCAGTAGCAGCAGCAGGTGCTCTTGGTGGTCCTGTCAAAATAGAAGCAAAGATACTTTCATCAATAGAATTCATATATAATTTAATCCTTGCCTTCCAAATGCTAAACTTAGCCAAGTTGCATGCTGGAGGTCTGGTGCTAGAGTAATCCTTGGACTGGGCCATGATAGTGAAAGTGAATATCTATAAACTTTGGTATCTATCAGGATCTTGTGACTTAGGTGTTAGCCTATTCAGTCAGTCAACCTCCCTCTGATACCAATTGAAAGAAAAGGGATAGATACTACTCTAGAGGGGGGGTGAATAGAGGTTAAGGTGTCTTCTCTATTTTACAAAAGATTAGAGAAGCACAATAACTTGCACTGAGCTAGAAAGCTCTAAACGAATCAAGGCTCCCCCTGGCTAAAAGAACGTCCAGGTGAAGTCCTTCTTCAGTGCAGAAACACTTCAGAAAATACTGAAGGAAAAGGCTACAAGAAGATAAATAATATGAAATAAAATTTCTTCTTTAGGCAACCATCTTCTTCTTCTTCTTCTTCAAAAGGCTCTGAGTGAAGATCTTCCTGTAAGCAGGAGAACTTAGGTTGAAGAAGAGTGAAGAACTAAAACTTCTTCTCAGTTGAATGTGAATGAGCTGAGAGCAGTTGAGAACTGTAAGTTCTTAGTTTGAATGCTGCAGTTAGCTTTTTAATATGAGAGAACTTGAACTAGTTTTTTTCTTTCTTCAAAGAAGTCTTTATATAGCAGCAGCAGCAGCAACGGCTCTCAAAAGAGTTTGAATCTTGTCTTCTATTGAAATCTGCAAGCTGGGCTACAAAAAGCATAAAGCAAAACAAAATACTGCAGACAGATATCCTATAAAAGGATAAAGCTTTTCTAAGAAGCTGCAGATAACTCTGATGAAATAATACAAGAGAAAGTCACATCAGAAAAAGACTCTTTACGGCCATGGAAGACTTTTTGAGTCTAACGGCTATAAAGGACAGTCTGGCAGATCAAGCAGAAATCATATCTCAGCTAATAGGACAAACAACTTTGTCAGAAAAGATTAGCTCATGCATAAGGAATGGAATAGATATTGCATGGAAATATTATCACAATTTATTCAAATAATCTTTTATAAAATATGTTGAAATAAATATGAAATAAATCACATCATAGAAGACGACAAAATTATTCAAAGCATACAGCAAAACGTCGAACGACCCTCGGAGATCGTCGACCGAAGCACGGAGATCGTCGACCTATCAGACAGATAGTCGAACGATCCAGATAGTCGACCTATCAAAGAAGATAGTCGAACTACCTCAGCAGATAGTCGAACTATCAGGACAGATAGTCGAGCTATCAGATAGTCGATCTATCAGGACAGATAGTCGAGCTACCAAAGCAAAACAGATAGTCGGCCTATCAACAGATAGTCGAACTATCACAAAAAACCGATAGTCGAGCTATCAACAGATAGTCGAGCTATCAAAACAAAACAGATAGTCGACCTATCAACAAATAGTCGAACTACCAGATAGTTGAATTATCCAAGCAGATAGTCGAACTATCAACTAAAACAGATAGTCGACCTATCAACAGATAGTCGAACTATCAAAGCAACACAGATAGTCGACCTATCAACAGATAGTCGATCTATCAGACGAAGACAGATAGTCGACCTATCAAACAGATAGTCAAACTATCAGATAGTTGAACTATCCAAGCAGATATTCGAACTATCAAACAAAGCAGATAGTCGACCTATCAACAGATAGTCGAACTACCAAAGAGAACAGATAGTCGACCTATCAAACAGATAGTTGAACTATCAAAGACAACCGATAGTCGACCTATCAAGCAGATAGTCGAGCTATCAGGAAGACGATCGTCGAACGGTTGATCGACGATAGTCGAGCGACGTTCGAGCATAGTCGAACGAAAAACTACTTAACCAAATATTCATCTGGAAAAGCAATTCTACACAACTAGAGAATCTAACCTATCAACTAACCTTTGACTATAGATAAATCTTGGGTCAAGAGACAGAAAGAGAAGACTAAACTCAAATCAAAACCTAGGGTTCCAACAAACGGGCAGGTTGTTGCGTATTGCATCCACAGTAGACCTGATTTGAAGAAGCCCCTGAACAAGCTAAGGTGAATTGAAAATGTATTTGATCTTCCATCAAGTTGTGCTTGCAGCTATTCCATACTAAGTACATACCAATGTCAGGGTGCAGTGGGTCAATATACACGGGTCTGCGCAACGTAATTCCTCATTGAGTAGATCAGTGTGTTGACTCACGCGTGCTCTCTCTATTGGAGTGTACTTATTTTCAAGTACAGGATTAAGGCAGATAAAGAGCAGAAGAAGGAGCAAAGATGGGTCAAAGACCAAGTCATCAAAGGAAGGAAGAGAAAATTCTTCTAAGTCAAAATCGACGGGAATCACTAAGTTATTCCCGCCGACTTCGACGGGAATCGCTGGTGATTCCCGCCGACTTCGACGGGAATCGTTAGTGATTCCCGCTGATTCGTTGAGTATCAGTTAGCCTCTCCCGTCGACTTCTTCCGGCTGATAGTTTTCAAACAGGGATTCTGCCAAGGCAGAATCGACGGGAATCGTGAGTGATTCCCGCCGACATCAACGGGAATCACCAACGATTCCCTCCGATTTTGCCTTAGGCAAATTTCCTCTGTTCGCTGGACCGAACCAAGATGTCGTGCGCTGTTTCGGTCGGGGCTAGGGTTTCTCCTTGTGGGTCCCAAAACGGTCTTTAGGGTTGGCCTCTGGTATATATATACCCGTATTTTGAACCTCTAAAGTAAGTCATTCACGCAAAATCAAAAGTAGCCGACGTCGTGCCCTAGCCGATCGCGGAAACCGCCGATCGCTTGTCGCCGCTCGCAGTTCGTCGTCGCCACTAATCTCCGATCTTCTTTGATCTTCCGACGACAGTACCGAGGCAAGCCGAGCGTCTCATGCATATCTCTTGAGATCTTTTGTCTCTCAATTCATTGAACGATACAAGTTCTCCATTCCGAATCGGTGGAGATGATTGATCCGACTGAGATCGGTTGTAGACCTTGCTTGCTTCGTCAAGAAGTTATGATCTACAAAATATTGCCGCTGCAATCACTTGCCGCCGCCGATCTTGAGAAGACCCATTCCAAGAGAGAAATCCGGTTTTGGATTCTTCGTTATTTTCATGCAAGCTTCAACGAACGAAGAAGAACATCGGAATCTCCAAAAGATTTGTTTGTATTTTCTTTTACATTCAATTTTGGTTTGTTGTAAAGGAATTTTTCATTCCTAGTTGTAAGGGTTGGGTGCAACCCGTGGTGGTGGAGTTGTGACTCCTTTGTTGGAAGGGTTCCTTCCGTAGTGTGAGGATTGGATTTCAATCCGTTTGGAGAAGTGACCGAGTTGTCCCTTGGTAGGAGATAGGTCGAAGGGGGAAGTGGACGTACCCAAATCGAGGAACCACTATAATTCTTTGTGTGTTTTCTGTGCTCTGTTTGTTAATTTGTGCATGTAAAATTAATTCCGCAAAAGACTGCACGACACCTATTCCCCCCGATAGGTAGATTTAGTCGACACTAGAGACTTTCAAGTGGTATCAGAGGGAGGTTGCTCATCAATAAGGTTTACACCTTGAGTAAGATCCTTTGTCTAGTGTCGAGGAGAAAACAAGATTCAAGCATGGAGCTATACACAGATGTCTCTCCCCTGAGACTGCCTGCCTGCACAAAAGAGTATTTTCCCATCTGGAAAATGAGAGTTCAGTTTCATCTGGAAGTCATTGACCCCCGTGCTTTATTCATTGTGGAAGAGGGTCCCTTCATTCCCATGAAGGCTTCTGACTTTGGAGAAGATCTTCAAATCCCAAAGAGTCCCGGAGAGATGTCAGAAACTGAGCTCTCACTATTCAACTTGGACAAGCTGGTTCGACAAATCATTTCTGATATTTGGTCAGGATCATCTCTTACGAGATTGGATAAGTGTAAGACTGCAAAGTCCATGTGGCAAACTATCTCTGACCTCATGGAGGGAACGAAGACTGCCGGGACTGAATGCCAGCAAGATGATGAAGCATATGTGGGGGTCCTCGTCTCTGAAGATGAAAGTCAAGAACAACCTCTAAATATCAGGTCTCCCGTGTCTCTATCTGAGACTGAAGAAGAGATTGAGGAATGCAGTTGTGATGAAGCTGATACATCAGTCTCTGCAGACCATAACTCTAACCCTGATCAGCACAATCAGGATCAGGTATCTTACTCTTCTTGCTCCTTTCCTCTTGTATCTCCTGAAGACAGGAGGAGTTCAGAGGTTTGTCCATCAATTGATGCAAGGGGAATTGACAGCTTCAATCAAAAGATTGAAACACTTGATTCCCTTCGTAGAGCCCTTCAGAAGAGCAACTTGCTTGTTGAGGAACAAGCTAAGGAAATTGCTTAGCTGAGGACCATAATGGACCTCCAATTGGAATCCATCAAGGTGAAGGACTCAAAGATCTCGGATCTAGAGTTTCATCTAGAGATCGAGAAGAGGATAGTATCTAATTTTTCCAAGATAGATGATATTAAGAGAAAGGGAGAAAACGGGTGGATCTCGCGAATTATAAAATCGCGGAGAAATGAGGAAACTATCTACAGACCCCCCACCCCGAGTAGGAGGGGCACTCATCATTCCTTCAGGTATGACCATAAGAACAACTATGGTCACAGCAATAATGATTGACCCTCATGTGGAAACACCCCTAGTGCAAGTGTTGTTATGGCTACCCATGAGAAAATACACATGACTCATCATGAACTGTTTGTATTTACGGCCTCAGCCCCCTCACTTCATGACATTGCTAGAACAAGCTCTCGCAGAACATCTTCCCACCCTAGGATAAAGGAAAAGGGAGTTGGCAAATATTGGGTATTGTATCCTCAATGTACCTGATTTGAAGAAGCCCCTGAACAAGCTAAGTTGAATTGAAAATGTATTTGATGATTTTCTATCAAGTTGTGCTTGCAGCTATTCCATGCTAAGTACACACCACTGTCAGGGTGCAGTGGGTCAATATACACGGGTCTGCGCAACGTAATCCCTCGTTGAGCAGATTTGTGTGTTGACTCACGTGTGCTCTCTCTATTGGAGTTGTTGAAACCGGAAAATCGGTCTCTGTGGAGCTCGACCCTTGGGGAAGGGGTGGCCGCGCACCTACTTCGCTCCTGCAAGAAAATGACAAGAAAAAGAAGAACCAAGGACTAGACCAAGGGCCCGGCGTGGAGGTCCCACCACACACCCGGAAGATCTTAGAGCGCTTCCCCTCCTTAGCCAAGTGTCGGGCTAAGGTACCTCAGAAAGCGCTAGTAGACCTGAGAATCAGTAAGCGTGTCTTCTGAGGTACCCCTTGGGTCCTATTTATAGGAAAAGATGGCCTGCCAATATACAACCTTCACTGTTCTCGAGGACTATAGGCAGACCAAAGGGGGCAACATGGTAAAAATATGTCATGGCCAAGATGCGAGCTGGACCTGAGGTAGCATCCGCTCGGCAGGGGCCTGACTCGCCTCGCCTTGGGCCTAGGCGAGCACGTACTCGGCAGGCTATGCTCGACTATCACCGAGCTCGGCTCGACTATCGCCGAGTTCCAACAGAAACGGGGCTTGGCATAACGATCGCCGAGCTCCAACTGAAACTGAGCTCGGCGTGGAGATCGTTGAGCTCGGTTCGACTACCATCGAGCTCTATTCCATTACCCGAGCTCGGTCTCGACATGCTGGGCTCCGTTCGACCATCGTCGAGCTCGGCTCGACTATCGTCGAGCTCGGCTCGGCTATTACCGAGCTCGGTCTCGGCATGCTGGGTTCATACTGCGGTCTGAGCCGGCCGGTTTAACTCCTGTCGACCACTCGCTGGATACGAGGTTGTACATAATCCCCGCTCTTTGCGAGGTTGGGACAAGCTCGGAAAGAAACATCCAACCCCATAGAATCCTGCGAGTGCGACAGGGGCAAAAAGGAATCTTCTGGTAGGCCCCACAGGTAGCTATATATATGTACCCCTGCGCATCTGGCTGACCTTTGCCCTTCCCCAAATTCTATCAAGATGCCGCTCCCCAAGGAAGTCCTAGAGCGGCTCGCACGTTCCCGCGAGGAGATCGCTGCTCAGGCCGCGGGACTGACCAACCTAGAGGCCCCTGCTCGCCGTTTTACTGATTTCGGCTCGGCCAAGCGGGCGAAACCCTTTCCACCGGGGGCCGAACCCATTCTGGCCGACTTTACTGCTGTTTTGGGGAACGGGGCCGGCTCCTCCAACCAGCCGGTTCTTGGTTCTTCCACTAAAAATCTCGTGGAGCTATCTTCCGACCAGGAGAATAGTGGCGAGGCATCCACCCCGCGGGCCAAAAGTATTCCTGACAGCTCGCCAAAGCGGGATCCCGAGGTCAAGGAGCCGGGTTCGCAGAAACTGGCGTCGCCGAGTCGTCTCCCTTCTCGGCAACCCTCCCCTGGGTCCATAGTCGTGGAGAGAGGCGCCGGGCATATCCCTGTCCCCGGTTATCAACCCATTCAGCAGGAATTTCCTCATGGTCACGGTAAGGACCTACGCCATTTCTCTCCTCGCGCCCACCTAGAGGAGCTAGGCTCGCGCGGTGAGTTTCCGGCTCTCTATTCTTCCGTTCTGGTGGTGCCCGCCCTTCTAACTGTCTCAGTTCTTCATGCAAACCTTCCCGGCCGGACTGAAGACGGCGAGTCCGTGGATCGACCCCCTTACTCACCCCTTCCTTCTCCACGCGCCTTGGACGCCTTCCTGGATTCTGAGCTGGGCAGTCCTGAACGTGCAAAACGGGAGCAGAAGGTTCTTAAGAAGCTTGTGCGCGAGATCCACGACCTGCGGAAGGACAATAACAGGCTGCAATGGGAGTGCTCGCGACTTGCGGACGGAGCGGGAGTTAGCTTGGCATTCGAGGAGGCATCCTCCTTGGCACTGTTAGACGAGATTGACGAGAACTTGCGGGTCGTAAATAGGAACATGGGGCGACTTCGTGAACTTCACGCGCGGCGACCTGCGACGGCGGACCGGCGAGACCGGGGAGAATGAAACGGCTCCTCTGTCAGCCGACCGGTACTCTCCCTCGCCCTCGCATGGTCCTTGCACCCTTATTTTCATTTGTTCTGGATAATCTGCTTGTAATAACTCGAACAATCTTTCTGCAACTTTGTATATGTGTAGATGCGTTTTCAATATCCTGGTAAGTCTTTTCGAATTCCTTCTTCTGGGGTCTGGCCAGCTCGCAGGATTTGCGAGTAGAGGGTGGCGAGGTGGCGTGGTGAGACCGGGCCGATCGGTCGACTCGTCTTCCCCCTCGCCCTTCTTTATCTTCTTTTATAAATAGGCCTTCTCACCTACCCCCAGGGCACGCTTTTATTGCTTTCGAATCCCTGCTTCCTCTCTGTCATCCCGAGCTCGCGATTTTCCTTTCCTTTGCGACTATGGTTAAGACCAACCCTGACGCGGATGGCCGGTCTAAGTGCGCCCAGCACTTCATCGACCATTGCTTCTTCGAGGGGCATATCACCGAGGAGGAACTCGTCGAATTCGCGGCTGTATTCGTCCCCCCCCGGCTTCCAGGCTCGCAGGCCCGCCGAGCATGAAGCCATCAACTCCTTCCCGGAGGGTGAGCTCGCCTTCCCCATATCGCACTTCGAGGTGGGGCTGCGCCTTCCCCTCTGGCCAGAGATCCGCCAGATCCTGAAGTACTACGGCGCGGTGCCCGCGCAGCAGAATTCCAACGCCATTGCTATGATGGTGGCGTTCGCCTGCTTCCTCCGTCGAGAGCGGATTGAGTTCAACCTTATGGTGTTCCGTAAGTTGTTCTCCTACAAGGCCACCCCCGATGGAGTCGCTTACTTCGGCGGGTCCCTCATCAAGGTTCACGAGCTCGCGAACAAGAACCATAACTAGATGACCCGGCTTGTCTTTATTAAGGGCGAGCTCGGCAACATCCCCTTCCGTCCCCTGCAGAAAAGCGAGGACATATACCGTCCTCCTTCCATGTCCGGTAGCGACGCCGACCTCAACAAGTTTTTCCTCCACAAGGACTTCGAGGTCGCCTTCCTCTGTCGCAGCCTTGACTCGCTTCAACCCGTTCTCCCTGGTGAAGGTATATCTCGCCCTGCCTTTTCGCGAACTCTGTCAAGGTGAATCTCTATTTTTCTGATCAAGTCCCTTTCTGCAGGGGAACGGATTCTGCCGGAGCACCCGCCGTTCGCTGACTCAGGGATATTCTCAGATCCCCTAGAGCTGGCCCGGGCGGCGGCAGCGGCTTTTCGCGAGGAACAAGCGCGAGTTCAACTCCTCGGTAAGAAGCGCTTGGAGCCCGGGGGGTCAAGCTCGCGCCCCGATCCTTCGGCCCCCCAAGAAGAAGAAGGCGAAGGTGGTCTCGCGTGGACGGCTGCACCTTCCCCCGCCGCCTACCAAATTTATGAGCTCGCCAGAAACTCTGTCCGACGAGCCGCCTTTGAGTCCGTTGAAAGAAGTCTCCTCCCCCCGAAAGGGGAAGAAGAAGAACGGGCCGTCCTCTGATTCTACCGGAGAAGTCACCCTCCGTGAGCCCGGCCTGCCGAAGGATCACCCCCACTTCGGCAAGGGGTGTAAAAGCAAAGATGCGGCCGGCGAGCCCATTTTGAAGTGGGACGAGGGGGCTCACCGAGTTTCCGTTTCTACTCGCGCCCCCTCCTGGGGAGCTCGCCGGCCTCCTACCGCCCATGCCTTTGCCTTTGGCTTCGGCCTCTACAGCCGCGACAGCACCGAATCGTACAAGAAACTCACCCCCAGTCAGCTCGTCCATGAGGGGTTACAAGCCCACCTGCGGGCCTTCGAGCTTCACCACATGATGGTCCGCCGCGGGTTCCAGCTCAGTAATGCCTTGCTGACTGCTGAACAGGAGCGCGACCTGGCGAGGGAGAGCGCAGCCGACGCGGAAAGGCGGTTCGGCGTTGTCGACGCTCTTCTTGCAAAATCTGTCGGCGGCTTGGTAATCACTGGATATCTCCGTCCGCCTTATTTAGGATTCTTCTTGCGCTTGCTCTGAACTCTAATCTCGCAGGATGTCGAGGCCACCGTCACGCTGCGAGGCGAGGTGGCTCAGCTGCAAGCTCAGCTTGCCGAGCGGGAAACCCAGCTCGCCGAGCAAAAGACGTATTCTCGCGAGCAAGAGGCTGTTGCCGCCCAGCTGGGGGTGGAGGTGGAGGAGTTGAAGGAGAAGAACAAGGGGCTCCTGGGTGAGGTCCTCCGCCAGGCCAACGCTCTCCTTCCCTCGGGCGTCAGCGAGCCAGCCTTCCCCTATAAGAGGCCTCGGGTGTTCGGCGAGTCTGATGTCGCGGAGCAGCTGCGAGTCAACTCTATCGAGGCTGCCGAGTGCCTCCTGAAGGCCATGAGGGGGACGGGGATTTTGGCGGAAGGCTGCGAGGGGGTCACCGTCCGGGAGCTCCTGCCAACCCTGTTCCCACCCAGCCCGCTCAGCGAGAAGAAGGATAGCTTCGACTCGCTCTTCGCGGGGTTGGGAGAGAAGGGCGCTCGGCTTGGCAGCGAGGAGGACCGTCATTCAAGGGGGGGGGGACGAGAGATAACTTTTGCTTTCTTTTTCTTTTGTACCCTGCCGAGGCGGGCCTTTCCTCGTATACTTGTAATGATGAATCAAAGATAATATTTTTCATAATTTCTCTATCTTCTTTTTAAGCTTACTTGCGACATTATACCCGCGCGCTTGATGTCCCGACCTCGCCCGTAGAATGTTTTGAGTTAGGACCAGCCCCCGCGGTGAGATCATAGGCGCCGGCCATGGCTAGACTCACTGATGTTATCGGTGCTTGCGGCGAATCCCTAGGACACGTGCTCGCGCCATACCCTACTTGCGCCATACCTTGCCCCCGCCATGTCTCGCTTCCGTTTTTCGACAACTCAGACAAGTGAAAATATGTTTGGGTCGAGATGCTGCCGGCATCTGCCTTAGACACCAGGGCGTGTCTTCTGCCGAGTTAACTGGAGCGAGACTAGGCTCGCTGGAGAGAGCTGTTTCCTCCCCCTGAGTCTGGGACGGGACTAGGGCTTCCTTAATAGCGAGCTGGAGGGGGGGGGGCAGGGTATTCCGAGCTCGCCGTCTTGACTGGCGAGCTTGCACCATGGTGCTTTTCTCGGGCCAACTCCCAGTCTTAGCTCCAGGGTCATAGCGATGTCCCTCGAAACTCGGCCGTGCCAGCTGGGTGGGAGCCTGGCAGGGGAGTGACGAGACCTAACCCCAGAGTGAGAAGACTCAGAAACATTTGCCTCTCTCGGGTGCTACCACCGGGCCAATCAGCTAGGTAAAAGCCTGAGGGCGGGTGTTGAACATCCTCCGGGCTCAGCCCCAGGGTCATAGCGATGTCCATCGAGACTCGGCCGTGCCAGCTAGGTGGGAGCCTGGCAGGGGAGTGACGAGACCTAACCCCAGAGCGAGAAGACTCAGAAACATTTGCCTCTCCCGGGTGCTACCACCGGGCCAATCAGCTAGGTGAGAGCCTGAGGGCGGGTGTTGAACATCCTCCGGGCTCAGCCCCAGGGTCATAGCGATGTCCATCGAGACTCGGCCGTGCAAGCTAGGTGGAAGCCTGGCAAGGGAGTGACGAGACCTAACCCCAGAGCGAGAAGACTTAGAAACTTTTGCCTCTCCCGGGTGCTACCACCGGGCCAGTCAGCTAGGTGAGAGCCTGAGGGCGGGTGTTGAACATCCTCCGGGCTCAGCCCCAGGGTCATAGCAATGTCCATCGAGACTCGGTCGTGCCAGCTAGGTGGGAGCCTGGCAGGGGAGTGACGAGACCTAACCCCAGAGCGAGAAGACTTAGAAACTTTTGCCTCTCCCGGGTGCTACCACCAGGCCAGTCAGCTAGGTGAGAGCCTGAGGGCGGGTGTTGAACATCCTCCGGGCTCAGCCCCAGGGTCATAGCGATGTCCATCGAGACTCGGCCGTGCCAGCTAGGTGGGAGCCTGGCAGGAGAGTGACGAGACCTAACCCCAGAGCGAGAAGACTTAGAAACTTTTGCCTCTCCCGGGTGCTACCACCGGGCCAGTCAGCTAGGTGAGAGCCTAAGGGCTGGTGTTGAACATCCTCCGGGCTCAGCCCCAGGGTCATAGCGATGTCCATCGAGACTCGGCCGTGCCAGCTAGGTGGGAGCCTGGCAGGAGAGTGACGAGACCTAACCCCAGAGGGAGAAGACTTAGAAACTTTTGCCTCTCCCGGGTGCTACCACCGGGCTAGTCAGCTAGGTGAGAGCCTGAGGGCGGGTGTTGAACATCCTCCGGGCAAAGCCCCAGGGTCATATCGATGTCCATCGAGACTCGGCCGTGCCAGCTAGGTGGGAGCCTGGCAGGGGAGTGACGAGACCTAACCCCAGAGCGAGAAGACTTAGAAACTTTTGCCTCTCCGGGTGCTACCACCGGGCCAGTCAGCTAGGTGAGAGCCTGAGGGCGGGTGTTGAACATCCTCCGGGCTCAGCCCTAGAGTCATAGCGATGTCCATCGAGACTCGGCCGTGCCAGCTAGGTGGGAGCCTGACAGGGGAGTGACGAGACCTAACCCCAGAGCGAGAAGACTTAGAAACTTTTGCCTCTCCCGGGTGCTACCACCGGGCCAGTCAGCTAGGTGAGAGCCTGAGGGCGGGTGTTGAACATCCTCCGGGCTCAGCCCTAGGGTCATAGCGATGTCCATCGAGACTCGGTCGTGCCAGCTAGATGGGAGCCTGGCAAGGGAGTGACGAGACCTAACCCCAGAGCGAGAAGACTTAGAAACTTTTGCCTCTCCCGGGTGCTACCACTGGGCCAGTCAGCTAGGTGAGAGCCTGAGGGCGGGTGTTGAACATCCTCCGGGCTCAGCCCCAGGGTCATAGCGATGTCCATCGAGACTCGGCCGTGCCAGCTAGGTGGGAGCCTGGCAGGGGAGTGACGAGACCTAACCCTAGAGCGAGAAGACTTAGAAACTTTTGCCTCTCCCGGGTGCTACCACCGGGCCAGTCAGCTAGGTGAGAGCCTGAGGGAGGGTGTTGAACATCCTCCGGACTCAGCCCCAGGGTCATAGCGATGTCCATCGAGACTCGGTCGTGCCAGCTAGGTGGGTGCCTGGCAGGGGAGTGACGAGGCCTAACCCCAGAGCGAGAAGACTTAGAAACTTTTGCCTCTCGGGGCTTTAAGCTGCGAGCCCCTCTACCCTCACTATTCTGCCAAAGCATAAGATATGATAATGAGATTCATTTTCATTCATGGGGCCAAAATATCTACAATATTTTCAAGGATAAAAACGTTTCAGATCGTCGCCACTCCAAGTGTGGCTGAGGGTATCCCCTTTTACATCTTGGAGGCGATATCCCCCTGATGTCAAGACCTCCTGTACAATGTAGGGGCCCTCCCAATTGGGGTGGAGTTTTCCCACAGCGGCTGATCTCCCTGCCGCGTCCACTTTTTTCAAGATAAGGTCCCCATCCATGAACTGCTTGACACAGACGTGTTTGTCGAAATACTTGGCCATCCTTCGCTTGGCCTCTTCCTGCCTGACGACGGACAAGTCGCGTAGTTCTTCTACCATATCAAGGGAGAGTCGAAGCTCCTCCTCATTCTCTGATCTCCACTCTTCCCTTTCAGCTCCTGCCTCGACGACCCGAGGTGTCTGGACCTCAAATTCGATAGGTAGAACGGTCTCGCAGCCGTGAGAGAGTTTAAAAGGTGTCTCCCCTGTGGCCGTATTGGGGGTGGTCCTCAAGGCCCAAAGGACTGAGGGGAGTTGTTCTACCCAACTTCCCCTCAAATTTTCCACTTTCTTTTTTAAGAGGTTCACGATGATTTTGTTGGCCGCTTCCACCTGCCCGTTGCTCCTGGGGTGATGGACAGAAGCAAACCGAAGGTCAATCCCCAGCTGTTCGCAGAAGCGAATGAACTCCGTGCTGGCAAACTGAGGTCCGTTATCCGTGATGATAGCCTGTGGTAGCCCATGCCTGCAGATGACCTCCCCCCAGATAAAGTTCCTGACTACCTGGGAGGTTACCTTGGCTAGAGCCTTCACCTCCATCCACTTAGAAAAATAGTCGATCATGACCAACAGAAATCTCCTCTGCCCGCTGGCCTGAGGAAAAGGTCCTACGAGGTCCAGTCCCCATATGGCGAAGGGCCATAGTGCCATGATGCTTCTTAACCTCTGAGCCGGCTGGAGATGGAGCGGGGTATAGAGCTGGCACTTATGACATTTTTTTGCGAATTCGGCTGCATCCTGACCGAGGGTGGGCCAGAAGTACCCTTGCCTGACGATTCTCCCCTCCAGGGTCCGACTCCCCGAATGACTTCCACATTTGCCGGAATGGACCTCCTCCAAAATTTTATGCACCTCCCTTTCGGCCACGCAACGAGCCAGCATCCCTGAGAGGGTCTTGCGGTACAACTGCCCCTCGCGTAGGAGGTAATACGCCGCCTTGTGCTTGAGCCCCCTTCGATCCATTCCCTCCGGGTACTCTCCGGTGGACAAAAAGGTGACAAAGGGATCCATCCATGAGGGGTGCTGTTCCACTTCCATTAGTTCCCCCTCTCCGATGGAAGGTCGGAAGAGATCCGTAATGGTGCCTCCCATCCGGGGGCCATGCTTTGCTAGCTGGTCGACTGGCTCATTTTCCTCTCGCGGCACGTGCTTGATAGAGAAGGTCTGGAAGGTCCCGATGACTCCCTTTACCTTCATCAAATAGAGTTGCAGGGTGGGCTCCCTCGCCTCAAACTCCCCCTTGACCTGGGAAGCCACCACCATGGAGTCGGTGAGGACCTCCACGTCATGCACCCCAAGTCTCTTGCCAGGCGCAGACCTGCGATTACAGCTTCGTATTCGGCTTGATTATTGGTGATAGGGAAGTGCACTACCACAGTTTGCTCGATTCTTATCCCCTGGGGGCTTTCCAAGATGACCCCAACCCCTAAAGAATGCTTCCCCGAGGCACCGTCCACCCTGACTTTCCAGGGGAGAGGGCGAGTGAGTCTCTCCTCCGCCACCTCGACCACATACTCTGCCAGGAAGTCAGCCATAGCTTGGGCCTTGATTGAGAGGCGGGGAATGAAGGAGATGTCGAACTCGCTCAGTTCCACCGACCATTTGGCCAACCTGCCTGAATGCTCTACCCCCTTGAAGATGTTGCACAGGGGGTGGTCAGTCACTACTCGGATTGAGTGTGCCTGGAAATAAGGCCGAAGCCTCCGGGCTGAGATGATTAAGGCGAAGGCCAGTTTTTCCAGGATGGGGTATCGAAGCTCGGCCTTCCTTAGTACCCGACTCACATAATAGACGGGGAGTTGCCTCTTTCCTTCTTCCCGAACCAAAACCGAACTCAAGGCTTCAACCCCGACCCCCAGATATAGGAATAAGTCTTCCCCTTCCTTGGGCCCTTGGAGCAGGGGGGCCTGAGTCAGCTGTTTCTTTAAAGCCTGGAATGCCTCCTCGCACTCCGAGGTCCATTCAAACTTTCGACCCCCTCTCAAGGTTTTGAAAAACGAGGAACATCTCTCCCCGGCCCGGGAGAGGAATCTACTCAACCCTGCCAACTTCCCTGTCAGTCGCTGTACTTCCTTGGTATTTTGTGGTGACCTTAGTTCCATGATTGCTCTCACCTTATCCGGATTAGGTTCTACACCGGCGGGGGTGAGGAGGTGCCCTAAGAACTTTCCTCTGCTTGCCGCGAAGATACACTTCAAGGGATTCAGCCTCATCTTAAACCTGCGGAGAGTGGCGAAAGTCTCTTCCAAGTCCTGGATGTGGGAGTCGACATCCAGGCTCTTGACCATGAGGTCATCCACGTACACTTCGAGATTCCTCCCCCTTCTGCTCTCGGAAGACCCTATCCATCATTTTTTGGTAGGTGGCCCCCACATTCTTTAGCCCAAAGGGCATCATTTTGTAACAATAACATCCGTCTCCCGTGATGAACGAGACATCTTTGACGTCAGGGGGGTGTATTCTGATTTGGTAATAACCTGAAAAAGCATCCAGAAAACTCATTACAGGGAAACCGACGGCTGAGTCAACCAGCGCGTCGATCCGAGGCAGAGGATAACAATCTTTCGGGCATGATTTATTAAGAAGAGAAAAGTCGATACACATCCTCCACCGGCCGTCTCCTTTTTTAACCATTACAACGTTGGAGACCCAGCCGGGGTATTGGATTTCAGATATGAAGCCAGCCTTGAGGAGCTTGGCGACTTCCTCCCTGATTGGCTCGGCGAGCTTGTCCGTGATGGATCTCTTCTTCTGCTGGATGGGGGGAGCCTCCGGGTCCAGGTTGAGGCGATGGCATGCCACGTCGGGGTCGATCCCTGACATCCCCGCGGCGCTCCAGGCGAAGATGTCCACATTCTTCTGGATGCACTCCAGCATCCTGCCTTGAGCCTCCGGGGTCAGGCCTCCGCTGACGCAGACCTTCTCCATCCTGCCTCCAATGGTGAGAACCTCCATCTCCACCACCTCCTCCGCTACCTCCAGACGGGACTGCTCCCCCATTCCTCGATACCTCCCCCTCCGGGGGCGAGGACCTCTTCCTCAGCCTCTTCCACGGCCATGGCCTCGGCCGGCTCTCGAGTCTCTTCCATGACCTCCTCCCGGGCGTGGTACTCCACCTCCATCTCTTCGCCAGCTTCCTGCTTCTCCTCCTCCAACCTCCGCCCCATCTCCTCGGCCCCCTCCAGCCAAGAGATGGAGTTTACCGCCGAGACGTAGCACTCCCTTGCCTCCTTAGGGTCTCCTCGGACCCGGATCTGGACCCCCTCGACGTTGAGCTTTAAACACTGGTGGAAGGACGAGGGGACGCAGCGGAAGGCACTGATGAGAGGTCTCCCGAAGATGGCACTGTAGCTGCTAGGGGCGTCTGATGACAAACTTGTAGTTACGTGACTGCCCCCCCCCCCCAGAGTGACATGGAGTCCTACTCCTCCCTCGACTTCTTTCCTCTCTCCCGAAAAGCAGAACAGGGGCCCATCCGAGGCTAACACCCTCCTAGCCTCTACTTTCATCGCATCGAACACCTTCTTGAAGATGACGTTGACCAAACTCCCATTGTCGACGAGGATTCGGGAGACGGTAAAATCCTCGATGGCTGTCTGGATGACCAGCGCATCGCAAAAGGGGTCCTCGTGACCCGGCAAGTCCTCTCTGGAGAAGGTGATTTTCTCCTCCGGGGGAGGGGACTGGGATGTGGAGCCAACGCTCCTTCGGTACATAGTGTGGAGGCTTGACTTACGGGAGGCCTCGATCCCAGCCCCCCCCCCCCCCCCCCCCCCCCCGTGGATCGCTCTGATCCTTCCTCGGGTGCCCACATCAACCCGGTCTTCACACCGATCCCCCTCCTCCCGAGGCCGGATCTCCTCTATCCGAACTTCCTGATGGTCTTGCTGTTGCTATTCCCTTTTCCATCTCATCTCGAGGAACTCTGGGCACGTGGATGTGAGGTGCCCCTCCTCTTGATGAAAATCACAATAGGGCAGGTCCACCCTGACCTCCCTCCTTCTCCTCGGCTGTCCTCTCCTCCTCCCCCTCATGGAAATTGCCATTGCCTCCTCCTGGTCGGGGAGAGGGGGTCTCTGACCCTGCCTACCCCCTGGGGATTGTACTGCCCTCGGCCACCCTGGCGGTTATCTCCTCCCTGATAACCTCTCTGTGGTGCCTGGTCTTGCCACTCGGGTCTCCATCCCAAACGGTGGGTCTGCTCCGGACGCACCCACCTGGGTTGCGGCTGCTGCTGCGGCTTCTCCCTTTGCCGAGGTTCAGCCCTCCTCTCCTCCTGAATTCGGCCACCCCTTGGCCTCTCCTCCTCCACGGCCCACTTGGCCAACCTTCGCGCAAACTCCGGGTGCGCTGCCTCCATATCAGCCTCCCTGGCCGCTCTCTCCAGGAGTGCCTCAAAAGACACTGGAGGTGATCTTTTCAGTTCCATCGCGAAGAACCCGGATTGGAGACCCAGGGTGAAGGCCACCATCATGGTGTGCCCTGGCATCTCCTGAACTTGGGACAGTTCCTCTTGGAACCTATCCAGATAGCTTCCCAGGGTTTCTCCCACCCTCTGCTTGATGCGGAACAAAGACTCTGCCTCCTTCTTCCTCTTCTTGGAAGTGGTGAATCTCAGCATGAAACCCCGTCGCAGATCCTCAAAGCAGTAGATGGACCCGGTTGGGAGTTGGTGGAACCACTCTCTCGCCTTTTCTCTGAGGGTGATGGCGAAGAGTCGGCACTTGAAGCCGTCTGACATCTGTCGAATAGAGACCATGTCCTCGAACCACTGGATGTGGTGGACCGGGTCTCCTCTCCCGGAGTAATAAGTCATCTCTGGCTCGCGAAACCCCTCGGGAACTGGGGCTGAAGAAACGAACTCGCTGAAGGGGCTCCCCCCCTCAGCCGGGCGAGACGGGAACTCCCTCCCTGCAGTCTCGCCGAAGTGGTACTCGGCGGCCGAGCCGAGGAACAGAACTCGCCCCTGGAACTCGCGCTCGCCTCTCTCGGCGGGTTCCTTCCCTGGTCGCCTGAGCGGCGCGTCGTCGCCGAGTGCGGTAGCGGCGACCACCGGAACTGCCGGTGTCGCACTCTCAGCTCGCATGCCGAGTGCGGTCCTGACGAGCCCGAGGATCTCCTCCCTAAGCTCCGCCGGCATGCTCGCCGCTGGGGGTGGGGGAGGGGGTGGCGAGCTGCCCCTGCCTGATCCTTGTCCTTCTTCTCCAGTCATCAAACCTGCAGAAGGTTTTCTTTGTTGACCACTCTCCACGCTCACCGCACCAAAATGTTGAAACCAGAAAATCGGTCTCAGTGGAGCTCGACCCTTGGGGAAGGGGTGGCCGCGCACCTACTTTGCTCCTGCAAGAAAATGACAAGAAAAAGAAGAACCAAGGACTAGACCAAGGGCCCGGCGTGGAGGTCCCACCACACACCCGGAAGATCTTAGAGCGCTTCCCCTCCTTAGCCAAGTGTCGGGCTAAGGTACCTCAGAAAGCGCTAGTAGACCTGAGAATCAATAAGCGTGCCTTCTGAGGTACCCCTTGGGTCCTATTTATAGGAAAAGATGGCCTGCCAATATACAACCTTCACTGTTCTCGAGGACTATAGGCAGACCAAAGGGGGAAACATGGTAAAAATATGTCATGGCCTAGATGCGAGCTGGACCTGAGGTAGCATCCGCTCGGCAGGGGCCTGACTCGCCTCGCCTTGGGCCTAGGCGAGCACGTACTCGGCAGGCTATGCTCGACTATCGCCGAGCTCGGCTCGACTATCGCCGAGTTCCAACAGAAACGGGGCTTGGCACGACGATCGCCGAGCTCCAACTGAAACTGAGCTTGGCGTGGAGATCGTCGAGCTCGGTTCGACTACCATCGAGCTCTATTCCATTACCCGAGCTCGGTCTTGGCATGCTGGGCTCCATTCGACCATCATCGAGCTCGGCTCGACTATCGCCGAGCTCGGCTCGGCTATTACCGAGCTCGGTCTCGGCATGCTGGGTTCATACTGCGGTCTGAGCCGACCGGTTTAACTCCTATCGACCACTCGCTGGATACGGGGTTGTACAGGAGTGTACTTATTTTCAAGTACAGGGTCAAGATAGATCAAGAGCAGAAGAAGGAGCAAAGATGGGTCAAAGACCAAGTTCATAGGAAGGAAGAGAAAAATCATCTAAGTCAAAATCGACGGGAATCACTAAGTGATTCTCGCCGATTCGACGGGAATCATAAGTGAATCTCGCCGAATCGTCGAGAATCAGTCAGTGATTCCCGTCGACTTCATCCGGCTGACTGTCCTCCTACAAGAATTCTGCTAAGGTAGAATCGACGGGAATCACCAAGTGATTCTCGCCGATTCGACGAGAATCACCTTGCATTCCAGCTGATTCCCTCTGGATGACCAGATTTCCAACTAGAATTCTGCCAAGGCAAATTCGACGGGAATCGTGAGTGATTCCCGCCGACTTCGACGGGAATCACCAGCGATTCTCGCCGATTTTGCCTTAGGCAAAATTCCAGTTCGCTGGACCGAACCAAGTTCGTTGTGCGCCATTTTGGCCGGGACTAGGGCTTCTCCTTGTGGGTCCCACAACGGTCATTTAGGGTTGGCTTCCAGTATATATACTCACATATTTGAACATACCGAGGGATCGAACAACGGAAAATAAAATCGAGGCCGAATGTGCCCTAGCTGATCGCGGAACTTCACCGATCGCCGTCGCCGCTCGCAAGCTAGTCGTCGCCGCTGATCTCAGAGATTCTTTGATCTTCCGACGACAATACCGAGGCAAGCCTAGCGTCTCACGCTTCTCTCTCGATATCTCTTGTCTCTCGATTTGTTGAACGAGGATAATTCTTCATTCCGAATTGATTGAGGCGACTGATCCAATTAAGATCGTTGGTAGACCTTGCTTGCTTCGTCAAGAAGTTTGGATCTACAAAGCATCGCCGCCGCATTCACTTGCCGACGCCGATCTTGTCAAGATCCTCTCTAAGAGAGAACACCGGTCGTGGATTCTTCGTCTCTTTCAAGAAAGCTTCAACGAACGAAGAAGGACATCGGGATCTCCAAAAGTTTGTTTGTATTTTCTTTACATTCAAGTTTAGTTTATTGTAAAGGAATTTTGATTCCTAGTTGTAAGGGTTGGATGCAACCCGTGATGGTGGAGTTGTGATTCCTTTGATTTGAAGGGTTCCTTCCGTAGTGTGAGGATTGGATTTCAATCCGGTTGGTGAAGTGACCGAGTCGTCCCTTGGTGGGAGATAGGTCGAAGGGGGAGAGTGGACGTACCCAAATCGGGGAACCACTATAATTGCTTATGTGCTTTTCTGTGCTGTGTTTGTTTATTTGTGCAGGTAATTTAAATTCCGCAAAAGACTGAACGACACCTATTCCCCCCCCCCCATAGGTGGACTTAGTCGACACTAGATACTTTCAAGTGATATCAGAGGCAGGTTACTCAGCAATAAGGTTAACACCTTGAGTAAGATCCCGTGTCTAGTGTCAAAAAGATCTCAGAAATGGACGGACTCAAGTATGAAGGAAAGATCCCAGTATGCACCAAGCTAAACTTTCCCATCTGAAAGGAAAGGATCAGGTTCTACATGGAAGCAGTCGACCCTCGACTCTTCATGGTAGTGGAGGAGGGACCTTATATCACCACTAAGGCCTCCACCATTGATCCGACCAAGATGGTGCCGAAGAAGCTCTCCGAAATGGACAAGGATGAGATGGTGCTAGTCGGTCTTGACAAGAAGGCTCAGAACATTCTTATCAGCGTCGTCGATGACTCCATGATGCAGAACTTCAGCAACTGCAGGACTGCTAAGGACATCTGGCACTGCCTGATCATCCTGATGGAAGGCACAGATGAAGTAAGGGATGATCGAAGATCCCTTCTGAACCAAAAGTATGAGGCCTTCAGGCAAGGTCCCAAGGAGGAGATCAGAGTGACTTTCGAGAACTTCCTAAAGATCGCCAATGCCCTGAAGGGCTATGGAAGAGTGTTCACCGATGGTGAATTAAATGACAAATTCATTAGATCCCTTACTAAGGAATGGGACACCAAGATCTGCGCCATCATAGAATTTTGCAAGCTGGCAGAAACTAATCCCCAGATTCTGTTTGGGAAGCTTATGTCCTATGAGCTTCAGCTGAACACCAGAAAAGCTGAAGAAGAAGCCGACAAAGCCGCTGCGAAAGAAAAGACTGTAGCCCTGAAAGCCAATCACTCAAGGAAAGGCAAGGGTGCAGCCTCGTCCCGCTCTTGGAAAAGAGATGAGGAAGAAGACTCTGAGCCATGCTCTTCCGGCTCAGAGATATCTGAAGAAGAATTCTCCCTCATCACTCGAGAATTCAAGAAGTTCCTCAAGATGAGGAATCAAAGAAAGAGAGACGGCTCCTCCTCCAGACATCAGAATAAGAATTACTCTTCTGACAGGTATGAACCTAAACAGAACAAACATCGCTCTACTGACATTATTTGCTTTGGATGGAATAAGCCAGGCCACGTCGTTGCTGACTGCCACCAAAGCAAGAATAACAAGGGGAAGAGAGAGGAGCACAGGTCCTCTAGAGATAAGAAGAAGGAGAGGAGCTACATTGCCAAAAAGACAAAGACACTGAGTGAGTCTGGTTCGTCAGACTCCAGTGATGATGAGGAAGCCTACTTCGGGCTAATGGGTCGCTCTGACTCAGAAGGAGACTACCCCCCATTTACTGGGAAGGTAAAAGATTGTACCCCCCTCTCTGACTCTGACTCTGAGTCTCTTGATGATGATCTCGAGGATAGCCCATCTGCCCGTGAAGCTGAGCTCCTCGAAAAGTATGAGATTATGCTCAATACCTTTGAGGAATACCGCAAGAGGTTGAGGACTCAGAAAAAGGAAGTCAAATTCCTTAAGGCTGAGGGTGTGTCCCTAAGAGAAGAGATCACTAGCTTGATTTCTCTCCGACAGGAACACCTAGACCTGACTTCTGAGCACTCAGAGAGGCTCCTTTAGCAGAAATAAGAAGAAATCAACAAGTTGGAAGAACAACTTGCGGCTGAAAGGAAGATTTTTGAAAGCTTCTCCATGCCTAAGACCATTCTTCCTCTGGTTGATGAATTCTCTGCTCAGGCTAAAGGGGCTGGCTTAAGGCATGTGGGTGTGTCTGGTACATCATCTAGGAGAAACAGAAAACAGAGGAAAAATAAGGCTGCTAAGAAGGCCTCTGCTGCAGAAAAGGGAAAGGCCCCACTCGATCCTATTTCATTCAGAAAGCCTGGCTTTCCTTGCAATGAATAGGACTTTGAGTCAACCTATGACCACTTCTTCCGGCCCTCGGTTGAAAAGCCCAAGAGCCGGTATGATGGTTGGACCTTCCCCCGAAACTACGGTGAGAGTGTCTTCAAGGCACCTTATGAGGAAATCCAAGTGGAGAATTATGGCCACTTCTTTAGCGGCCATAATAGGAAGCAGGCACCAAAGGCCAAGCCTGTTATACTGAAAGAACCGGAAGTGAAGAAATCGTGTTACTGCTATCATCATGATGCCTCCACCTCCAGATCTAAGGCCCCGGCTGGACCCACTGTTCCAAGGGTGAAGCAGGAGCCTAGGAAACGGTATAACAGGTTCGACTGTTGGTGCTGTGACAAAGTTGGTCACTTTTCCGTGGATTGCTGGTTTAATCCAAGATTCAACGAGATTCCTCATGTTAGCAATGCGAGGCCGACCACTCATAGGGTTAACCACCCGAGGGGGAGTGTGCTAACAAGGAATCTAGGACCCAAGTTCGATTGGGTTCCGAAGGGAAACTAATTCTATTTTGCAGGTATGTCCAAAGGCCACCAAAACGCCTATCTGGTACTTGGACAGTGGATGTTCCCGGCATATGACCGGGACAAGAAACCTGTTGCGTGATTACTCCCCAGTCGAGAATGGACCCAAAGTCATCTTTGGAGGATCTGATCGAGGAGTCACCTGAGGTTATGGTATGATTTCCAACGGTGTATTCTCTATCACTAACATGGCCTATGTTGAAGGGTTAAACCATAACCTGATCAGTGTAAGCAAGTTGTGTGATAAAGGATACAACGTTAAGTTCTGCAAGGATAAGTGCTTGATAATATCATGTGCCTCTTCGGAGACGGTATTAACTGGCATTAGGAGCAGAAATATCTTTTGCTTAGATTTTCTTAGCTTAGATTCTTCTACCCCCATGTGCCTAGTAGCAAAAGGCAGTGCATCTCTTTGTGAACAATGACACAAGAGATTAACACATATTAATTTCAAGACAATTAATATGTTATTTTCCAAGAACTTAGTAAGGGATGCCCCTACTATTAAGTGCATCAAAGATAGCCCTTGTCCTGCATGCTAGAAGGGCAAACAGACTCGGGCTACCTTTAAGAGCATTGCAGACAAAGACTCCTCCAGATGTCTCTATCTTCTGCATATGGACTTGTTCAGTCCAGTGCAAGTTCATAGCTTAGGAGGCAAATCGTATACGCTAGTGATTGTTGATGATCACTCTCGGTTTACGTGGGTGTTCTTTTTGAAACGAAAGTCAGATACGTTTGACATCTTCACTAATTTTGTCAAGCAGATCCAGAACGAACTTAACTGCTCCGTGGTCAAAATCAGAAGTGGTCATGGAACAGAATTCGAGTCTGGTGTTATGACAGAATTCTGTGAAGAACATGGTATCTTTCATGAGTTTTCCTCCCCGCATACTCCTCAACAAAATGGAGTTGCGGAGAGGAGAAATAGAACGCTCATTGAAGCATGTACGACAATATTGAATGACACTTCTCTTCCAGAGTACTTCTGGGCAGAGGATGTCAATACGGCTTGTTATGTGCAGAACCGAGCATTGATCAACAAGAATCATCGTAAGATGCCTTATGATCTATTGAAAGGTAGGAAACCGATCATGTCTTGTTTAAGGATTTTTGGCTGCAGATGCTATGTACTCAATAATGGGAAGTACCCACGTACTAAATTCGGAGAAAAATGCTTCGAAGGCATCTTCATGGGCTATAATAGCCATATTCGGGCATATAGGGTCTTTAATAAGAAAACCCTAGTGGTAGAGGAGTCCATTAATGTTGTATTTGATGAAGGAAGCTTGCTTCATAGCAATTCTTCCAGTGGCATTCTTGAAGATGCAGGTGCAAGACTTGAACAGTTAAGTCTCAATGAGACAACAAAAGATGTAACTCCCAAGTACGTCAAGGTTTCCACCTTAACGCCAACTGGAGAAGATGACGATCAGGATGGAGCAACTCTCCCAGAAGAAGGAGAAGCCTAAGAAGCTGTTAGAGCTCCAGATGCCAGACTCTTGGAGCTCCGACACGTGAGGGATCATCCCAGAGATCAGATCATAGGAGATCCTCGTGACGGTGTCAGAACTCGGAGAGGTACAATTAACGAGATTCTGCACCTTAGTTTTTTGTCACAGGTTGAGCCAAAGAAGTTCGACGAAGCGAACAAGGATGCATCATGGATATTGGCCATGCAAGATGAACTGCATCAATTCGAACGATGCAACGTCTGGACGCTTGTTCCCAGACCAAAGAAACAGAATGTGACCGGCACTAAGTGGATCTTCAGAAACAAGCTGGATGAAAACGGTGTCATCATCAAGAACAAGGCCAGACTTGTTGCACAAGGTTACAGACAGGAGGAGGGGATTGACTTCAACCAAACCTTTGTACCGGTTGCAAGCCTCGAGGCGATCAGATTGTTCCTGGCATATGCCTCTCACAAGGGATTCACAGTCTATCAGATGGACGTGAAATCTGCGTTCCTAAATGGAAATTTGAAAGAGGAAGTATATGTCGCGCAACCCCAAGGTTTTGTTAATCCATCACTTCCTAATCATATTTATTTTCTTAATAAAGCATTATATGGCTTAAAACAAGCTCCTCGAGCTTGGTATGAGACTCTGTCTAGTTTTCTTATTGAGAACAAGTTCTCGAGAGGAAAAATAGATAAGACATTGTTTCTTATGGAAGTCAAAGGCAAGATTCTGCTGATGCAAATCTATGTCGATGACATAATATTCGGCTCAACGGACAACAATCTTTGCAAAAAGTTTTCTAAACTTATGCAAGGAAAGTTTGAAATGAGCAGCATGGGAGAGCTAAAGTATTTCTTGGGACTTCAAGTGAAACAGTCTGAGGATGGAATTTTCATCTCTCAGACGAAGTTCACAAATGAACTCCTCAAGAAATTCGGAATGGAGAATGCAACCTCTATGAGGACTCCAATGGGATCCACTGTGTCTCTAGACAAGGATGAGAAAGGGAAACCTTTTGATGAAACCAAATACAGAAGCATAATTGGATCCCTGCTCTACCTTACTGCTAGTAGACCGGATATTATGTTTTCCACATGCGTTTGTGCCAGATATCAGGTGAACACTAAGGAATCTCATTATGTCGCTGCCAAGCGAATTCTTAGATACCATAAAGGTACACCAAATCTTGGTTTGTGGTACCCAAGAAACTATGATGTCGAGCTGATAGGCTTTTCAGATGCTGACTTTGCAGGAAGCAGGGATGATAGGAAAAGCACTTCCGGGACGTGCCAATTCCTCGAAAGAAGGCTTATTTCATGGAACAGTAAAAAGCAGAATTGTGTCGCAACCTCTACGGCTGAATCTGAGTACATCTCCGCAGGCAACTGTTGCGCACAACTTCTATGGATCAGAAATCAACTCAAAGATTATGACTTGTAGTTCAGAGAAGTTCCTATGTATTGTGACTCATCGAGCGCAATTGCAATTGCGAACAATCCTGTGTCGCACAGCAGAACCAAGCATATTGAAGTGCGCTACCACTTCATTCGGGAGCATGTGGAAAAAAAAGATATCTCTCTCTGCTATGTCCCCACGGATAAGCAGATTGCAGATATCTTCACAAAGCCCCTAGACGAGGCCAAGTTCAGTCTCTTCAAAACTGAACTCGGCATGCTGAACTATGAAGATTGAAGCCTGAAGGGCTCAAGGCTCTTGGATCAAGGGGGAGCATCTACTATGGATTCAAGATCGAGCACGGATGCAAGAATTGAGGGGGAGCTTTGTGCTCCAAGTGTAGTCCCTGATTTGCAGAAGCCAAAAAGGGGGAGATTACCCTCTCGGCTAAGGCTAAGGGGCGGCCAATGTTAAGTATGCTCTCAGGAAAATGGTAATGAATTTCACTCTCAGCTGAATTTTTATTTTATGATTTTCATTTTCATCTATTCTATTCACCTTAGCTTGTAGGGTTTAGGCTTTTTCAAATAGGGGGAGATTGTTGGGTATTGTATCCTCAATGTACCTGATTTGAAGAAGCCCTTGAACAAGCTAAGTTGAATTGACAATGTATTTGATGATTTTCTATCAAGTTGTGCTTACAGCTATTCCATGCTAAGTACACACCAATGTCAGTGTGTAGTGAGTCAATATACACGGGTCTGCGCAACGTAATCCCTCATTGAGCAGATCAGTGTGTTGACTCACGTGTGCTCTCTCTATTGGAGTGTACTTATTTTCAAGTACAGGGTCAAGATAGTTCAAGAGCAGAATAAGGAGCAAAGATGGGTCAAAGACCAAGTTCATAGGAAGGAAGAGAAAAATCATCTAAGTCAAAATCGACGGGAATCACTAAGTGATTCTCGTGATTCTCGCCGATTCGACGGGAATAATTAGTGAATCTCGCCAAATCGTCGAGAATCAGTCAATGATTCTCGTCGACTTGATCCGGCTGACTGTCCTTTTACAAGAATTCTGCTAAGGCAGAATCGACGGGAATCACCAAGTGATTCTCGCCGATTCGACGAGAATCACCTTGCATTCCCGTCGATTCCCTCCGGATGACCAGATTTCCAACTGGAATTCTGCCAAGGCAAATTCGACGGGAATCGTGAGTGATTCCCACCGACTTCGACGGGAATCACCAGCGATTCTCGCTGATTTTGCCTTAGGCAAAATTCCCGTTCGCTGGACCAAACCAAGTTCGTTGTGCGCCGTTTTGGCCGGGACTAGGGCTTCTCCTTGTGGGCCCCACAACGGTCATTTAGGGTTGGCTTCCAGTATATATACTCGCGTATTTGAACATACCGAGGGATCGAACAACGGAAAATAAAACCGAGGCCGAGCGTGCCCTAGCCGATCGCGAAACTTCACTGATCGCTGTCGCCGCTCGCAAGCTAGTCTCCGCCGCTGATCTCAGAGATTCTTTGATCTTTCGACGACAGTACCGAGGCAAGCCTAGCGTCTCACGCTTCTCTCTCGAGATCTCTTGTCTCTCGATTTGTTTAACGAGGATAATTCTTCATTCTGAATCGATTGAGATGACTGATCTGATTAAGATCGTTGGTAGACCTTGCTTGCTTCGTCAAGAAGTTTGGATCTACAAAGCATCGTCGCCGCATTCACTTGCCGCCGTCAATCTTGTCAAGATTCTCTCCAAGAGAGAACACCGGTCGTGGATTCTTCGTCTCTTTCAAGAAAGCTTAAACGAACGAAGAAGGACATCGGGATCTCCAAAAGTTTGTTTGTATTTTCTTTACATTCAAGTTTAGTTTATTGTAAAGGGATTTTGATTCCTAGTTGTAAGGGTTGGGTGCAACCCGTGGTGGTGGATTTATGACTCCTTTGGTTGGAAGGGTTCCTTCCGTAGTGTGAGGATTGGATTTCAATCCGGTTGGTGAAGTGACCGAGTCGTCCCATGGTGGGAGATAGGTCGAAGGGGGAGAGTGGACGTACCCAAATCGGGGAACCACTATAATTGCTTGTGTGTTTTTCTGTGTTGTGTTTGTTTATTTGTGCAGGTAATTAAAATTCCGCAAAAGACTGCACGACACCTATTCCCCCCCCCCCCATAGGTGGACTTAGTCGACACTAGATACTTTTAGCAAACATGTAGCAAACATCACTGGGGCCCTCGGATGTGTGCTGGCTGAAAAGAAAGCACCATCCCCCAGGCCTCATGATACTCACCACATTTTCACCATCAGACCCCCCTCGAGTCTCGGTGGAAAGGGTAAATCTTAGAGCAGTTCCAGCTGTGCCTCCTTCAGACCTAGGGTCTTGACTAACTCCGTTAATAGACCTGGTCAGAAAAAGAGGTACAATATTCATGAGTGTTGGTGTTGTGGCAGAGTGGGTCACTTTGCCATAGATTGTTGGCACAATCCTTTGTGCCAAGGGCAAGGGTATGTCCACATCCTTTGGCAAGAGACAGCCTTCCTGTCAGAAATCCTGTGGGAAGGCATGCTGTATTTTATGCTGAAAAGAACCTTGGACCCAATACCTATTAGGTTCCTAAGGTAAGGTAATTCTTTTTTGCAGGATAGTCTAGGTACCCATGAACATGATGAGACCTAGACAAGAGATGTTCCAGACTTGCTATGGAACAAGAATATGGGATAAGAGATATTCTAACTACAGTGTCCTACTTTTACATGATACGCGTCGTACTTCAAATAGTGGATCTGAATGATCAACCTAGTAATCCCAGGGATGATAGGAAAAGCACTTCTGGGACGTGCCAATTCCTCGGAAGAAGGCTTATTTCGTGGAACAGTAAAAAGCAGAACTGTGTCGCAACCTCTACGGCTGAATCTGAGTACATCTTAGCAGGTAGCTGTTGCGCACAACTTCTATGGATCAGAAATCAACTCGAAGATTATGAATTGCAGTTCAGAGAAGTTCCTATGTATTGCGACTCCTCGAGCGCAATAGCAATTGCGAAAAATCAAGTGTCGCACAACAGAACAAAGCATATTGAAGTGCACTACCACTTCAATCGGGAGTATGTGAAAAACAAAGATATCTCTCTCTGTTATGTCCCCACGGATAAGCAGATTGCAGATATCTTCACAAAGCCCCTAGACGAGGCCAAGTTCAGTCTCTTCAAAACTGAACTTGGCATGCTGAACTATGAAGATTGAAGACTGAAGGGCTCAAGGCTCTTGGATCAAGGGGAAGCATCTGCTAGGAACTCAAGATCGAACACCGATGCAAGAACTGAGGGGGATCATTTTGCTCCAAGTAAAATCCCAGATTTGTAGAAGCCGAAAAGGGAGAGATTACCCTCTCGGCTAAGGCTAAGGTGGCTGCCAATGTTAAGTATGCTCTCAGGAAAATGGTAATGAATTTCACTCTCAACTGAATTTTCTATTTCTGTTTTTCATTCTCATCTGTTCTATTCACATTAGCTTGTTGGGTTTAGGCTTCTTCAAATAGAGGGAGATTGTTGGGTATTGCATCCACAATAGACCTGATTTGAAGAAGCCCCTGAACAAACTAAGGTGAATTGAAAATGTATTTGATCTTCCATCAAGTTGCGCTTGCAGCTATTCCATGTTAAGTACACACCAATGTCAGGGTGTAGTGGGTCAATATACACGGGTCTGCGCAACGTAATCCCTCGTTGAGTAGATCAGTGTGTTGACTCACGTGCGCTCTCTCTATTGGAGTGTACTTATTTTCAAGTACAGGGTTAAGGCATATCAAGAGCAGAAGAAGGAGCAAAGATGGGTCAAATACCAAGTCATCAAAGGAAGGAAGAGAAAATTCTTCTAAGTCAAAATTGACGGGAATCACTAAGTTATTCCCGCCGACTTCGACGGGAATCGCTGGTGATTCCCGCCGACTTCGACGGGAATCGTTAGTGATTCCCGCTGATTCGTCGAGTATCAGTTATCCTCTCCCGCCGACTTATTCCGGCTGACAGTTTTCAAACAAGGATTCTGCCAAGGCAGAATCGACGGGAATCGTGAGTGATTCCCGCCGACATCGACGGGAATCACCAACGATTCCCGCCGATTTTTCCTTAGGAAAATTTCCTTCGTTCGCTGGACTGAACCAAGATGTCGTGCGCTGTTTCGATCGGGGCTAGGGTTTCTCCTTGTGGGTCCCACAACGGTCTTTAGGGTTGGCCTCTGGTATATATATACCCGTATTTTGAACCTCTAAAGTAAGTCATTCACGCGAAATCAAAAGTAGCTGACGTCGTGCCCTAGCCGATCGCGGAAACCGCCGATCGCTTGTCGCCGCTCGCAGTTCGTCTCCGCCGCTAATCTCCGATCTTCTTTGATATTTCGACGACAGTACCGAGGCAAGCCAAGCGTCTCACGCATCTCTCTTGAGATCTTTTGTCTCTCAATTCATTGAACGAGACAAGTTCTCCATTCCGAATCGGTGGAGACGATTGATCTGACTGAGATCGTTGATAGACCTTGCTTGCTTCGTCAAGAAGTTTGGATCTACAAAGTATCGCCTCCGCAATCACTTGCCGCCGCCGATCTTGAGAAGACCCATTCCAAGATAGAAATCCAGTTGTGGATTCTTCGTTATTTTCAAGCAAGCTTCAATGAACGAAGAAGGACATCGGAATCTTTAAAAGATTTGTTTGTATTTTCTTTTACATTCATTTTTGGTTTGTTGTAAAAGAATTTTTCATTCCTAGTTGTAAGGGTTGGGTGCAACCCGTGGTGGTGGAGTTGTGACTCCTTTATTGGAAGGGTTCCTTCTGTAGTGTGAGGATTGGATTTCAATCCGTTTGGAGAAGTGACCGAGTCGTCCCTTGGTGGGAGATAGGTCGAAGGGGGAAAGTGAACGTACCCAAATTGGGGAACCACTATAATTCTTTGTGTATTTTCTGTGTTCTGTTTGTTAATTTGTGCAGGTAAAATTAATTCCGCAAAAGACTGCACGACACCTATTCCCCCCCCCCCCATAGGTGGATTTAGTCGACACTAGAGACTTTCACAGGTGGAGGCGGCAAACAAAATCATAGTGAACCTCCTGAAGAAAAAAGTTGAAAATCTTAAGGGTAGCTGGGTGGAGCAGCTTCCCTCGGTACTTTGGTCCCTTAGAACCACCCCGACACGGCCACGGGGGAAACCCCCTTCAAGCTCTCCCATGGATGTGAGGCAGTGCTTCCAATCGAATTCAAGGTCCAGACGCCTCGGGTGGTCGAGGCAGAGACAGGCAGGGAGGAATGGCGGGTTGAAAATGAGGAGGAGCTGCAGCTCTCCCTTGACATGGTGGAGGAGCTACGTGACCTCTCTGCCATCCGACAGGAAGAAGTGAAGAGAAGAATGGCCAATTACTTCGACAAGCACGTCAGGGTCAAATAGTTCGCGGAAGGGGACTTAGTCCTAAAAAAGGTGGATGTCGCGGGAAGATCAGCCGATATGGGGAAGCTCAACCCCAATTGGGAGGGTCCATACATTATACAGGAGAGATTGAAATCAGGAGGGTACCGCCTCCAGAATGTGGAGGGCAAGACCCTAAGTATTACCTAGAGCGGTGATGACTTGAAACGTTTTTATCCCTGAACCATGTAAGTGACATTCTTCTTTCTAAGTAAAATTTCTTGACAAAGTGCCAATACTCCTGCCGTGTTTTGTGTGAATGGGTGGTGTTCATTTGATAGACCCCAAGCAGATCCCGCTGTCAGGCTCTCACCTAGCTGGCAGGGCTGGATGTCACTCGAGGGAGTCTACCCAAACCCCGAGCAGATCCCGTTGTCAGGCTCTCACCTAGCTGGCATGGCTGGATGTCACTCGAGAGAGTCTACCCAGACCCCAAGCAGATCCCCCTGTCAGGCTCTCACCTAGCTAGCAGGGCTGGATGTGACTCGAGGGAGTCTACCCAGACCCCAAGCAGATCCCGCTGTTAGGCTCTCACCTAGCTGGCAGGGCTGGATGTCACTCGAGGGAGTCTACCCAGACCCCGAGCAGATCCCACTATCAGGCTCTCACCTAGCTGGCAGGGCTGGATGTCACTCGATGGAGTCTACCCAGACCCCGAGCAGATCCCGCTGTCAGGCTCTCACCTAGCTAGCAGGGCTGGATGTCACTCGAGAGAGTATACCCAGACCCCGAGCAGATCCCGCTGTCAGGCTCTCACCTAGCTGGCAGGGTTGGATGTCACTCGAGGGAGTCTACCCAGACCCCGAGCAGATCCCGCTGTCAGGCTCTCACCTAGCTGGTAGGGCTGGATGTCACTCGAGAGAGTCTACCCAGACCCCGAGCAGATCTCGCTGTCAGGCTCTCACCTAGCTGGCAGGGCTGTATGTCACTCGAGGGATTCTACCCAGACCCCGAGCAGATCCCGCTAACAGGCTCTCACCTAGCTGGCAGGGTTGTATGTCACTCGAGGGAGTCTACCCAAACCACGAGCAGATCCCTCTGTCAGGCTCTCACCTAGCTGGCAGGGCTGGATGTCACTCGGGAGACTCTACCCAGACCCCAAGCAGATCCCACTGTCAGGCTCTCACCTAGCTGGCAGGGCTGGATGTCACTCGAGGGAGTCTACCCAGCCCCGAGCAGATCCCGTTGTCAGGCTATCATCTAGATGCCAGGCTGGATGTAACTCGAGGGAGTCTACCCAGATCCCGAGTAGATCCCACTATCAGGCTTTCACCTAGCTGGCAGTGCTGGATGTCACTCGAGGTTGTCTACCTAGACCCCAAGCAGATCCCGCTGTCAGGCTCCCACCTAGCTGGCAGGGCTAGATGTCACTCAAGGGATTCCCACCCTCTCCAGGAGTTATTTGAGATGATTAGTCTTCCCTAAAGGTATAGAGGAGAAAGCCCTTATAGGCAGTTCAGATCTCGCGGGCTCAGCTCGGCAGAAAGAAGGCGAGCCAGGCCCTAAGCCTCCTTTGGAGAAGGCGAGCTCCAACCATTCATTCCCCCCCCCCTCTAGTTTTACTTGTGAAATATTTTAACAATTTTGGCTCGACGTTGGCAAGAGAAGAGGCGGCTCGCACGCGAGGTTGGTGGTGGAGAACCCAGTTCGGCGGGTGGTCCATTCTTGATTAACCTGGAGCGAGCGAGCTCTTGGAATCTATTCACGAATACGAATCCTAAACATGTATTCTAGCTGCAGGTCCTATCCTAGCGAGGTCTTTCAAGGAGGAGAGCTCGCGGGCGAGTGCTTTACAGAAAGAAAGACCAAGAAAAAGAAGATAGAAAAATTCATGGCAGAAAAATCTTTCATTAAGAGGTTGTTACAAATGGTGAGCTCGCCTAGGCGAGATTACAAAAAAGTGGGGGAGAAATACAAAAGTGACCTTGCCTAGTCAGCTCTTGCCTCCCTCCCCGGACTGGCAATCTTTTCCCTCTCCTCCAGAAGGATCATCCTTGAAGCCTTTTTCGAATTGCATGTCGAAGCTATCCTCCTTCTCGCTGGGGGGCATCGACGGGAATAGGCTCTGCATGAGGTCTCGCGTCGTGATCTCCTCACAGCCTTCCACCAGCACCTGCGTATCCTTCATAATCTGCAAGGTGCATTCAGCAGACTCAATCGAGTTGATCCGCAACCGCTCAACGACCTCAGCCTCGCCGAAAATCCTTGGCCTCTTGTACGGGAAGGAGGGATCGCTACGGCCCGGAGGGAGGAGGACTTCCTCTTGGCGGATGATCTCGCCATGGAGCCCTCTGTTCTCCTCGCTCAACTTTGCATTATTCCCCACCAGCTCGGCGGTGCGAGCCTCTAGCTCGGCAGCACGAGCCTCCAGTGCGGCAGAGCGAGCACGCAGCTGGTAATTTTCTTCCTCGAGCCTGATGGCGCGATTCCGCAGCTCCCTGGCAAACTTGGCATCCTGTAAGGCAAAACGGGTGAGTAAATCTGAGGCAGGAAAATCCCAAGTAAAAAAGATAAAGGGGAGATCAGTGCTTACCAGCCGTCAGTGCCTTTAGCGAGTAAATCCTCGGCAATTTCGAGCCTCCTCTCCAGGTCGACGACCTTATCCTGGGCAACGTCGCGCTTCTGCTCAGCCTTCTTGCAGGAGGTGGCTGAGGTTGAAGCCGCGACGAACCATCATGTGATGGAGCTCCAGGGCCCGCATGTGGGCTTGCAGGCCCTCATGGCCGAGCTGGCGCAGGGTCATGCGCTTGTAGGCCTCGACATCCTCGCGCCCATAAAGGCTGAAGTCAAGCGCATAGGTGTGATCGGAGGAGAGCTGGCGGTCTATCCAGGAAGGCTGGAGGGTGGATACGGATATCCGGTAGGCCGCCTCATCCCATTGGACCACGGGCTCGTCGGCCAAGTCCTTCCATCTTCCCCCAAGGTCAAAGAGGGGATGGCTCTTCGGCGGACCCGGCTCGCGGGCCGACGTCTTCCTAGCAGCTAGAGGAGCGGAGGGCTCGCCTCCCTTCTGCCCTTTGTCTATCGTCTCCTTTAGCGGGCTCTCCGGCGATCCAACCGGGGAGGTCTCGGGCGAGCTCATGTACTTGGGCTGTTGATGTTGTTGTTGTCTCGCCCGAGAAACCACCACCGCTTTCAACTTCTTCTGCGGTAGATGATGGCGAGACGATCTGGACCCCGCGGGGTCAGCCCGCTTCTTTCCAGAGGAGGGCTTGGACGATGCCAGCTCATCTCGGCAGGCGGTTGCAGCCGATTTCTCGCGGGCAAGGAGGTCGGGGAGTATTCCCGAATCCGCAAAGGGCGGGTTCTCGGGAATAAGTCGCTCCCCTGCATAAAAGACTTGGTCAGAAAATTCTATTGTTTTGGCGAGTTCGGAAAGAGAATAAAGTGTGTATACCTTCGCCGGGGTGGACGGGGAGAAGCGAGTCGAGGTCCCTTCGGAGGTGGGCGACCTCAAAGTCTTTGTGGAGTAAGAACTTGTGGAGCTCGGCGTCGTTGCCGGATACTGCGGGGGGTCGGTACACCTCCTCACCTTTTTGCTGGGGCGAGTAGGGGACATTGCCGAGATCGCCCTTGATGAAGACGATCTTGGTCATCCAGTTATGATGTTTGTTCGCGATCTCGCGAACCCTGATGAAGGAGCCCCCGAAGTAGGCGACGCCATCCGGAGTCACCTTGTATGTGAAGAGTTTCCTAAACACGGTCAGGTTGAACTCTATTCGCTCCTGGCGAAAGAAGCACGCAAACGCCATCATCATGGCGATGGCATTTGAGTTCAGCTGCGCGGGTACCGCGCCGTAATATTTCAGGATCTGGTGGATTTCCGGCCAGAGCAGTAGGTGCAACCCCACCTCGAAGTGCGAGATGGGGAAGATGAGCTCCTAGGGGTAGAATGTATTGATGGCCTCGCTCTCCCTAGGTCGGCGCGCCTTAAAACCAGAGGGTATGAAGCCGGCAGCGAACTCTGTGAGCTCCTATTCAGTCGTGTTCCCCTCAAAAAAGTAGTAGTCGGCAAAGTGTTGAGCGCACTTAGCGCGTCCGTAGGAATCGGGGTTGGTCTTGCCCATGCTTGCGGGAGGTTTAGAGCGCGAGTACGGGTAGAAGAGAAGACGAGAAGGGGATATGAAAGCAGTAAAGACAGTGGGTCGGGGTTAGTGAGGGGACTTTTTATAGGAAAAGAAGTCCAAGGCCGAGCCGACCGATCAGTCCTGCTCGCCAGACTCAGCTCGCCAACCCCAGCTCGCCGACTTCTGAGACCTGCCCTATCGCATGCCGAGATGAACGTGAAGGTTATTACATCCAATAGCAATCATTGAAATCTAAAAATATTCTGAGTTATTACAGATTAGGAGAAGGATATTGTTCAAGAAAATCATAAGCAGGAGGAAAAAGCAATAAGTTCAGTACATGCGTGGGCTGAGGGGCAGGAGGCGAGTGCCGGCAGGCTCGGTGAGGGAGCCGTTTCTATCTACCCCGGCCTCGCATCTCCTTCCCCGTAGGTAACCGTGGGTTGTGGAGCTCGTGAATCCTCCCCAAGTTCCTCTGGGCAATCTGGAGGCTCTCCTCGACCTCGTCCAGGAGCCGAGAAGGGGACGTCGCCTCCCCTACCGGGTTGCCCCGAACCTCGTCAACAAGCCGCATACAATCCCGCTGCAACGCCTCGTTGTCCTCCTGCACCTTATGCAGCCCGCGCATCAGCTTCTTGAAGATCCCAATCCCCCCACCATGTCAGCTCGTTGTTCTCCACCTCGGGGCCCAGGAAGGAGTCTAGCGAGCTTGGAGAACGGAGGCGTAAATAGCGGGCTGGCCCCGAGGAATCGTCAGCCTCAGACTGACTGGGAAGAGTTGCAAAGGCAATCAGGCGTTAGTACGAAAGACGAACACCAGGACTACGGGGTAGGAACCACTGAAGGTCAACTTGCCTGACGAGCTCGGTGCCTCGAAAGAAAGGCGGGGTGGGGGAAGTTTCAGGTTTTTGCCCCGGCCCGGGGGCTGAGTTCTCGGCGGAAGGAGATCGAAGCCCGATACGGGGATGACATCGGCACCTCCTCCAGTAGTCCCGACAGGTTGCAAGGAGAAGGGGGCGCGGGCTGGAGAACTCAGCCTCTACGAGTCCAGCCCTAGAGCCCCGAAGGAGGACAGGTATCGCGGGCGGGTCTCCGAGGTTTTAGGCCGCGAGTTATCGGAAGGGGGCTTAAATTGCGGCGAGAAGGCCTCACCGTCATCCTGTCGGCTGTCCGGGTCAGCACAGAGGTCGACGATGTCTTTCTCCTTCTCAGGGGGGCCGAGTAGAGGAGCCGGCCCCAGGCTCCAGGGTCATTTTTAAGTTTTGGAGGATGTGCTCGGCCGCTTTGGAAAATGGCTTCACCCTCTTAGCGGGATTGGGTTCGGCCAGACCCCCCTGAGGAATGACAGGGGGAATCGCGGTCAAACTAGCGATGCGGGCGGAGGAAACCTCACGAGCTTTTGCTAGCCTCTCTTGGATCTCCTTGGGGATATACATCTCGGCAAGTTCAAAGCAAAGGGGAGGGCAAAGGTCACCCAGGTACGTTGGCACATATTTATAGCTGATGGTGGACCCCACAGAAAGATTCCCCCGGGCTCCTTCCACACTCGACGAATTCTGTGGGGTTAGATGTTTCTTTCCGAGCTTGTGCCAACCTCGCAAAGAGCGGGGATTGTATACAAACCTGTATCCGGCGAGTGGGGTCGGCAGGAGCAAGACTGGCGAAGTATAGCCCAAGACCCGGGAGAGCAAGGCCCGCGGCGTCGAGTGAGGCAAGCTCACTCGACGCCCCTAGCCGTAGACCCGAGTGGGCGAGCTCATTCAATGCCTTCAGCCGCGGCGTTGAGTAGGGCGAGTTTACTCAACGCCTTCAGCCTAGGCAGTGAGTGAGGTGAGTTCTGTCAACGCTTCTTACTCTTGACGTTGAGGGACATCTCGGCATCTGCCGGCTCGCACTCACCCCGGAGAACTCGGCAGCAGCCCCGACTCGCCCAGACGGGGTAGGATGGTTTGAGAGGGGCGAGTTTGCACTCGCAAGGCCCCATTCGTCGAGCAGCCTTTCGTCGAGCTCTTGGCTGTTTGTCGAGCTCTGGGCATTTCGTCGAGCTCTTGACTGTTCGTCGAGCTCTTTGCCTTTTGTCGAGCTCTGGGCCTTTCATCGAGATCTGGACCCCTTTGTCGAGCTCTAGGCCTTTCGTCGAGCTCTTGGCTGTTCGTCGAGCTCTGGGCCTTTCGTCGAGCTCTTGGTTGTTCGTCGAGCTCTAAGCCTTTCGTCGAGCTCTTGGCTGTTCGTCGAGCTCTAGGCCTTTCATCGAGCTCTGGGCCTTTCGTCGAGCTCTAGGCCCGTTCGTCGAGCTCTAGGCCTTTCATCGAGCTCTTGCCCGTTTGTCGAGCTCTGGGCCTTTTGTCGAGCTCTTGGCCGTTCGTCGAGCTCTAGGCCTTTCATCGAGTTCTTGGCTGTTCGTCGAGCTCTGGGCCTTTCGTCGAGCTCTTGGCTGTTCGTCGAGCTCTAGGCCTTTCGTAGAGCTCTTGGCTGTTCGTCGAGCTCTAGGCCTTTCGTCAAGCTCTGGGCCTCCTAACGAGCTCTAGCCGCTCAACGAATTCACGGCAGGCGAGTTAGGCAGGCCAGACCCGCACTCATCAAAGGCCGAGCAGAAGCAATGAGTGTTAGCTCCATCGAGCACTCGCCGCCCTTGCCGAGCAGAGGTTGTTGAGGGAAACTCGCCCAGTGCTCTGTGAAGTGCTTTTACCATTCTGCCCTCATTGGCATGCCCATAGCCCGTTGGAACAGCGGAGTTACGCTGTTGGCAGACCCAGTTGGGTTACACATAGCTGTTCAGAATAGCGGAGGTCGGCTATTTGCAGGTCGTTTTCAGAAATCTATAAATAGGACCCAAGGAGAACCTCAGAAGGCATGCTTACTTGTCTCCCAGTCTTCTAGCATTTTCTAAGGTTGCCTTAGCTCGGCTCTTGGCTAGGGAGGGGAAGCGCTCTTAGATCTTTCGGGTGTGTGGTGGGACCTCCGCGTCGAGCCCTTGGGTCAGTTCTTTGTTATTTTTCCTTGTCATTTTGCTTACAGGAGAGAAGTTGGTGCGCGATCACCCCTTCCCCAAGGGTGAACTCCACAAAGACCGATTTTTCGGTTTCAACAGCCATGGTTCCAGAGGAGCCACCGGGTCGATTGAATCCGTCCCCGACATATTGTTGCAATATAGATCTGTTCCGTTAGTGGATTAGGCATTGTGGGTGAAGCCGTAATCGCGACAAGTGGTCCGGTTCGGTGATGTTGCTTGACGTGCACTATAGGGATTTTTGCTAAAAATCTGATTACATTGAATATGCCGTTTGTGATGCCCACTGTTTCATGTGAGAAAGAATGGTGATTTAGGGAGGGAAATGATGTGATTGTTGAATGTTTTGCGAAGTCTTGACTTTGTCTCTGTGGTTGGCGGGCTAGCCCGTGATGTTACAAGTCACGTGTGGAGAGTGTCCTGACAAGACAAGTCCCCTTCTGTGGAAACTGATGAGAATGCCAAGTTTTTGGACATGCCCGGGCGATGAAGCCCACGAGCGGTCAGGGTCAAGCAAGGGTTCTTAGCATCAGTTTGTTTTTGTGATAGAACTGATGTGAGAGTCAGAGCTTGCAGGCAAGCCCGGGTGTTGAGACCCATAAGTGAGTGGGGCCTATGCAAGAGTTTTGTGTTGCGGCTTGAACGCTGATAGGGGAAATTGGAAGTACCCGTGTGAATGATGTGATGTGATGATGTGCTAGAATCATACACAACATAGGTTGTCATGGGTGAAATCCAAGTTTGCATACATGTTGCATTGTAGGCCTCTTTATTTAAAATGCTCAACATAGAAACATGTTTGATGTATAAGACACCCAAACTTATTGCTTTCTATGTTTAATCATGTTTATTTACATATGCATACGAAGTGCTGACCTACAGGATGATGGAGTGCCCCGGGGTCCGCTAGGGACGGCCGGGAGGAGATGTGTTGGTTACACAGTTGAGGTCAGCTTTTGTTGACCCACGTTATAAAAAAATTTTACAAGGCAAGGATCGCAAGCTGGAGCAAGCTCGCCGGCTAAAAAGGCCTAAAGCCTCATGAAGTATACTCCCTTCTTTTAGTTCCTTTATATTTGAATGTTATGTTTCATTCTCTATAATCCGGCTTGTATGCCGAGGTAGCCTAGAAGTGTTATGGCATATTAATATGTGTGGTGTTGACGTGGCTTTTGACGTTTGAATGTTGTAATGCCTTAAAGCCATTCCAGACTCTTATAGTTGTGGATAACTTCTAGTCTTGTTTATGGTATCCGCTGTCATATTTTTTGAATTTAAGATTGGTAGTACTTTTATATCACTTTATAATGCTCAAGTTGTAATGTCTATATGTTGTGGGGCCCGACCGGACCCATATTATATGGTCATTACAGGGGAGGTGTGTTTGGTATCAAGCGAGATTTAGTGTCAAAGGTGAGGGTTAGTGGTCGATTTAATGTAATCAGACCACGTAAAGAAATTGTCCACATAAGAGTATTGCGGGACCGTGAGTGACCTTGTGTTTGAGTTTTACAAATAGAACTTGATTCCTGATTTACCTTGCCTTTGTTAAGGGTGTAAGTGACGATGCGGGGACGTCGAAACTGCGAGAGGATCCTTCGGCTATTAGGATGCCGATGCTGAAGGTATCAACTTTAAAGGGTGGCACGCAGGAGATTGTCCAAACCTCATATGATATATTGAACCTAGTTTAAGCGATTATAGGATTTGGAGCCATCATAAACTAGATATTATCAAAGTAGTTGTTGATCAAGTGGTTGTTGCTATTTCTCTTACTGCCCCATTGAAAGAGTCACTTTTGATCAGAGATATTGTCGATCAACCGTTTTTTTCCCGGTTCGGAGAATCAGACTGTCTTAGCTCGGAGTTGGACCGGGTGCACAAGTAGTCAATGAAAAATAGCAACAAATGACATGAGGCTTTTTTTAACATGGAAAATCGGAAAAAGAGTGAAAATCACGTGGTCAGATCTGTGTCGGATCAAAATCTACTATGTTATTGAGTTTATAAGAGTTGAGAGTTTCCTCGTGTAACACCCCATTTTTCTTGATTAAAGAAGTTGGGGGTTCTGGAAGCTACCGCCTGGCGGTAGTTAGCTACCACCCGACGATAGCCCTTTTTCGTCGAGTGCGTCGTGACGAAAGAGTCGAGACAAAAGCGTAAAGACACAAGTATTAAGTATCTACCGCGCGGCGATAGCGCTACTGTTGGCGGTAAAGTGGCGGTCTGCAGAGGCTAGCAGATATGCGATCTACCGCGACGCGGTAGGTAGCTACCGCCCGGCGGTAGCAGGCAGTACCAGTTCTGTGAGGGGCAATTTCTGGTCGTATGATCTTCTTAAAACTTGATCGTGTGTCTTAGAATTCCCTGTCTGTGAGGCCTAAGTAGGGATGAGGGGTTCACTCCTCCCATTTCTCATATTTTGGGTTGAGAAGTTAGGATTTGAGAGAGATAAAGAGAGCTTGGAGGAGGAAGAAGAGGCATCTTCAGCCATTGATTAAGCTCCAGAGCTTCATTCGTCGATCTGAGGCATGATTTGTGGAGAGGGCTTGAAGGCGCACACTTCCATACGTGCAAATAAAGATCTCCATGACTAGGAAGAGGAATCAGAAGGTGACGATATTTCTCCTCTCAGTTTTAGGATGCATGCATGACATCCATTTCATTTATGCATTTATTCAAGCATTTAGGCACCAGATCTCTCAAATGAGAGGGGTTCGGGTCGCCATGGCTCAAGAGGAGTCAACGGGTCGATTGAGTCCGTCCTCGACATATTGTTGCATTAGAGATCTGCTCCGTTAGTGGATTAGGCATTGTGGGTGAATCCATAATCGTGACCAGTGGTCCGATTCAGTGATGTTGCTTGACATGCACTATAGGGATTTTTGCTAGAAATCTGATTGCGATGAATATGCCATTTGAGATGCCATATTTTTCGTGTGAGAACGAATGGTGATTTAGGGCGGGAAATGATGCGATCGTTGAATGTTATGTGAAGGCTTGACTTTGTCTCTGTGGTCGGATGGCTAGCTTGTGATGTTGCAAGTCACATGTGGAGAGTGTCCTGGCAAGACAAGTCCCCTTCTGTGGAAACTGACGAGAATGCCAAGTTTTTGGACAAGCCCGGGCGATGAAACTCATGAGCGGGCAGGGTAAAGCAAGGGGTTCTTAGCATCAGTTTGTTTGTGTGACGAAACTAATGTGAGAGTCAGAGCTTGCAGGCAAGCCCAGGTGTTGAGACCCATGAGCGGGTGGGGCCTATGCAAGAGTTTTGTGTTGCGGCTTGAGCGCTGATAGGGGAAATTGGAATTACCCGCGTGAATGATGTGATGTGATGATGTGCTAGAATCATACGTGTTATAGGTTGTCTTGGGTGAAACCCAAGTTTACATACATGCTGCATTGTAGGCATCTTTATTTAAATACTCAACATAGAAACATGTTTGATGTATAAGATACCCAAACCTGTTGCTTTCAATGTTTAATCATGTTTATTTACATATGCATACGAAGTGCTAAACTACAGGGTGATGGAGTGTCCCGGGGTCTGCTAGGGACGGGCGGGAGGAGATGTGTTGGTTACACAGTTGAGGTCAGCTTTTGCTGACCCACGTTGCAACAAATTCTTATAGGGAAAGGATCACAAGCTGGAGCAAGCTCGTCGGATAAAAAGGCCTAATGCCTCATGAAGTGTACCCCCTTCTTTTAGTTCCTTTATATTTGAATGTTATGTTTCATTCTCTGTAATCTGGCTTGTATGCCGAGATAGCCTAGGAGTGTTATGGCATATTGATATGTGTGGTATTGACGTGGTTTTTGACGTTTGAATGTTGTAATGTCTTAAGGGCATTTCGGACTCCTATAGTTGTGGATAACTTCTAGTCTTGTTGATGTGTTTCCGCTGTCATGTTTTTTGAGTTTGAGATGGGTAATACTTTTATATCACTTTATAATGTTCAAGCTGTGTCGTCTATATGTTGTGGGACCCGACCGAACTCATATTATATGTTCATTACAGGGGAGGTGTTACAATTTTGTATCAAGCGAGGTTTAGTGTCCATGGTGAGGGTCAGTGGTCGATTTAATGTAATGAGATCGCGTAAAGAAGTTGTCCACATAGGAGTATTGCGGGACCGTGAGTGTCTTTGTGTTCGAGTTTTACGAATAGAGCTTGATTCTTGAATTACCTTGCCTTTATTAAGGGTGTAAGTGACGATACGGGGATGTAGAAACGATGAGAGGAGCTATCAGCAAGCAGTGCTACTACTCCGGGTCCTATGGGCATGGGGTGTATCCCCGACCGATTTCTGTCGCATGCTAGCATATGCAATGGTATCGGCCCAAGCTGTGACAATAACATAGGTTGTGACCCCTGTTGCTCAAGTAACGACTCCCGTTACCCCAGATACGACACTAGTCATACCGGGCGGAGGGGCCAGACAGGCAGAGCTGTTGGTTGAGAGAACTGTCATTGGGCAAGGATACCGACAGATGAAGCATTTTCTGAGTTTCCATCTTCCAACGTTCAAGGGAGTCGACACACTGACTGATGCCGAGGACTGGTTGGCAAGGATTCAAGAACTATTGAGAGAGGTAGAGACATCAGAGGATAAGTAGTCCCAATTCACAACATTCATGTTATAAGGTGACACAAAGTTGTGGTGGGTGATCCATTGGGCCGCCAGTTTTCGGGACACACCTCGTCCATGGATGAGTTTGCTAGTACCTTCTTAAAGAATTATATTCCATCGTCAACAAGGTTAGCCCTTCAGAGGCAATTTTTTCACTTGGTGCATCGAGACAAAACCGTGGATGAGTACGTTCAGAAGTTTACTCATCTGGGTTATTATGCGGGAACGACCATGGTTGATGATGATGAGAGGGACAATCTCTTCTATCATGGGTTGAGAGAGAATTTTAGATAACCGCTTATATCTCTAAAGAATGCGGGCTTTAATGATTTGGTTGAAGCCGCTAGGATGGTGGAAAGCGACATGGAGCGCACCCAACGCCGTAAGGGTCATGCAGTGAAGCAGGGAGAAGGAAATCCTTCTGAGTCGCAACGGAAGTCAGAAGGGAATAAGTCGAGGAAGAAGACTCATCCTTTCAGGTCAGGAGAGAAGAACGGTACTATGTTGGGGGAGTCTCATTTCAAGGGGCCACCAACGTGCTAGGAGTGTGGCAAGCCAGGCCACATAGCTCATTATTATACCGAGGGTGGTGTTGATCCAGATCCAAGGCAGGAGCAGTCAGTGTGTTCTGGTCCTAGCATTGTGGATAAAGGGAAAGCGGCGGAGTCAGTCGAGCGCTCCATGTTTCCAACCAATGCAGCCAAAAGCCTACAATCTTGGGCAGTAGGAAGCAATTTGGCTGCCCGATGTGATGACGAGTATGAAAATTTTAAGTTCTTTTATTAGCTTAAAATCTTTTTGTGACCTTTTATGTGTGTTGCATGGATATTAGGCTTCGTACTAGTTTCTGATTACCCCGCTAGAGTATTGTTCGACACGGAAGCATCGCACTCCTTCCTTGCGGAAAGCTTTATCCGGAGAATTAAGTTCGATACCTTTTCGGCGGACGTAGAGCTTAGGGTGTGCATGCCCAATGGGTCTTTCATGACTACAGGGAAGAAAGGGCGCATTGGTTGAAGTATAGGCAGTGTTGACTTCGTGTTGGTAGCAGCAATTCTACCGTTAGTCGAGTTTGATGTGATTTTGGGGATGGAGTGTTTCGGGAGTACTTGGACTCGTTTATGGTGGTATTCATTGATGACATCTTAGTGTATTTTAAGTCGGAGGCAAAGCATGAGACTCACTTGAGAGAAGTCTTATAGGTTCTGAGAGAGAACCAACTTTATGTTAATTTCTCAAAGTGTGAGTTCTGGTTAGAGAAGGTGGCATTTTTGGGATATGTGATTAGTGGTGATGGAGTGACGGTGGATCCGACAAAAGTTGAGGTCATCTGGGATTAGCCAGTTCTGAGAATCATGGTGAAATTCAGAAGTTTCCTAAGACTAGCTAGGTACTATAGAAGATTTGTGGAAAACTTTTTGCGGATAACTTTGCCCCTCACTTGTCTCACTCGTAAGGACCAGAAGTTTATGTGGATGCAGGAGTATAACTGAGCATTTGAAACCTTAAAGTAAAGATTGTTGTCGGTTTTAATCCTAAGTCTTCCTAAGGGGACTGAAGGATTTCAGATTTTCAGCGACACATCGGGTTGTGGTTTGGGTTGCGTGCTAGTATAGCATGTAATGTGATATCCTTTGGGTCTAGACAGTTGAAACCTCATGAGAGGAATTACCATGTCCATGACTTGGAGATGACGGCGGTAATCTTTGCGTTAACATTGTGGCAACACTACGTGTACGGTGCGAAGATGAAGATCTTCACGGACCATAAAAGCCTATAGTATCTTTTGGATCAAAAAGACTTGAACATGTGGCAACGCAGGTGGGTCGAGTTCCTTAGGGACTATGACATAGCCATTTAGTACACGCCAGGGAAGACTAATATGGTGGTTGATGCCTTGAGTAGGAAATATTCTGGACAAGGGAAATGGGTTGAAACTCATGATGAGTGGTTGGTGCGGGATTTTGAGTCCATTGGCATTGTTTGTGTAGCGAGAGGGGAGTCTAGCCTTACTCGGTTGAACTATATAGAGTTACAGTGTGACTTATCCGATCGTATCCGGGAGGCGACCAGTGTGGATGTAGAGTTCCAGCCATTAGTGATGGAAGCTCAAAAGGCGAGAGTAGTACCTTGGAGATGGTTTATGAAATCTTAAAGAAGGATGGAAGGGTCTGTGTACCGCAGTTCAGCAAGCTCTGTGAGGAGTTGATATTTGACGCCAACTTCACAAAGTACTCCATTCACCCGAGCAGTACGAAAAATGTACTTGGACAGGAAGAAATCCTTTTGGTGGCCTAAGATAAAGCAGGATATAACTTTGTATGTGAGCAGGTGCCAGACTTGTGCCTTATTGAAGGTCGAGCGGGTTCCTGAAGCCCCTTCATATCCCTGAGTGGAAATTTGATGACATATCCATAGACTTTGTGCATGGTTTACCTCGGTCGCGGCAGGGTAACGATGTGATTTGGGTGGTTGTGGATCGCCTGACTAAGGTGGCTCACTTCATCCCGAATCGGAAGGAGGACAGTATGGAAAAGCTTGTGGAATTGTATGTTCGTAATGTTGTGTGGTTGTACGAGATTCCAAAGAGCATTGTAGTGACTGTGATGGACGGTTTATGTCCAAGGACTAGAGGCTAGTGCAGAAGAGTCTGGGCACAAAGCTCAAGTTTAGTACGACATTCCATCCCCAAACTGATGGTCAAACGGAGAGGACGAATTGTACATTGGAGGATATATTGAGGATGTGTACCCTTGATTTTGGGAAGAAGTGGGAAGACCACATTTTCATGGTGGACTTGCTTATAACAATAGTTTCCAGGCAAGTATCAAGATGGCGTCATACGAGGCTTTGTATAGAAGGTGGTGTCGAACACCGATTTCTTGGATAGAGGCGGGAGACACCAAACTTTTAGGAAAAGAAGTGGTGGTCGATGCTTGTGAGTTGGTGCGGACGATTCGGGAGAGCATGAGAGTTGCTCAGGATCGACAGGCAAAAGATTTCAATGCGTGCCATAGAAATATGGAGTTCGCAGTATGTGACTTGGTTTATCTAATAATTAAGCTGTTCAAATGTATTTCGCGGATTCGGCGACTCAAGAAGTCGAGTCCGAGGTATTTGGGGACGTTCGAAGTTACGGAGTTTATCAGAGAAGCAACTTATAGGTTGCCATTATCCGCGGAGCTGAGTGGACTAAACGATGTTTTTCATGTCTCAGTGTTAAGAAAAGGTTTTGTGGAGGAAAGTGTTGTAGCCGAATCGGCGGCAGTGCCGGTGGAAGAGGACATGAGCATGATTGTCCGTCCGGTTTGTGTAGAGGATTCAGAAATTTGGCAGTTGCGGAATAAAGAGGTTAAACTCGTGAAATTCCATTAGAATAATTGCGGGTGAGACGAATTCTCCTGGGAGCGCGAGCAAGCGAGCGGGAAGACTTCCCGAAACTGTTTGCATCAGGTATGCTTGTTGTTTCGAGTGCATGTTAAATTTCGAGAATGAAATTCTATTAAGGGGGGGTGGAGTTGTAACACCCCATTTTCCTGATTAAAGAAGTTGAGGGTTCTGGAAGCTACCGCACGATAGTAGTTAACTAGCGCCCGACGGTAGCCCTTTTTCGTCGAGTGTGTCGTGACAAAAGCGTCGATATGAAAACATTAAGTATAGCGCTACCGCTGGCGGTAGAGTGGCGGTCTGCAGAGACTAGTGGATTTGTGAGCTACCGCAGCGCGATAGGTAGCTACTTCCTGGCGGTAGAAGGCAGAACCAGTTCCGTGAGGGGCGATTTATGGCCGTCCGATCTTCTTAAAACTTGGTCGTGTGGCGCAGAATCCCCTGTCCGTGAGCCTTAAGTAGGACTGAGGGGTCCACTCCTCCCATTTCTCATCTTCTGGGTTGAGAAGTTTGGGTTTGAGAGACAGATCTTGGAAGAGGAAGAAGAGGCATCTTTCGCCATTGACGAAGCTCCGAGCTCCGTTCGTCGATCCGAGTCTAGATTCGTGGAGATGGCTTGAAGGCGTACACTTCCATCTGTGTAAATCAAGATCTCCATGGAGAGGAATAGGAATCGGAAGGTAACGACATTTCTTCTCCCGATTTTTAGAATACGTGCATGGAATCCATTTCGTTTATGCCTTTATTCAAGCATTTAGGAACCAGATCTCTTAAATGAGAGAGGTTCGGGTCATTATGGTTCAAGAGGAGACACCGAGTCGATTGAGTCCGTCTGACATATTATTTCATTAGAGATCCGCTTCGTTAGTGGATTAGGCATTGTGGGTGAAGCCGTAATCGCGATCTATGGCCCGATTCGGTGATGTTGCTTGACATGCACTATAGGGATTTTTGCTAGAAATCCGATTGCGTCGAATATGCCGTTTGCGATGCCCTCTTTTTTGTATGACCACGAATGGTGATTTAGGGCGGCAAATGATATGATTGTTGAATGTTATGCGAATGCTTGATTTTGTCTCTATGGTCGGCTGGCTAGCCCGTGATGTTGCGAGCCATATATGGAGAGTGTCCCGGCAAGACAAGTCCCCTTCTGTGGAAATTTACGAGAACGCTAAGCTTTTGGACAAGCCTGAGTGATGAAGCCCACGAGCTGGCATGGTCAAGCAAGGGTTCTTAGCATCGGTTGGTTTGTGTGACAAAACTGACGTGAGAGTCAGAGCTTGCAGGCAAGCCCGGGTGTTGAGACCCATGAGTGGATGGGTCCTATATAAGAGTTCTGTGTTGCGGCTTGAATGTCGATGGGGTAAATTGGAAGTACCCGTGTGAATGATGTGATGTGATGATGTGCTAGAACCATACGCGCTATAGGGTGCCTTGGGTGAAACCCAAGTTTGCATACATGATGCATTATAGACCACTTTATTTAAAATGTTTAACATAGAAATATGTTTGATGTATGAGACACCCAAACCTGTTGCTTTGTATGTTTAATCATGTTTATTTTCATATGCATACAAAGTGCTGACCTGTAGGGTGATGGAGTACCCTGGGATCCGTTAGGGACGTCCGGGAGGAGATGTGTTGGTTACATAGTTGAGTTCAGGCTTTACTGATCCACGTTACAAAGAATTCTTACTGGGCAAAGATTGCAGGCTAGAGCAAGCTTGCCGGCTAAAAAGGCCTAAAGCCTCATGAAGTGTACCCCCTTCTTTTAGTTCCTTTATGTTTGAATATTTTGTTTCATTCTCTGTAATCTGGCTTGCATGTCGAGGTAGCCTAGAAGTGCTATGACATATTGATATGTGTGGTGTTGACATGGTTTTGGATGTTTGAATGTTGTAAAACCTTAAAGCCATTTCAGACTCCTATAGTTATGGATAATTTCTAGTCTTGTTGATGTGTTTTCGCTGTCATGTTTTCTGAATTTGAGATCGGTAGTACTTTTATATCACTATAATGCTCAAGCTGTGGCGTCTATATGTTGTGGGACCCCGGCCGGACCCATATTATTGTTATGAAATTGGTCCTAGTCCGTAACACGTGTTATCACGGACAACGCAACGGAAATGAGCGAGCAATAGTAATAGCGCAATAATAAAAGAGCGAGAAACCAAGCACACAGACGACACAGATATTTTTACGTGGTTCGGAGAGAAGCTCCTACTCCACGGGGAGAGCACTGGGGAAAATCCACTAAAATGATAGGGAGTTTGATACAGAGTTACACTGAGATCATAAAGATCGGAGATGCGCCAAAATTCTGTCCGATCACTGTCTGGAGGCTACGCCACCGCCTGCCGTCGCCGATTCCTGGAATCCTCCGCCTGAGATTTCCACTGCCGATGGGTCGACCTCCAAGGTCATCGACTTCGTCGAAGCCACCTGCTCCCGAGCCGCCCGTCGGAATGGTGGCCGGCCACCGCCGCTTCTCCCTTCGAACGCCGTCGCCGCTACCTTGGACAACCGCCGCCTCTGAACTCTCTCTTCCTCTCTTCTTCTCCTCTTCTCGGATCTGGTGTGTTTTAAACCCATGGGGGGTCTCTCCTTTTATAGGCTAGAAGAGGTGGTGGTTGTCATAACCACATGGAGGTTGTAGGTGGTTGTCATAACCACATGGAGGTTGTAGGTGGTTGCCATAACCACATGGAGGTTGTAGGTGGCGGTTGGCAAGAGTGGTGAGGACCGGTCAAACTTGTTGAAAAAACTGAATATCAGGTTTGACTTTGACTGTGAGGTGGCATTTTACATTAACAATCTCCACCTTGACGCCTCACACATGAAGTACTCCACCTTGAGCTTGGATCTTCTCCCTCCGAAATAACTACCCCCTCTCCCTGGGGTCACCCTAATCAACATGCACAAATATGAGCCAAGTCAAGACAGTTCTTGAACTTGACTCCTGTAACTGGCTTGGTCAATATGTCTGCAACATTGTCCTCCGTGGGCACCTTCAGCAACAAAATGTCTCCACTTCCAACGAACTCCCTCAACTTGTGGTAGCGCGCACATCAATTTTCTTTGTCCTTGCATGGTAGACCAGATCTTTGGCAAGACAAATCGCATTCTGACTATCACAGTGCACCTTCACTGCTTCCTGAGTGATCCTGAGTTCTTTAGTGAGACCTTTAAGCCAGATGGCTTCCTTTGCGGCTTCCACTGCAGCAATGTACTCCGCTTCTGTCGTCGATAGAGCAACGATGTCCTGAAGAGTGGCTTTCCACCTGATGGGACCTCCACCTAGAAGAAAGATGTACCCGGAGGTAGATCTTCTCCTATCGAGGCCACCGGCGTAGTTGGAATCAACGAAGCCCTCTAGAGCACCAACATCATTGCTCCTTCTGAATAGTAGTCCGACGTCTGGAGTTCCCTTCAAGTATCGCAGAATCCACTTGACTGCTTCCCAGTGTTGTCGCCCTGGATTTCCCATGTATCTGCTGACTACGCTCACAGCCTGAGCGATATCTGGTCTGGTACAGATCATGGCGTACATCAAGCATCCTATCGCACTAGCGTACGGCACCCTGAGCATATTTTGACGTTCCTCTTCTGAGTTTGGGCACTGCTGTGAAGATAATCTGAACTACTGTCCCAGAGGAGTTGAAACTGCTTTCGACTCCGTCATACTGAACTTCTCCAGCACCTTCTTGATATAACCTGTCTGAGAAAGCCAAAGCATACCTCATTTTCTGTCGCGCTTGATCTCCATCCCAAGGATCTTCTGTGCGTGACCAAGATCTTTCATCTCGAACTCAGCATGTAGCGTCTGCTTCAGAACTTGAATCTCCTGAGCTGACTTGCAAGCAATCAGCATGTCGTCGACGTAGAGCATCAAGATCAGTATATCTCCATTTGCCAGAAATCTGTAGTAGACGCAGCTGTCGTACTGGCTCCTGCTATAACCATGTGAGGTCATGAAGGTGTCAAACCTCTTGTTCCACATCCTTGGAGCCTGCTTCAAGCCGTAGAGAGATCTCTTCAGCTTGCACACCTTTTTCTCGTCACCGGGTCGAACGAACCCGTCAGGTTGCAGTATATAGATCTCTTCGTCTAGGCTGCCATGAAGAAAAGCCGTCTTCACATCCATCTGCTCCAGCTCCATGTCCCACATCGCTGCTATAGCAAGCAGCATCCGTATGGAACAATGCTTCACCACGGGTGAGAAGATTTCATCGAAATCAACACCTCTCTTCTGCGCGAACCCCTTTGCAACGAATCTGGCATTGTACCTCCACTAGTCCTTGCCTGATGTAGACTACTTCTTCCTGAACACCCACTTGGAGCTTATTGCCTTAGCTCCTTTGGGTAGATTGACCAAGTCCCAAGTCTGGTTCTTCTAAAGTGAGTCCATCTCTTCCACCATAGCAGCTTTCCATTGAGAACAGTCTCTGCTCTCTACAGCATCTCGGTAGGAACTGGGATCTGAGGAGATAACCTGAAAAGCATATGTCACAGTGTCTAGTAGCCTGAGAGGTAGTCTAACCTCTCTCCTTGCCTTTCCTCTAGCAATCGTGTACGGTTCCGCATCAGTAGGTTGTGCAACATCTGTATCCTCCGAGTCGGAAGAATCATCATGGTCGTCAACTTTGTCACTTTCTTCCAGCTCCACCTGCACTAGTGAGACTGGAGTCCTTTCTGTTTCTCTGGTATGAGACTGAGACTTCTTCAGCATAGAAGCCTCATCGAAGATGACGTCGCGCTTCACCTCCACCTTCTTGGTTTCAGGATTCCACAGCTTGAACCCTTTTGTTTCGGCCTTCTGGCCGAGATAGATGCACCTTCTGGACTTAGCATCCAGCTTTGTCCTCTCCGAATCCTGCATCAGTGTGTACACAGGATAACCAAAAATGTGAATATCGGAGTAACCAACGGAAGTACCTGACCAAACCTCCTGTGGAGACTTTAGATCTAGTGACATTGATGGAGATCGATTCACTAGATAGCAAGACGTATTGATCGCTTCGGCACAAAAAGACTTCGGAAGATCTGCAAATAGACGCACGCACCGAGCTCTCTCCAACAAGGTTCTGTTCATCCTTTCTGCGACGCCGTTCTGCTGCGGTGTACCAGGAATGGTGAAATGACGAGTGATTCCCTCTTGATTGCAGTAGTTCTGAAATTCTGTTGAGGTGTACTCGCCGCCATTATCAGATCTGAGGTATTTCACCTTCTTCCCAGTCTGCTTCTCCACTTTGGTCTTCCAGATTTTGAATTTCTAGAACACCTCAGACTTGTGCTTGAGAAAATAGATCCATACCTTCCTTGAGAAATCATCGATGAAGGTCACGAAGTATCTGGTTTCTCCAAGTGATGGCTCTGGGGCTGGCCCCCAAACGTCTGAGTGTATGTACTCCAGTACTTGCTTGCTGCGCTTGCTTGACGTCACGAACTTTACTTTTCACTGCTTCCCGAGAATGCACGTCTCGTAGAAATCTAGCTTGCATGTCTTGATCCCTTTTAGTAGACCTTTCTTGTGCAGCTCCAGCAATCCTCTCTCGCTCATGTGGCCAAGCCTGGCATGCCACAATAGAGAGGAGTCTTCGTCTGACGTCGTAGAGACTGCTGCGTCGCCAGTAATAGTGGAGCCGATGAGCCTATAGAGGGTACCACAGCGCTCTCCTTTCATGACCACCAGAGCTCCCTTCTTGACTTTCAAATAGCCACAATCACCGGTGTAGGAGTAGCCGACCGCCTCCAAAGTACCTACAGAAATCAGACTTTTTCTTAAATCTGGTATGTACCTGACATCGGTGAGCGTTCTGACTGTTCCATCGAACATCTTGATTCTGATGCTGCCAATCCCCATTGTTCTGCACTCTGAGTTGTTCCCCATCAGAACACGTCCTTCATCATGTTGCCTGAAGCTATAGAACCATTCTTTGTTCGGGCACATGTGATAGGAGCATCCAGTGTCCATGATCCAGGAGTTGCAAGAGTCAATAGTGGAACGTACATGAAGTACATCTGCTTCACTCTCTGGGTCTGATGCAACGGCCGCCTGCTGTGGCTCTTGACGCTTCTCCTTAAGCTTTTTCTTTGGACAATTATTTTTCCAGTGCCCTTCTTCTTTGCAGTAGTGACACTTGTTGTTCTGGGTCTTGGACTTGGATCTGAATCGATTTGCTTTCTTCCCTCTGTCCCTTGATCTGCCTCTAGCCGGCTCGCTGCTTTTCACAAACAGTCCTTCGCTGGTGCTGGGGCCAAATTTGCTCCTAGTTTCATTTGAGAGCAAAGTTGTCATCACCTCCTCCATCTTCAGAGTATCTTTGCCGTAAAGAATTGTGGTGACCAGATGATCAAATGACTTCGGTAGAGAAGACAGCAACAGAAGAGCCTGGTCTCCTTCTTCGACTTTTATCTCCATACTTCGCAACTGTGAAGTGAGCTTGTTGAACACGTTCATATGCTCCAACAACTGAGTACTCTCTGACATCCTCAAGCTGAACAATTGCTTCTTGACGTAGAGTTTGTTCGTGAGCGACTTGGACATGTAAAGCTCCTCCAGTTTCTTCCACAGATCTGCTGCAGTCTCAACATCGACTACATTGTACATGACTTCATCCGCTAGGCATAACTGGATTGTGCTGATGGCCTTCAGATCCAACTCCTCCCATTCATCATCCTTCTTCCCGGATTTCTCCTTGTCGAGAAGCGCCTTATGGAGATTTTGCTGAACGAGAACTGCTTTGATCCTTTTCTTCCATAAACAAAAATCGATTTTTCCGTCGTACTTTGTAATCTCGAATTTTGCCGCCATTGCTATTGCTCACGGAGGTCCAAAGTTGGAACCTCCCTCTGATACCAATTGTTATGAAATTGGTCCTAGTCCGTAACACGTGTTGTCACGGACAACGCAACGGAAATGAGCGAGCAATAGTAATAGCGCAATAATAAAAGAGCGAGAAACCAAGCACACAGACGACACAGATATTTTTACGTGGTTCAGAGAGAAGCTCCTCCACGGGGAGAGCACTGAGGAAGATCCACTAAAATGATAGGGAGTTTGATACAGAGTTACACTGAGATCATAAAGATCGGAGATGCGCCAAAATTCTGTCCGATCACTGTCTAGAGGTACGCCGCCGCCTGCCGTCGTCGATTCCTGGAATCCTCCGCTTGAGATTTCCACCGCCGATGGGTCGACCTCCAAGGTCGTCGACTTCGCCGGAGCCACCTGCTCCCGAGCCGCCCGTCGGAATGGTGGCCGGCCACCGCCGCTTCTCCCTTCGAACGCCGCCACCGCTGCCTTGGACAACCGCCGCCTCTGAACTCTCTCTTCCTCTCCTCTTCTCCTCTTCTTGGATCTAGTGTGTTTTAAACCCATGGGGAGTCTCTCCTTTTATAGGCTAGAAGAGGTGGTGGTTGCCATAACCACATGGAGGTTGTAGGTGGTTACCATAACCACATGGAGGTTGTAGGTGGCGGTTGGCAAGAGTGGTGAGGACCGGTCAAACTTGTTGAAAAAACTGAATATCAGGTTTGACTGTGAGGTGGCATTTTACATTAACATATTATATGGTCATTAAAGGGGAGGTGTTACACCTCGGAGGGTGACATACCAACTCTCCATTACAAAACTTTGAATACAAGAACGATAAAAAATAAACAAATCCACGATGCTCTGACGAGAGCGTCCAATGGATTGCTCTGTTGCAGCTTCCTCTGGGCAAAAAATTGCTAAGTTCTTGGAGCTTGAATGAGAGCATCTTGTCTTGCGCGCACGGGAGCGTTCACGTGAGCGTTGAGCGCTAGCCGGCCGAGAGAGGGAGCTGGGCGAATTCCGAGTGAAGGAACGACCTAAGTCACACATCCTCGCTGGAAAATCTCAGAGCTCTCTAACATCTGGAGTTACTTGGCTTCAAATGAAGTTCTGGTGGCCTATTTATAGTTTTCTGGAGGGACGTTCTAGTAATTGTGCCTGCGAGAATTTTGTGCTGGAAAATAGCGCCGCTTTGTTGCGGTCACCTGAATCACTAATTTTCATGAAATGAATGGCGTGCCCCTTGGGCAGTCCGAGCGGCTCGGGCAGGTTGCCCAGTGGCGGCGGTGCGCTTGGCGCGCGCGTAAGGCTGTCACACGCACTTGGCGCGCGTGACACGCTCTTGTGTGCGGCACACACTTGTGCGCTACGCGCCCGCAAGGCACGTGTTAGCGAGCTGCGCGCACGCAAGGCGCGCACTTGCGCGATGTTCGCATTTGCGTGCAGGGCATGAGATTTTAGGCTCCTTCGAGCGAGCGCGGTCCTTGCTCGCGGCTCACTCGATCGGGTTTGTTTTCTTGCGTGTTTTGTTTTGATTGAAGTGTCACCGATTTGACTTGATGATCTCCAGGGGGAACTCCTAGAGATAAACTTGCAGAGCAGAATAGGACTTTACAATAAGAAAAGTGGAATGCATTGATGACAAGTGAAGCAAGAAGTTCATTCCAAGTAGTTGGCAAGAAAATTTGGGTCTTTTAGGTTCAGACCAAAATACTATCAAAATTTAGCCTGGGTGCAAACGAACATAAACATATTTGATGTGGGTGCAATGTGTAAAATTAAAAGATTCAAGATGCATGTGTCAAATGCATGACATCCCAATTGCAGAGAAGATATGAGATGCTCGACTAAGATGGTTTGACACTACGAAAAAGGCCGTTAAAGGCACCTGTTAGACGTTGTGAGAGTCTAGTCACTAGACATTTTAAATGAGGGAGGGGTAGACCAAATAAGACTTGGAATGAAACTATAAGAAAGACATGATGTACTTAGGCATTAGTGAGATTATGACAAAAGATAGGGCACAATGACGACAAAGGATCCATATAGCCGACCCCACTATTAATGGGAAAAAGGCTTGAGTGTAGTTGTTGTATTTGTTTGTTTGGTTAAATTTTTGGCTTCTCACAAAATGATCATCTCATCAAAACTTCTCGAAATCCTTCAATTCATATATGTATCAAGTTCATTATTTTGAGAAGTTCGACGCCGCTTTCTTATTCGAGTTTCGTCGAGCAGTAAAAAAACATCTTTGTTCCCAAAAAAACCCCATCACCTCCCCATTAATGTCCAAATTGCCCGGTGAGGGAGGAGGGGATGGGTAGCCCATGGTTACGGGGAGCTCCCGAACCAAGAGCTAGGGCATGGGGCCCTAGCATCATTTAGGGTTGACCGAAAGGCCCGGTTTGTTCGGGTCCATCCCAGTGCCCACATTTGACACAAAGTTTCAGAGGTCATACTCCTAATTACACGATTTTGTGTTTTCAGAATTGTCTTCACGAGACGGTCGTGATTGTAGTCTTCAGAGTCTAGTCTGACCACATCAACATTTTAAGAGTATTTAACAAGAAGTAAAGCCAATATCATAGCATCTCTATATCTTGATTGCCTACCAACAATGGCTATATCAAAAATGATTTTTTTTTCTGCTTAACATCCTTCTTTCCAGTATGGATAAAAAAATGCACATATTTAGAAATAAGATGTACGATGGAGAAAGTGGGCTCATAATGCACCCTAAAGGGAGAATTTTTGGTACACTGAACGCATGAAATGATGGTGCGTGACAATATTTCCACTTAGGCTTCATTTGTTTGGGCGTTTCATTGCTCCGTTTTGAGCAAACGCCGCCGGAAGGAGGAAAAACAAATGAATCTCCGGCGGCGTTTGCTCCGTTTCCACCCGCCCCCCTTGAGAAACGCCCCCAAAAAGCTCCGTTTGGAGCAGCCACCTCCCCCCTCCGGTTCGAACACTCCGTTTCCACCCGCCGAATCGACCCGCCACCGCCGAACCAAATGAAGCCTTAATTACAATTGTAACTATACTTACAGTGTTATTACAGCCGTAAAACAACTGAAGTTTGCAACTATAAGTGTACTTTAAAAAATCACTTTTTAACACATATACTTTCATCTGAAAACATATCCATATAAGATTTTAAAATGACTGAAAAAACACATACTAATATTCTGTGATTTATTTTTAAAAATGACTGTAATTTAGCCTAGAAATACGGTCTCTACATGTACCTTTAAATACGTTACAGGCTGTCGTGTACAAAAAGCCTGATCGGGCCGAGCTTGGACCGGGCCGGTCGGGCCCGGGCTTTTTGCCAATCGGGCTCGGCCCGGGCCGAGCTCAGGCTCCCTCTCAAAGAGGGGGCCCGATAAGACCCTCCATGCCGCCCCGAGCCACCTGCCTGATTTATCGACAGGCGGGATTAAAATCCCGCCTAAATAAGGGAGATTTTAATACCACCTGGATTAGGCGGGATTAAAATCCCACCTAAATCGGGATTTCAATAGGAAATCGCACCGGCCCGAGTGTCGGGCTCAAGCTAGGCCCGGCACCCGAGCTTTGGCCGGCCCAACAGGCTAATATGGGGGCCCGGTAAGGCCCCCAAGCTCGGCCTTGGCCTGGGCCGGGCCTAGCCGGGCTTTTCCGTGCCAGACCCAGACGGGCTTTCCGGGCCAGTCTTTTTGAACACAACTAGTTACAGATATCTAAAATTTAGGCCCCCCAAGGCCCCAATACTATAAATTCAGCTATATACAAGTAAATCTATTACAAAATATCACAAAAACATACTTCATAATAAAGCTAACGCCTCTTCAAAATATTTAACAACAGCACACTAAAATAACTGATATTAACAGCCCAAACAGCTAAAAAATTCATAATTATAAACAAGCACAAGAAATTGCATGCTTAGGGAAACATCACCAAAAAGGAAAAGAAGTTATATATGAGAAGATGTTTTCATCCTAAAATTTTGCCCGAAGTGGCGCTGAGTCCGCTCTAAATCGAATCAAGATATGGCAAGCTTAAAATAGACTAGAAATCATAATCTTTAGGTTTCCATCTTGCTTGAAAAGAATGAGTACTAGACAAAAAAATAGAACAATCATACAGAAGATTGAACATGGTTTCACCCCAACAAAAGCACATCACTGCCACTTTGAGCCAAACACACCACTAAAATCAAGGCAATATATATATATATATATATATATATATATATATATATATATATATATATATATATGTAATATTTATTTTTTATATTATTGAGCGGATTTCAAGCCGGCTCAATTCGATGTGAAGCCCGCTTGAACTCAGCTCAAATAAAAAATATAGCAAAATTTTGGAGCATATATTCTGATCTTCATCCATAAATTCTCACAAAAAAAGACATAAAACATCAACAAATCTTACCAAACAAATTCCCAGTTATCATTCTTCAGAGTCTTCACAGTAATTCAAAAGAGCAAATTTCACGTGCAAACCAATCTTCCCCCCTTCCTTTACAAGCTTCGCTCCGATAACCAGCCAATGCCCAGGCGCGTCATTGGCCCCCCGCACTGCTTCCTTCATGTCCACATATCCCAGAAGCTTCTGCGACTGCACCCGCACCGGCGGACCGCCGTCGAAAATGCCTGAGTTCATTGCCGCAGCTTCTGTTTCTTGCCGGCGAAGGCGAGGATTTTCCCGGCGGCTGAAGGTTGAGCTCAGCACCGCGCTGATGTTCGTGATCAAGCTTCCATTGTGAGAACCGGATGGCGCCCGAGCCCATTCAGTTTTCCGCACAGTGCATCCAGGGACGTGTGTGAAGAGAAGCCGGAGGTGGAGGCATTTCTTCAGCCATCTGCCCCTGGTCACGAGCTGCGCGCTGGTGACGATGAATGCGCCGTCAGCTACCATCTCCGACCACTTTGGGTTGTGCTTTACGGGAGCAGAGCAGAGGCGGGAGTAACTGTTCCATTGAATGGGCTCCAAGAATTCGTGGCCGAAGTCTTCCGATGACTCCCATTGAGAAAATTTGGAGGACGTGATGGATGAGAGAATGTCGGGGATGCTGGAGAGGTGCTGGATGTGGATGGCTAGATGGTTACAGTTTGGGCCCTCCAGGTACAGTCGTAGCCCAACCGATGGTTTCCGATTGCTAGATACCTTTGAAAAAAATGATACACTTGAAATTTTTATGGATGAATTTATATATATATAGCGACGGATCTTCCTCCAGCAAAAAAGAAATATGAACTTTTTCATCTTACTATAGTCATTTCTGTCTCATTCAACTACCGTATTTGACGTATAAGTAATCAGAATTCATTGTCTCAACAAGAGGAATCCAAGTCCATCCATTTTGCAAAATTCTTGAGAGGGGGAGAAATGGAGGCGGGCTGAAAGCCCGCCCCTTTAGATCCGTCCACTATATCTATCTATCTATCTATATATATATAGAAAGAGAGAGCATACCATAAACAATACTTATATATGGCAAATGTTTATAAAAATAGTTGGGAACTTAGGTTGATTTGTACAGTTAATATAGATTTTAGGGCCTCTCTATTTACAAGAATTTTTTTTAGTTTTGATGCATATGTTCTAACATGGTATAGACCATAGTAAGCCCAATGAACTTCTCCCACGTGCCCCAATTTAGTTGGGTGTAAACATCTTTTTACCTGGAGACTTAGGCTCCGTTTGGGGGGACTTATTTTCACCGGTCAAGCGGTTACGACCGCATGAACCGGATCTTAATTAAGGTCCGATTCATGCGGTCGTAACCGCTTGACCGGTGAAAATAAGTCCCCCCAAACGGAGCCTTAAATGCTGAAGTATATATATGGAACAAAAACCATATTTGTCCTTTAATATTTGTATGATCTCACAAAGTCTTCTCAGGTATGATTTAGGCTTCGTTTGACATGGTGGTGGTGGCGGTCGTGATCAGTGGTTATGAACCGTCGTTTGTGACTGCCCAACCTAACCTAAGGAACTTCATTCACTTTTATGTTAAAAACTATTTTTTCTTGGTGGTGGTCATAGTCATTGTCATGCCAAACATATATTCTATAATTATGGCAGTTTTGTCTAAACTCACCTGAGCAAAAACATGAGCCAAACGGAGCCTTAATCGGATTCTGTGGACAAATCAATTTGATTTATTTTGATGTAAGGCTGATCATTCAGTCTTATACAAACATAACAATTAATGGCAGTGTCTTGTTGAGAGTATACGTGCATAATACTGTTATTAGTAAAGATGATAAAATAGATTGACGAGTTGATATCCTTCTTGAATACACAATTTTAACTTTCAAACAAAGTGTCTGGGAATCCTAGACTACTTTCTTGTGACAGCTTGCAACATGTTCAAAAGGGTTTTCTTACAACAACAACACTCAAGCTTTTATCCCACTATAGTGGCGTCGGCTATATGGATCCTTTGTTGCCATTGTGCCCTATCTTTTGTCATAATCTCACTAATGCCTAAGTACATCATGTCTTTCCTTACAGTTTCATTCCAAGTCTTTATTGGTCTACCCCTCTCTTGTTTAACATTCCTAGTGACTAGACTCTCACAACGCCTAACAGGTGCCTCTAATGGTCTCCTTTGTACGTGTCCAAACCATCTTAGATGAGCTTCTCACATCTTCTCTGCAATTGGCGCTACTCCTGTCTTTTCCCTGATACTTTCATTCATAATTTTTTCCAATCTCGCGTGTCCACACATCCACCTAAGCATTCTCATCTCCGCAACTCACATTTTTTGCTCATGTACACAATTCCCTGCCCAACACTCATAACCATAAAGTATCGCGGGTCTAATTGCAGTACCGTAAAACTTGCTCTTAAGTTTTAGTGGTACTTTACGATCACATAAGATCCCAGACGCGCCACTCCACTTCAACCAACCCGCTTGGGTTCTATGTGTCACATCTTTATCAATACCTCCGTCTTTTTGAACCATCGATCCAAGATATTTAAAACACTCACTACGGGAAATATCATGATCACCCAACTTAATAACAAAGTCATTTGTCCTTCTAATACTGCTAAATTTAAGCTCCATATACTCCGTCTTTGCCCTGCTCAACCTAAAACCCTGATTTTCTAAAGTATCTCGCAAAGATTCAAGTATTGTGTTTACACCCTCGCGGGTCTCATCAACCAAAACGATATCATCCACAAACAATAAACACCAAGGTATTGCTTGTTGGATATGTATGGTGAGCTCATCTAGGATAAGGGTAAAGAGATAAGGGCTTAAAGCTGAACCTTGATGTAAGCCAATAGTGATAGGGAATTCCTATGTTAATCCTCCAGAAGTCCTCACCCTTGTCACTGAATTTGTATAAATATCTTTGATTGTGTTAATATATGATATATTTACACCTTTCTTTTCTAAGACTCTCCATAAGATTTCTCTTGAAACTCATCATAAGCCTTCTCAAGATCAATAAACAACATATGCAAATCTTGTTTTCTTTCTCGATAGTTGTCAATGAGTCTCCTCAAGAGATGTATAACTTCCATGGTCGACCTCCCTGACATGAATCCAAATTGATTCTCCGAGATGTTAGTCTCTCGTTTTAATCTTATTTTTATTGCTCGTTCCCATAGTTTTATGGTATGACTCATCAATTTAATTCCTCTATAATTAACATAATTTTGTATATACCCTTTATTCTTATATAAAGGCACCAAAATACTTTCTCTCCATTGCTCTGACATTCTCTTTGAGTTCAGTATCTTATTGAAAAACATGTAAGCCACAAAATTCCTTCATTTCCTAGATATTTCCATCCTTCGATGGGTATATCGTCTGATCCAACCGTCTTTCCATTTTTCATCTTATTTAGAGCATCTTTTACCTATGATACTTCTTCTCCGATTTACTTAACTCTTTCAAGTTCAATTCATTGTTCTTTGTTTCATTATAGAGTAGATAAAAGCAATTTTTTTATCGCTTTTTAATATCCACATCAACTGTCAAAACTGTATCTGTCTTATCCTTTAAGCATTTTACTTGTCTTTCTTTCTCTAGCTCGAGCAATTTTATATATGTAACGCTCTCCATCTTTGGTATCTGGTCGCTCATAAAATTCTTCATAAGCTTGACTTCTTGCTTTTCTTACTGCATGTTTAGCTTCCTTTTTGGCGATTTTATATCTGGCTATGTTTTCATCATTCCTACAAGTGTAGAGTGATTTATAGCTGACCCTCTTTTCCCTCACTTTGTCTTACACTTCCTCTTTCCACCACCAAGATTCTTTATTTGGGGGTGCATGACCTTTTAATACTCCAAGTACGTTCTTTCCACTTATCCTTAAATGTGAAGATATAACTTCTCATTAGACATTATGATCAACATAAAAGTCATCAACTAGTTCTTCATAACTACCACCAAATTTTTTGCAATATTTTTATCCCTGTCTTAAATTTATTATATTTAATTTGTACATCAAACACCACTAACATATGTTGTGTTGTCAAGCTTTCTCCTAGTATGACTGCAATTCTTACAAATCATTTTATCCATTTTGCGAGTCATAAAATAATCAATTTGTGATTTATTTTGTCCGGTTTTAAACGTAATTAAATGTTCTCTCTTTATGAAAAGTGTATTTAATACAAGTAGCTCATGTGCTACGGCAAAGTCTAAAATAGTTCGTCATTCTTCATTCCTTTTTCCATATTCATATCTCCCATGAACGACTGTGTAATCTACATTTTTCTTCCTTATATGTCCATTTAAGTCTCCTCCTATGAAAATCTTCTCTTTCTCTTATGCGAATAAATTAAACGCTTGATTTGTTGATCGATGAGAGCATGTTGGAATGTGAGCAAGTTGAGATTTTACCGAATCCAAACTCAAAATTGATGAAGGATTAAGAAGTTATGTATGGCTTGATTCAGGTCGATATAGGAGGAGGTCGATATAGGAGGCTCATCCGCTCATGGGGAAACTAAATTACTTAACCATTAATAGCCAATTTTTTATCTTTGCAGTTAAGGCGGTTAGTCAATTAATGAGTTCTCCAAGGATAACACACATGAATCATAGATATAATGGTCCCTATTCTCCCATATTTGAAAGGAAATCTCAATAATAATTTGTTTTATAAGAGCGGTCCTTTTGAGGTTTTCACATGTAGATTAAGATAGCTAGATATTGTATCATGGCAAAGCAAGAATGAATACATGTTGCATATTCTGGTGCAAATTTCAAGTACGGGCCATGTTCAAATCACGGGAGAATTGATTTGAGTGAAATCGTTACTCAAAGAGTTGTGGAAATCAAGAATCCAATGCACTTATTTTGCAATAACATAACCGATGAAACCCCTATGAGTCTCAGCGTAACCTTTCTAGGAGAAGGGAGAAAGAATCAAGATCCCACCACACAGTCCGAACTATGATCGTTCCCCCATGGTTAACCAAAAACTCTCCACAGACACAAGGGTGTTCAACAATAGCAGCCATATATATTGCAACAAACCTGATATTTCATTAGTACACCAAACATTTTTAGGTTAGTTGTCATTTGATATTGAAAAATATACTCCTCTTCTCTTTATTTCTCACATTATATAAAGTGTTATTTACCGGGGCCTCCCCTTGAAGTTTGCATAATTACAACTTGCATCCCTCTAACTTTCAAAATTACAAAAACCTCCCCTCAATGTTTACATTTCATAACATCCATGCACAAAAGTAGCCACTTGGAGTAAATCTTGAGGGGGGTCTTTTTGTGCATGGATGTTATGAAATGTAAACACTGAGAGGAGTTAATTGTAATTTTGAAAATTAGAGAGGTGCAAGTTGTAATTACGCAAACTTCGAGGGGAGGTCCCGGTAAATAACCCAATACACACACACACATACAAAAAAGTATCACGGATCGTTGCGATTTAGCGGTGTAACATCCGAGGCCCTCCGAGATGATATCAGCCGTCCGATTGAGAGAGTTTTGGTCTACCAACAAAAATTTGGTGAAATCCACGAAATACCCAAGCAGAAAAAATCCCGATACCCAAAACCTAGCCCACGACAACTCCCGACGCCGTCGGGGAAGTTGTCAGCGGCCTGCTGACCACCACCGGCGGGTTCGCCGGACCCCGATGAACCCGACGAAGGTTGTCCGGCAAATAAAGAATCTTGGTGGTGTCTGGGCAGGCCGATGGCGGCGGCGGAAGCAATCCCATGAGGCGGAGAGGGAGCGGCGGGAGACGGAAGCGTTGATGCAGACGGAGGAGGTGAGGGTTAATTAAAAAAAACTTAGTACTTAGGAAAATTTAATAAAATTAAAAAATATATTAAAATAATTCTAAATAATTTTAAAAATAACTTTTTAAAAATAATTCAAAAAATTAATAAAAAAATAATAAAATTCAGAATAATTTTAAAATAATATAAAATAATTAAAACTAATTTACAATATTAAAAAAAACAGGGGCGGCGAAGCCCGCCACGAGCCGGCGAAGCCTTTCACGGGCCGAGTACTATTGTGCGGAGCACAGGGGCCCCCGTGCACTGTAAACAATACTATACTTTTCTTTGCTTCTTTGCTTGGCAAGCATTTTGATCAATATAAAATAATCACATGTTCAGCACAATTTATATCTCTTATTATGCTTATGGATATGTGTAGACTTAGAGTTCCACGATCACTTTTTTAGAAATTTAGGATTGTACTCGTGAGCATCTTGGGTGTCCTCGTGATATCTTCAAAACGGGTCGGAGTTGAAGGCGCACAAGAGTACTCGTGCAACATTCTAAAGCTCTCTTACGTTCGGGAAGCTACAGCTCTCGCTGGCACTCCAGCATTCTCACGGATTCTCCTTTCGTTCTTGCAGACGCTTTATTTCATTTGCCAACCCTCCTAGGTTCCTATGAACCATGCTTGTATTTATTTAGTTAATTTTCTTTGTCTAGCTGTCCGGCAACCCTTTTTCCATGTAACAGCCTGTGGGCGGGACCCTTACTAATATAAAAAAGGGGCGAACAATACTTTTAGAGGACACAAGCATCAGACCCCAGAACTCATCTAACACCCACGCCTCTGGAAACAACATTCACGAGATCCAATCTTGTAACTGAACTTTTGATTAATAAAATCATGCACCACTAAATGTTCGCATTGTTTTAAGCCTAGTCTCGCCATCCTTGTCTCTCACTCTATCTGTCTCTCTTGACAAACTACTCATGACTCAAAGTAACCTTCAACCAGAAATGCACACTATTCACTTTTTAGCGTTTGAGTGGAGTCAGGACACTTTTTTTCCCAACAGAACAAACATGTGACCTCCAGATCTCGTATTGTTGATGAACAGCTGTTACAATGGTTAGGCGAGACGTAGCTGAAAAATCTCTTGAATGATCTTGCAAGAACTCGGAAACCCCCATTAGTAGGAGCTAATTCAACACTCTACAAGTTACTCAACTTCTGATTAAGTCAAATGACTCAAATCCCTTTCCCGAGGTGTGGCGTCTCCTAATGTTCGCTCATTACCTATTCAAACCGTACTGAGGCTCCCGCGCGATGAAGACCAAGTACTTACTTGGATGAGAGTTAACCCTGCTGAGGAGGAAGAGACCTCTCCTTTCTAAGATGTCATCTGTTGGGAAGATATGTTAGTTGGATTTAGGGAACCGAATCTCTCTAGATTCACAGAGAGAGAAGACCCAGTGTACCATCTACAAGCGTCTGAGTCTGTTATTTCTTTGTGGAACTTTTCTAATGGTATCCACTACAAACTACTGTCTATGTCCTTCAAAAGGAAGGCTAAAAAATGGTTCTACAATTTACCAGAACGATCCATCGGCTCTTTCTGGGAGCTTCAGACCCAAATACTTCAAAGGTTTGCAACCTCAGTCATTACGTCGACAAATTTCAAGAGGAGATTCTTGGGATCCATAACATAGATCTGACGATACATCAGATCGCCTTCATTTGTCGTCTTCAAGAAGGGCTCTTAATGTCCGAAGTGAGTCGAAGACCACCCAGCTCCTACAAGGAGCTTATCAACATGACAAACTATTTCATCATCATCTGAAAACCCATTAGACATCCCCATCAGTTTCCCACAGTATTCATCTCTTTAGCACCTCAAAGGGAGAGACTTTTATCACAGGTGACCACCTCTACCTTGCCATTTTCAACAGATGAGGTCACTGATACCTTGCTCTCCCCCCTCAGAACAGGATGAAGAGACCCATGCCTCTGACTATACAATCAACACCCCTTTTGGCGCAACCCATCCAATCCAACACTCCTAGTGCTCCAAGATACGATGACAATCATTAGGAATACATCAGACTTATTCTACCTATTAAAAAAGTAGGCCAAATTATTCATAAGCAACCGGGCTTCAGGAGGCTTCCCCCTCTGAAGGCCTATTATAGAAACTAGAACAGGGAGCTCCTCTGTGAGTTCCAAAAGAATGTCGAGTATAATACAAAGAGTTGCAGAGCTCTCCATGACTTGATATAAAAAATGCTAAAGCTAGGTAAGTTACGAGAATACGACACCCGCAAGCCTGAAGATAAGTTGGCATCCGCTAATGGCAAGGAAGTGGATGGGGTGCATCTCTCACAACAATGAGCATGCATTGAGCAGGGCAACACTAACTGCATTTGTGAATGCATAGATCAAGATGACGTTGGCCTCTTAGGCCAAATTAATAACATTCATGAAGGAGCTGACCTCGAATCTTCCAAAAAAGTCAATGTGGGGCTAGCCTACCTGTGAGAGGTTGCTTCCACCGTAAGTTATTGAGCGCGCCTGAGGCGCCGGATGCATTAGGCGCACCGGGCATGCACCTTACACCTAGGTTATAGGACCCCTTTGTGCCTCGGTTGGCCTTGCGCCTTTAATAACTTAGCTTCAACCTCTCAGATCGCTCCACCTTGGGGAGATGTCATCTTCAACAAAGATTCCCCTAAGACTGTCAACCCCCTCAACGACGTCGTGGTCATCAAAGCAATTCTGGAAACTATTAGGGCCCGTTCGACAACCTGAAATTGAAATTGAGGAATTGGAATTCAACCAATTCCAAAACTAGCAGGAATTGGAATTGGCTTAATTCCAATTCTGTTGTTCAATTGTTGTGCAGAATTCGACATTGATGGTTTGGAGATGGTGCATCTCTAACAAATATGAAAATGTCAAAGATCTTAGCATCATACAATCATTCGGCTTAAACATGTAAGAATTCATATTCCACCAGGAAGAATAACATTCATCAACATTATATGATTGCAGGCATTCATTGCATCAAAACATCGAGAAGGAATTCGCTGAGAGTATACCACTATGGGAATCCAGTTTGTCATAGAAGGGATTTCATAAATAGTCACAGTGTAGTATAGAGTTTGTGAATATTACAAAGTACGCTTGCATACATCATTTCAACAAAATAAATATGGATTTGCATAAATCGTTGTCCACTAATATAACACAGTCTCTTCCGTCAAAAAAGCATTCACACTCGTTTTGTTACGACTACACTAACAATATCATCAAATCTCGTTCTTTTGCATAGAGCTATTGGGAAATAGCCTTTAATACAGAAGCTCATTTGCAGAGCTCATGAGTACAATTGATGTCTCAAATGTCCTAGGAAGTGCTCACACCCTCTCATTTCTTCTCCATGATCACTGACGCATCAAGGTTTCAACGGTCGAGAACTCACGGGCAGTCTATTTTTTCAAATTCTCTAGCAAGACAAAAAATGCGGCGATTTTTTTTTGACTCAGAGTTTTGGGACCTCTCTTTCAGAAATTCGGGATATTACTCGCGCACATCCTGGGTGTTCTCACGACATCTTCATAGTGGGTCAGAGCTGAAGATTCCCAATATTACCCGCACAACATTCTAAAGCTCTCTTCAGTTCTTGGGAGACTATGGTTCTCGCTGGCACTCTTTCGAGTTCGCATGCGCTCCACCGTTATTGTGGGTTCTTTCGTTTTGGCAGACACTCTGTTTCATTCACAAACCCTCCTAAGCTCCTACCACCCGTACTATATTTTTCAAGCTTATTGTATTTGTTTGACCATCCGGACAACCCTTTATCCACGCAACTGCCTGTGGGAAGGACTCCTACTAGCATAAATGGGGGTGAACAATATTTTTAGAGGACACTAGCATCAAACCACCGAATTCGCAAGCACTCGAGCCTCTGGAAATATTGTTCACGAGCTCCGATCTTGTAACTGAACATTTGATTAATAAAATCACGTGTGACTAAAGGTTCACATTATGCAAAGTTTGGTTTTGCTATCCTTAACTTTCTCTCTCGCCAACACGCGAATCAATGTAACCTTCAACCGACATTACCCCCAATTTTACTTTTTAGTGTATCAATGTAGTATGACACTTTTTATCCAACAATATGGATTTGAAGATCCATAGAAAGGATTCATTACAATAAAGGATATGAAAAAAAACTTTAAATTATATATATATATATATATATATATATATTAAAAGGGAATAACACTCATTGGTTAAACATTCACTTTCCGATTTTATCCCTCATTAAAAAATTCCACTTTCTAAATTTTGTGTTTTTTGTTTTATTTTAAAAATGTGCTCTCATATAGATAAAGTCTCTTATCTGCAATATAAAATGTGTTCTCCCCGTCGCTCGCAAACCCTTGTGCACATGACAAAAATGAGCGACGGGCGGAGTATAACGCTCGGGGGTTTGCGAGCGGCAGGAACGCCATCGTGCTGGAACAATGTCATGACCAGAATAATGTCACGCAGGGCACTAAAGACCCCCCCCCCCTGTGCACTATCACAGTTGAGATACTGTCGCGGTTGGCCGTAGGGGCAAAGCCCCGTGCCTGTCACTCGTATATATAGTAGAAATATAATATACATCAAATATGGAGTTTCCCTTATAATAGGGCACACTACTGACGCACTAACAATAGAATACTAAATAACAAATATGATAAAGCAAATCAAGGCCGAGAAGTTATCATCACATATAAAAAATTTAAGTCACTAGCCAAAATTTTTTAAGAAATGAACTCATTGAACATCCACTCCCTGTCTAAAGATTGAAAAATCAATTTACCTTGTTTGTTTATTAGTGTTGAGGGCACGGTGCCCCATGCACAACGCCCCACATCGCTAATAGTACTTTGGTTGTTGAACAATCACCACAAATTTGAAATGGTTTTTTCAAATTTTTAGCATTATTTTAATTATTCCTATTTTTATTTTTATATAATTTAACATTTAAAGATTTTTTTAAAAATAGTTAGTTTTCAATATTTTCCAATCATGAATTTTTTTTAATATGGACTGTGAATTTTGATTTGTTCTGACAACCTACTACTTTATGCGCAAATTACTCAATCCTGATATGGGGAGATAGTGACAATAAATAATAATACTAAGCTCTTTGAGTTTGATTATTGGAATGAGTACAATCTAAATTCCTTAATGAGGATCCATTGAAGGGCAAGTCTGGAGGGAACAACTTCGGTAATTCCAATTCCAATAGTGTATATTTAGGTTGTTGCAGTTAAAAAGCTCGTAGCCGGACACCTCACGGTGTGCACCGCTATGCCTATCAATTATGAGACATAAAAATGACTGGTTCTCTAATTCAATGTTATGTGCTAAGAAATCAAAATAATCTGAAACGAACACAATGAATTATCTAAAGATATAATTCCACAAGATTGAAGTATTTTATGTTGAGATTTTAGTACCTGGGATGTATTAATACGAAGTTTTGGACCAAACAATCTAAACCGAAGTGTTGGACTTCTTTGTTGGGGATGCTGAGGCACAATATTTAGCTCATTGTACTGTGGCGCCCACTGCCGGGGAACTTGGAATTCAAGGAAGTGTTCAAACTCGTCCGGATCAGGTTTATCTAAGTAGGAATCAAGATCAAGAAAAAAAATGATGAATACAACTAATTGAACATATAAACAGCACATAAAATAATTTATTTCTCAGGAAAGGGCTTACACCGAAGGTACAAATTGATCGCATGGCTGAGATAGCCACTTCCTGGGATTCCAGTGAGAAGAGAGGTAATAGGAACAAACTTAAATAGTATTGCATCAGGATTATTAGGTACTGTTTGTAGCCATTTGTGGTGGCTGCATAAATATGGATCTCCGCCCCTCTTAGAATAAATAATGGTGAGACCCTGCTCCAAAAATGTCCTTGCTAATTTTAGAAATCCGAAATCAAATTAGAGTTAATTACACTGACATATCATATGAGTTTGTGTAATTACCCGAACCTCCCCTCCTCATTCCAAAATTATCAAAATTTACCCTATAAGAATCTTTAAGTTGCCATTTATGGAACTAAAATTTAACAATGTAAACACGAAGAAGAGGCCCCAATGATTGCACTAATTCATAAACTAAAATTTAACAATGTAAACTCGAAGAAGTATGTCTCAATGATTACAAGAACTCATAATGAAGGTCAGCGAGATTAACACTATTAAATTAAGGTGCAATCAATTTATTTACATCTTTGGTTGAACTTTCAGAATGACTGGTCAGCATCAAGTTGCTTGATCGGAGAATTTTGAAGAACACCTCAGGCACCTTCATCAATGGAATAAATTTATTAATAGTATGACTACTCAATAAAAAATTAGTGATGTCAAATAAAAAGGAATTACCTTGTTAGTTCCTCCCCTGGTCATATGGTTTAATGGAGACTCACCATTTCCATCTGTAAATAAACAGTCTCCAAGATCCTCGAGATGTACTTTAAGATCTGCAGGAGATATGGTTGAATAATGATTTTGTCGAATACAAATTACATCTTGACCTCCAAATCCAAGCTCCACTATTATGTGTGTCCCATATGTACGGATGAACCTATTGGTGAAGTAGAAAACCTTGTTAAGATCAAAAAATAAGAAGAAGATGATTACGAGTATTGGTGTTAAAATTACATTATTCCACAGAGTTACATGTTCTATTAAGAAACCCACTAGATCATCAAAAACATTATGTATAACTCATGGTATGTGTAGATTAATTTTGTTTGCAATTAATTGTGAATTCAATAATAAGTTTGGGGGTACATAGCACAATCGTTGCTCCTGATAACTTATCTATTATATCTGCATTAGATTTATTTCTATATTAACCTTGCAAACTCATGATATTTATCATGGTTTGGTACATGAATTATGAATTCAATATTTACTTTGGAATTCGTGGTAATCCTCATCTAACAACCTTAAAGGAGTTCAACATTTCTAAAGCTACATGCAATCAGGGTTACACTAGTATTCATGATATGAAATTGTTTGGGAACTTCATTTATGTTCAATGAAGATGTCTCGGGAAAATGATTATTCATTTAAATAATGTTAGCTTATTGGTGTTTCAGGCGGTAAATATGTAGGTGTAAGCTATAAACTATAATGGAATGATGAGGTGATATCAAAGACATTGAATTGATAAGTTTTACATGGCAGGGTTTCTTTTGTTACGCTGGTATCTTTATATTTTTCTCTACAGGATCTTTTTTCTTTTAGGGCATAATATCCGCAACATTTTCCTCGACATTGGCTTCTTCATAGAGATCATGTATCGCAATATTTACTCCATGGATGTTTCTTCACATGTTGTTCAAGGCTAAGAAACATGCTGCCTAAGGCTAAAAAACATGTTGTCTAAGGCTAAGAAACATGTTGAGGTATTTTTCCATGATGTCTTGCTAGTAGAGATCTTGTTTTGCAATACTCTTCGTTATTTCTCCTTGCACGACTGAAGGCCAAGACATATGTTCGGGTTTCCTTTTCAAGTGTTGTTTCTTGTTTTAAACCTTCTCGTATTGTAACATTTTCTAGTACCCCATGAGATTTGGTTCCCCATTAAGTTCTCACTTCCTTCAAAGAGATCCTGGTCCAAAAAAACAAGCCCTGCTTAAATCACCAAGGCGGAGAACATCTATTAGCTCCCCACAACCACTAAGAAAGTCGGTACTTTTGTTCCCCCCAAGGTTGAGAAACTTGCTGCTACAAAGAGGAAGTTGCTACTTGTTAAGCTCCACAAATTTGTATACTGGTATTTTATGCTTGTTTTATCCCTTGTGCATTCTCATGACAAACCGACGGCATCTCTCTCGTCACCCGTAACTCCAAGTCCTTCTGATCTGAGAGAGGAGAATCACATCTCCAAAGACACTTCTGCCTCCACTAAGGACGTAAGAGATACTCTTCTGATCTGAGAAAAGAGAATCACATCTCTAAAGAAACTTCTGCCTCCACTAAGGAGGTAAGAGATACTAGTACTATTAAAAACATAACTTCCAGCATATGAAGAACTAGTACATGTATGAGTACCAAATACCAAGTATGATATGTGTATAACCCGTAATTCGTCGAGATCAGAAGTACCCAAGAAGACGGTTGTTCGCAGACCATTGAGCGAGCAGAGGTGAGCTTGGGCGAGTAGCGGCGAGTTTGGGAGAGCAACGACGAGTTTGGGCGAGTAGATCCATACTACTCGCTAGCATAGGCTGGACACTCGCCTATACCCCCCACCAGGATTTCTCTATAAATAGGCTCCCAGGGGTATTAAAAATGATACTTTTGGAAGAGGTTGAGGTACCCCCCCCCCCCAACCCCCAAGTGGATACTCGCCAAATCCATGCATGTCTAGTACCTCGCCCAACCTTTTGGTTGTGGAGGGAAAGTTGCTCCAAAACTTTAGGGTACGTGGTGGGACCTCCCTGCTGGAGCACTTGGGGTGTGCTTATAGATAGTTTTCTCTCTCCTGCGATAGTCATTTGAACTGTGTCGTCGGACCGCAGAATCAGTAATCTTAGGCTGCCTTGATCCGAATTTTGGAGCAGAGATTTTTCCCGACTTCAACACTTTGGTGCGGTGAGCGTGGATCGTAACCGAGGAAGAAATGTTTTACGAGAAAACTTCATAGCTTAAGATGTAACACCCCTTCCCAGTATTTCTGAAATCAGCCGTCCGGCCGGGTCAGCGATGTAAAGAAAACTAGGAAACAGTATTAAAACTAGTAGCAGCAGGTAAAAAAATCTATACTAAGCAATTTAAGACTTACAGCGGAAGTTTGAATAAAGTAAACTAAGGGTAACCACATACCTGATTTCTGGATTCACAGAGCCACTAAACAGGAAGTAAAACTGAATTAACTGAAAATCTGGTTAACCATAAATAGTCTGAAATAAATTAGATAAAACATTAATCTGATACAATGTTCTCATCTACAGGTACATGCTGAAATAGAGTAAACTGAAAAAGATAAATAGTACAAACTGACGCCACTATAAAGCTCATCCTAGACGTAGCTTCCCACCTGGGTCACCTGAAAAACAGTGCCCACGAAGGGTCAGAGTAAGGAAAAATAACCCCTCCTAGTGACACTAAAAGCCAGTATTACATATGAATGCATGTATGTCTTTGAAAATAATTTTATGCATTTAAAACTTTTATGCTATGTGCTATGCATGCCTTCGCACTATTCTCTGGTCACACATCTACTCGTACTAAACACGTGACTTTCATTTTACTAACTCAAGTCCTGGCGTTCACTAACTAGAGTACTGTCTCATGTCAGGTCTATACTTGAGTTCTAGGCGGCTTCTAACCTGCTCATCTACTAGGAAGGCTCTAGGCAGAGTAGCTCCTAACGCGCAACTGAAACTGACGACTCGAGACCATCTTACGAACCCAATTGTTCTAGTGTCACGCGGACACGGTCTCGAATCCACTAGCTGGCTCAAGGGAAGACACTTCCCAAGTCTGTACTACTCATAAGGTTCCATGTGCCTTATGAGAAAGGTAGTGCGCCTCTACCTAGCACGGAAGAAACTCTGTGTGCTGGCTGATCTTTGTGGTCTGACGCTACTCTGCAAAGGATATCTTTTCTGGTGTACTACTAAGCGACCCTTGACTTTCTTGTGGTCGACTTGAAGGGACATTCACGCCCTTGGTTGGACAAATTCCAAGCTTACGTACGCGGGTAAAGTTTCGTACTTACGATAATTATTCATAACTTGACTAACTGGGTCATGGAAAAGGGCGTCATCCTACACGTTTTCCGCGACCATTTTCCTACCGCCACCCTTTACTATGCATGGTTATGTTGCTTGTACGAAACCTACATATGCGTATACAAAATATAAGTTTTGTTATGTCTAACTAACAGGTATTAAATTTCCTTACAGCGGTGGTGCGGCGCTCGTAGACTCGGCGCGGCGACATCTTCTATTTCGAAGGTAAATTTACTGCTGGGGACCTTCAAAGTGCTTCCCCGACCCCACCGAAGTCCTGCAAGACAGGGCAACCCTAATTTCATCATTTTCCCTTAAGGGTTTCCAATGGAAAAAAATTCCAAAACAACTAGGACTACAAAATTAGAAACTAAACTTCGGATATTACCTTAACGGAGAGTAATTTAGGCTCACGAAATTCCCTACACTAACTCCGCGGTGGAATTAAAACTCCAAAACCTAAAATAGGACAAAAGGAATAGAAAAATCTAAGTTACTTTACTACCAAATCCAAGAATATCCACAAAGGAAACGAGACGAGAGGGGAAACGACTCACCGGAACCAAAACGGAACTTACACCTCCGGCTAGGGTTGAAACCCGGTACTTCCAAGGCCAAGGAATGAAAAGGAATACTCCCCGGCGCCTGCAGAGGAGGGAGGAGTGGTCGGATTTGGCTTCCGGAGGGGGATCGGCCGTCGGCTAGGGCAGCGGAGTCGCGCGGCTGCGGAAAACGGGAACCGTCGGGCGCTTCGTGCGGCTTTCTTCCGTGAGAAAGAAATGAGGGGCACGGCTTGCTTGCGGTTTATTTTTTTTTAATTCGGGTAAGGGGGGTTTGATATAACCGCATAAGGCATGGAAGGGGGAAAAAGAATGCTATTGGCACACCCAACTCACCAAATCTTTGAATACTACACATTTCACCGCGCGCGTCACAATCAAATATTTTTAAATGTATTACGCACAATAATTTACGCGCTAAATCAACTAACATACGTTAATGCTAGGAAACGTAACCTTATATCTTGACGAAGCGCTGTCTCGATCAGAATCCGTGGCGACTCGATCCTACAATTTAAGTGAATTTTTGCGTCAAAAATTACGGATGTTACAAATCTCCCCTCCTAATAAAAATTTTCGTCCTCGAAAATTGTAATCATACCTGAATCGAAGAGAAAAGAATAGTCTGCATTGCTCTTTAGCTCATCCTCTCGCTCCCAAGTATACTCTGGACGGCCACAGTTCATCCAAAGGACTTTGACCATGCGAATCTCTCTATTTCTGAGCTTCTGAATCCTTGAGTCCACTATCTTGACTGGTCTAACTCCAATACTAAGATCTGTCTCGATTGGTGCTTCTTCGGTACTGATGATCTGACTGGAATCTCTGACTGCTCTCCTAAGGTAGGAGACGTGGAATACATCATGTACACCACTCATTTCCTCAGGTAAGGCCAACCTATATGCAACCTCACCAACTCTTTCCAGTACCTCAAAAGGACCAACGAATCTGGGGCTCAACTTCTTCATCCGCTTTATTCTAGAGACTCCTCTGACTGGTCTGACCCTCAGATAAACGTAGTCTCCAACACTGAACTCTACTGACCTGTGCTTCTGATCATGATACTTGGCCTGGCGATCCTGAGCTGTCCTCATACGCTCCTGAATAAGCTTGATCCTATCAGTGGTCTTATCAATCCATGACTCTCTGATAGAAGATCTTTCCTCACTCTCTGCCCAACATAACGGTGTCCGACAACGTCTACCATAGAGGGCCTCGAACGGTGTCATCTCAATACTTGCCTGGAAACTGTTGTTGTAGGAGAACTCCACAAGAGTAACATACTTCTCTCACTTCCCTCCAAAATCTAGAATGCACATCCGTAGCAGATCCTCCAAAGTCCTATTTGTGCGCTCAGTCTGTCCATCTGTCTGAGGATGGAATGCGGTACTGAAATGTAACCTGGTACCCAACCGCTCCTGTACGTAACGCCACTCCCTGGAGGTAAATCTGCCATCTCGGTCTGAAACTATAGTCTTGGGAACACCGTGAAGTCGAACTATCTCGTCTATATACAACTGTGCCAGCTTCGGACCTTGATCTGTCTTCCTAAGAGGAATGAAATGGGCGACCTTAGAAAGTCGATCTACTATAACCCACAAGGAATCATTCCCACTCTGCGATCTCGGCAAACCATGAATGAAGTCCATAGATATATCCTCAAAAGTCCACTCGGGAATGGGAAGTGGCTGCAATTTGCCTCCAGGCCTCTGACACTCGGCCTTAACCAACTTGTATGTCTCACACTTCCCTACATAATCTGCAACATCACTCTTCAAACCTGGCCACCAGACTGTCTTCTTAAGATCTGCATACATCTTCGTGCTTCCAGGATGTATCGAATATCTAGAATTGTGTGCCTCGAACAAAATGTCCTCCCGAAGGTGACTAACATCTGGGATGCACACTCTGCCATCATGCAATAATAACTCATCCTGAATAAAGAACCTCTCTTTCTGACCTGACTGTACTGAGATCCAAATCTCTGCCATCTTTGGATCCAACGGTAATGCTGTCCTGATCCTATCTCTAATATCGCACGAAATCTCCATCCAACTCAACCAAGCTGAACCAAAACTGCAACGGGGCACAACGACGATGTCCAGTCTCTCCAGCTCTCGTACTAACTCCTCCTGCTGAGTGAGAAGATAGAAACACGAGCCTCTCCTGCTAAGAGCATCAGCTACCACGTTCGCCTTTCCTGGGTGGTACTGAATGTCTACATCGTAGTCTGCTAGAAACTCCAACCATCTACGCTGCCTCAAATTGAGCTCTCGCTGATCAAAGATATACTTAAGGCTCTTATGATCAGTGAAGATCTCACAACGCACTCCAAAAAGGTAGTGTCTCCATATCTTCAGAGCATGAATGACTGCTGCAAGCTCCAAGTCATGTACGGGATAGTTCCTCTCATGAACCTTTAACTGTCTCGAGGCATAGGCTACGACCTTTCCATGCTGCATGAGAACACAACCCAAACCCTGACCTGAAGCATCACTATAGATCTGAAATCTGTCTGGCCCTGAAGGCAAACTCAAGACTGGTGCGGTCATCAATCTGTTCTTCAAGTTCTCAAAGGCCAACTCACACTCAACTGTCCAATCCAAGCCCTTTCCCTTCCTAGTAAGGGAAGTCAGTGGTAAGGCTATCTTCGAGAAATCCCTGATGAATCTCCTGTAGTATCCAGCAAGACCCAAAAAGTTGCGAACCTCTGAAACTGTCGACGGCCTTGGCCAACTCTTAATGGCCTCTATCTTCTTTGGATCAACACTAACTCCTTTCTGACTGATGATATGGCCTAAGAATGCAATCTCTGAAAGCCAAAACTCACACTTTGAAAATTTTGCATACAACTGGTTCTTCCTGAGTGTGCTCAAAACAATCCTGAGGTGAGCTGCATGATCTTCTGCACTCTTAGAGAACACCAGAATATCATCTATGAAGACGATGACAAAACGATCTAAATACTCCCGAAATACCCTGTTCATCAGGTCCATAAATACTGAAGGGGCATTGGTCAGCCCGAACGGCATGACCACGAACTCGAAGTGTCCATATCTGGTACTGAAAGCAGTCTTCTGTATATCCACGTCACGAATCCTCAGCTGATGATAGCCCGACCTCAGATCTAACTTGGAGAAGGTGCTCGCTCCCACCAACTGGTCGAACAAATCATCAATCCTAGGAATCGGGTACTTGTTCTTTACGGTCAGCTTATTCAATTCGCGGTAGTCTATGCACAATCTCAGGCTACCATCCTTCTTCTTCACGAAAAGCACTGGAGCACTCCAAGGCGAAGTACTGGGGCGTATAAAACCCAAATCAAGCAGCTCCTGCAATTGGCTCTTCAATTCTGCTAGTTCCCTTGGAGCCATCCGATAGGGAGATTTGGCTACCGGTGTAGCCCCAGGATGCAAGTCTATCGGGAACTCAATCTCTCTATCTGGAGGGGCACCCGGGAGCTCTTCCGGGAAAGCATCTGGAAACTCCTGCACCACTGGTACCTCCAACAAATCAGCCTTAGACTCCGCGCTCATCAGTACTACGAAGGTTTCACAACCCTGACTAATGCACTTTCTCGCTTGGACTGCAGATATGATCATCTTCACTACTCCCTTCAATCCCTGAAAAGAGAAAGATGTCTGGTTGGGGCCATCGAACTGAATCTGCTTCGCCCTACAGTCAATCCTGGCGTTGACTGCTGAAAGCCAGTCCATTCCAAAAATCAAGTCAAACCCTGCTATAGGTAGCAGCAAAGCTTCCACGATAATCTCAGTGTCACCAAACTGCACTGGCACCCTGCACTTGTCTCTGGTCTGCAGAAGGGATCCATTCGGCATCATGACTTCCAGCGGTACTGACTCGGGGAAGACTTCTAAATCCAACTTACGCACTAAAGATTCTGCGATAAACGAGTGCGAGGCACCCGTATCAAACAGAATCTTAGAGGGTAAGTTACGAATCATAAGGATGCCTACATGAATGATTTATGAAGGATGAAAAATTTAATGTGTCACTACGGAGGATTTAAAACCAACTTGCAAGCAAACAACACTTACCTGTCACAACATCCTCCTGATCCTTCGCCTCCTGCTGACCCAACCCATAAGCTCTGGGCTGCACTAAGTCTCGACCCTGCTGCGGTCTCCCATCAGTAATCATCAATGCTTTGCCCTTATCCACCCTGCTAGAGCCACCAACCTCGAACTTCGACTGCAGGAAATAAATTTCATTACAAATCTATCGAAATTACATAAATGTAATCAATACATAAGGACCTTGATTACCTGATTTGTCCCAGCTTCCTGACAGAAGCGAGCTATGTGTCCAGGTTGTCGGCACTTATAGCATACGCCTGCACTTGCCAAACACTCTCCTGAATGGCGACGCTGACACTTGGGACACGTGGGATTTCCTTGCTTCGGTCACCAGATTGACCATTCTTCTTAGCATCAGGCTTCGGCTTCTTGTTCCAGTTCTTACCTTGGTCATTCTTGTTCTGCTGCGGCTGATGCGAATCCTGAGATCGCTTCGCACGGAAACTACTTCGCTTCTGAACCTTCTGCTGGTCAGCCTCCAGTCTGCGAGCTGTATCCACTAAGCTCCTGTAATCAGCATTGACCATAGTCATCAGCGGCTGCCTCAACGAGTCACGCAAGCCATCCACGAAACGACTGCACTTCTCAGTCTGATCTCCCTGCATCACGCCCGCATATCTAGCCAGATGAGTCAGCTCTCGCTCGTACTCAGTAACTGTCCTGTCCCCCTGGAAAAGCCTCAGATACTTCTCTTGGAGACCTCGTCGTGCGGAAGGAGGCACGAACCAACTAGCAAGAGCTCTAGAGAACTCACCCCAAGTAAACATGTCTGGGGTACGGCCTGGCCAAACCAAAAAAAAAACGATCATACCCTATTAAAATTAACACATTACTTCCTAAAATAAAGGAATTGATCATAACACTTTACCTGCAGGATCATCTGTCCGGTATTTGTCCCACCAGACTTTTGCCTCTCCTCGGAGGAGGAAAGCTGCCAGAGGAACTTTCTTATTCTCCGGGCACTCTAAAACATTGAGCAGGTCTCTGGTGTTAGCTATCCAATCATCTGTATCCATCGGGGTCTCATCCCCACTGTAGTTCGAAGGCTGAAGTTCTCTAAAATTTCTCAAATAGCGCTCCAGGGTCATCTCCACAGGTGCTGCTGCAGGAGCTGGTGCAGGGACTGGTACTTGTACTGGAGCTGGAAACCCTGCAGCCAGTCCTCTCTGAAACTCCATCAAGGCAACAGTAACCGCCCTGGCAATCTGAGACGCTATGTCAGTGCCCTCTGGAGCTGCTGGAACTGGTGGTACCTGTGGCATGGCAGCGTCTCCCATGGTTGCACTAGGAACCGGGTTCTGGCGTGAAGATTCACCTGGTTCACTAACTCGTGGTGCCTGATAGAATATATAAAGGAAATCTGATTATTTATCAAGCATCTAAGAAATCTGATCTAGCAACTTATTTTGTACTTTAGCGAACACTAAGGCTTAATCGCAACTTAAAGTACTTTACTGACAATAGTTTACTCTTATACGCTCCTATGGCTCTGTGAATTCTTTCTAGGGTCCAGGGATCCTAAACCTCCCTCTGATACCAATTTGTAACACCCCTTCCCAGTATTTCTGAAATCAGCCGTCCGGCCGGGTCAGCGATGTAAAGAAAACTAGGAAACAGTATTAAAACTAGTAGCAGCAGGTAAAAAAATCTATACTAAGCAATTTAAGACTTACAGCGGAAGTTTGAATAAAGTAAACTAAGGGTAACCACATACCTGATTTCTGGATTCACAGAGCCACTAAACAGGAAGTAAAACTGAATTAACTGAAAATCTGGTTAACCATAAATAGTCTGAAATAAATTAGATAAAACATTAAACTGATACAATGTTCTCATCTACAGGTACATGCTGAAATAGAGTAAACTGAAAAAGATAAATAGTACAAACTGACGCCACTATAAAGCTCATCCTAGACGTAGCTTCCCACCTGGGTCACCTGAAAAACAGTGCCCACGAAGGGTCAGAGTAAGGAAAAATAACCCCTCCTAGTGACACTAAAAGCCAGTATTACATATGAATGCATGTATGTCTTTGAAAATAATTTTATGCATTTAAAACTTTTATGCTATGTGCTATGCATGCCTTCGCACTATTCTCTGGTCACACATCTACTCGTACTAAACACGTGACTTTCATTTTACTAACTCAAGTCCTGGCGTTCACTAACTAGAGTACTGTCTCATGTCAGGTCTATACTTGAGTTCTAGGCGGCTTCTAACCTGCTCATCTACTAGGAAGGCTCTAGGCAGAGTAGCTCCTAACGCGCAACTGAAACTGACGACTCGAGACCATCTTACGAACCCAATTGTTCTAGTGTCACGCGGACACGGTCTCGAATCCACTAGCTGGCTCAAGGGAAGACACTTCCCAAGTCTGTACTACTCATAAGGTTCCATGTGCCTTATGAGAAAGGTAGTGCGCCTCTACCTAGCACGGAAGAAACTCTGTGTGCTGGCTGACCTTTGTGGTCTGACGCTACTCTGCAAAGGATATCTTTTCTGGTGTACTACTAAGCGACCCTTGACTTTCTTGTGGTCGACTTGAAGGGACATTCACGCCCTTGGTTGGACAAATTCCAAGCTTACGTACGCGGGTAAAGTTTCGTACTTACGATAATTATTCATAACTTGACTAACTGGGTCATGGAAAAGGGCGTCATCCTACACGTTTTCCGCGACCATTTTCCTACCGCCACCCTTTACTATGCATGGTTATGTTGCTTGTACGAAACCTACATATGCGTATACAAAATATAAGTTTTGTTATGTCTAACTAACAGGTATTAAATTTCCTTACAGCGGTGGTGCGGCGCTCGTAGACTCGGCGCGGCGACATCTTCTATTTCGAAGGTAAATTTACTGCTGGGGACCTTCAAAGTGCTGCCCCGACCCCACCGAAGTCCTGCAAGACAGGGCAACCCTAATTTCATCATTTTCCCTTAAGGGTTTCCAATGGAAAAAAATTCCAAAACAACTAGGACTACAAAATTAGAAACTAAACTTCGGATATTACCTTAACGGAGAGTAATTTAGGCTCACGAAATTCCCTACACTAACTCCGCGGTGGAATTAAAACTCCAAAACCTAAAATAGGACAAAAGGAATAGAAAAATCTAAGTTACTTTACTACCAAATCCAAGAATATCCACAAAGGAAACGAGACGAGAGGGGAAACGACTCACCGGAACCAAAACGGAACTTACACCTCCGGCTAGGGTTGAAACCCGGTACTTCCAAGGCCAAGGAATGAAAAGGAATACTCCCCGGCGCCTGCAGAGGAGGGAGGAGTGGTCGGATTTGGCTTCCGGAGGGGGATCGGCCGTCGGCTAGGGCAGCGGAGTCGCGCGGCTGCGGAAAACGGGAACCGTCGGGCGCTTCGTGCGGCTTTCTTCCGTGAGAAAGAAATGAGGGGCACGGCTTGCTTGCGGTTTATTTTTTTTTAATTCGGGTAAGGGGGGTTTGATATAACCGCATAAGGCATGGAAGGGGGAAAAAGAATGCTATTGGCACACCCAACTCACCAAATCTTTGAATACTACACATTTCACCGCGCGCGTCACAATCAAATATTTTTAAATGTATTACGCACAATAATTTACGCGCTAAATCAACTAACATACGTTAATGCTAGGAAACGTAACCTTATATCTTGACGAAGCGCTGTCTCGATCAGAATCCGTGGCGACTCGATCCTACAATTTAAGTGAATTTTTGCGTCAAAAATTACGGATGTTACATAAGATGGAGAGCTGGAGACCAAAGACAGTAACTCGCGAGCATTTAGCAAGGTGGGAGAGTTCTCGGCACGGTGGGCGAGTTCTCGGCAAGGTGGGCGAGTTCTTGGCACGGTGGGCGAGTTTCTTGGTTACTCTCTCATAGGCGATTTCACGATGGAGAATTTCAAGCTCAGCGGCTTCGTGAGGTGAGCTTCCCTGTTACTCGCTCATAAGCGAGTTCCAGATTGCGACCTCCTTAGGCGGGCTCCAGATGACGACTTCAGTTGGCAAGTATATGTAGGTGAGTTCATAGAGGCGAGTTCCAGATGGCGATATACTTTGATGAGTTCCAAACAGCGAGCTCAAAATCAACTCACAGATGTCCTACTCGTAGGTTGGCGAGTTCCCTTGTTGCTCGCCCATAGGCGAGTTCCATATGGCGACAACCCTAGGAGAGAATGTGCAGAAGAGTTCATGGAGACGAGTTGCAGACGACGATATAGCGGCGAGTATATGCGGGATTGACGACTTCGAAGAGGCGAACTTACTTCGTACTCGACCATAGGCGAGTATAGGCAGGATTGGCAACTTCAAAGAGACGAGTGTCTCTGTTACTTGCTCATAGGCGAGTTCTGCAGGTAACTTACTCGCAAGGTTGGGAGAGCTCATAATCTGGGCGAGTTGCGAGTTCTAATGTCAGAAGTTACACTTACCCTCCGCTTAGTTCATCTCCTTTTTCAATAGTGGTGTTTTTCATACATGTTTATACTTACGGAGTTATGGGTGCTTTCGTAAAGTCTGTGCATACTTTTTGTATGATTAACAAACAGGGCGAATCGCGACGAGTTCACCACCAGGGAAAAACATACGAGGTGCTCTGCGAGCTCCTACTTACGATGATCTCCTCCGATAACCTACATTCCATGAAACGGCTTACTCATGACATTTTTAAACTAGTATTTTACGAGCTCCTACTCGTGAAGCTCTTCATGCTTACTAGGTGATCTCTTTAATTCTGCGAGTTCCATACTCGCGAGGTGATCTCTTCAACAGATAGGGTGCTCTCCTTTAATTCCGCAAGTTCCATACTCGCGAGGTGGTCTCTTCAACAACTATGGTGTTCTCTTTTAATTTCGTGAGTCCATACTCACGAGATCACTACTTCAGCAACTATGATGTTCGCTTCAATTCTGCGAGTTTATACGTGTGAGGCTATCGCCTCAGCAAACAGACTGCTATGTTGTTCATCTCATCTCCTCAAACACCTGGAGTTAAGATAACCTGAAAGGGTTCTGCCCAAAGACGGGAATGGTATGCTTGTTCACACTTATACATCAATGAAATTTTTCTAACACCCTAAAATATGAGGCTTTAGCTTCTCTTCTTGAAAGAATCTCAAGCAGGTGTAGTAGACAGGAAGCGATCTACATGATCGAGTTGGGAAACGAGCCTCCGACTTAATTCTTCTAAAAAGCCCAGGGCGGACGATGGAACGATGTGTCAGGATTTAAAACGTCCTTGTAAGACCAAGTCTCTGCATTAACGGTCGAGATCAACTCCCACCATGTATGTCGGCCTAGCTACCCCCGATTGCACCTCTCCTCCGACTGGAGGGACTATCAGGAACAAGTCTAGACGCCAACCCCCCAACTCGACGAAAAGAATGTCGTCGTTCCTTGAGCAAGGATCATCCGCCATTAAAGGAGTCGTTGGGACCGCGAAAGAGCTATAAGCTCGGTGTGTGATCATAAACTATCTTAGAAGTTTAAAGGCTTAGCATCACTTTTGGTTTATGATAGCACGTACAACTAACTCTCTTTTGATTATTAACAGGGTGTGGAACCTACCTGAGTGGAGCAGGAATGGTGGACCAAAGGGTAGGATGGAGGCCTCGAGCGTGTGCGTCCTATAGGACCCCCCGAGAGCGATTTCCCTTCACTTGTACCCTGGCCCTCGTAGCCAGGTGGCAGATCGGGAGTTCATAGAGGTGGGCAGGAAGTGATCTCTACGATTGGGTTGGGAAACGAGCCTACGACCCGATTCTCCTAAAAAGCCCAGGGCGGACGATGGGACGATGTGTCGGGATTTAAAGCATCCTTGTAAGACCGAGCCCCTGCATTGACGGTCGAGATCAACTCCCCCCTTGTATGTCGTCCTAGCTACCCCCGACTGCATCTCTCCTCCGACTGGAGGAACTATAGAGAACAGGTCTGGACGCCAACCTCCCAACTTGACGAAGAGAAGATCGTCATCTCCTAAGAAAGATCTTTCATCGTCAAAGAAGTTGATACATCTAATTTTTTGGCAATCTCTTAAGTAACATGACGAATGACCTCAACATCGATAGAAGTCCTCGAGTCGTGGAGTTGTCATAGTTCAAGTCCCTGCACGAGCTCATCTCCTGCATATCAGCTACAAGCCCCCTCGGGTGAGATAAAGTCCTCGAGTGTGTTGCTGTCGTAGTTCGGGCCCCTGTACGAGCTTCCCTCCTCCATGTCGACTACTTGCCCCCCAAGTCGACCTTTTCTTCACCTCCAGTTGAGCTCGACTCCTATGAGCTGTCGACTCTCCTCTCCACCTTCAGTTGAGCTCGAATCCTGCAAGCTTTCAACCTATTTTCCAACTCTAGTTGAGCTCGGCTCCTGTGAGCTGTCGAATCTCCTCTCCACCTCCAGTTGAGCTCGGCTCCTATGAGCTGTTGACTCTCCTCTCCACCTCCAGTTGAGCTCGGCTCCTATGAGCTGTCAACTCTCCTCTCCACCTCCAGTTGAGCTCGGCTCCTGTGAGCTGTCGACTCTCCTCTCCACCTGCAGTTGAGCTCGGCTCCTGTGAGCTGTCGACTCTCTTCTCCACTTCCAGTTGAGCTTCTCTCCCGTGAAGCATCGACTTCTTCTCCACCTCCAATTGAGCTTCTCTCCTGTGAGGTGTCGATCGCTTCTCCACCTCCAGTTAAGCTTCCTCCTACTAGGTGTCGACCACTTTTCCACCACCAGTTGAGCTTGGCTCCTGCTAGGTGTCGACTATATTCTCTACCTCCAGTTGAGCTCCTCTCCTGCGAGGTGTCAACCTCTTCTCTCCACCTCCAGTTGTGCTCAGCTCCTGCGAGGTATCAACCTTCTCTCCACATCCAGGTAAGCTTGGCATGCGAGGTGCCAACCCTTTTGCACCCCTTCCAGTTGAGCTCGCTCGCCTAGCGAATGGCTTGGGAGGTGTCGACTCTTCTCCACCTCCTTCAGTTGAGTTCTACCTCTGGGAGGTGTCAACATTTTCTTTCCTCCTTCAGTTGAGCTCCACTCCTAGGAAGGACCTCACGCAGCACATCGTCTAGCGTCGTCTCTACGAACAACGAGTTCAACATTGTTTTTCCAAGCTCGTGTCGAGCTCGAAAAAAGCGGGGATTGTGTATAACCCGTAATTCGTCGAGATCAGAAGTACCCAAGAAGACGGCCATTTGCAGACCACTGGGCGAGCAGAGGCGAGCTTGGGCGAGCTTGGGCGAGCAGCGGCGAGTTTGGGCGAGTACCTCGCGAGTATGGGCGAGTAGACCCATACTACTCGCTAGCAAGGGTTGGATACTCGCTTATACCCCCCCCCCTCCCCGGGATTTCTCTATAAATAGATCCCCATGGGTACTAGAAATGACACTTTTGGAAGAGCTTGAGGTCCCCTCAAGTGGATACTCGCTAAGTCCATGTATGTCTAGTACCTCGCCCAACTTTTTGGTTACGGAGGGGAATTTTCTCCCAAACTTCCGGGTACGTGGTGGGATCTCTCTGCTGGAGCACTTGGGGTGTGCTTATAGATAGTTTTCTCTCTCCCACGATAGCCATTTGAATAGTGACGCCGAACCGCAGAATAGGTAATCTAAAGCTGCCTTGATCCGAATTTTGGAGTAGAGATTTTCCTGATTTTAACAATATGGATAGTACATGGTATAGTAAAATCCAAAAAAAATAGATAGTGTTATATATATATACCCAAAAAAAATTAAAAGAAATAAAATGAGATGACATGCACATAAACAAATCCATATTGAACAAGAGGGAGTGATGGTACGGACAACGAAGAGGATCTTGGGCTACTTAGAAGGATGAGATGGTCAGCAACACAGCCAACACTACATGTGGGTCGTGGAGGTGTCTCCTGGCTGATTGGAAGGAGGAAATAGAAGGGATGCTCGTGTGTATGATTTGGGACCCCAAAATGCTGTGCAAGCCTAATATCATGTGGTTCCGGCATATCTCATTAAATCCTACATGTACCCAATTATTTTAATTGTTTTGATAAGTATCAGATACATATCCTAGCGTATCCGGGAGTACCAACACCAGAAATGTTCCTAGTATGGGTACATGGCCCTCCGGTAAGAGGTATGTGCTTCATAGTCTACAATGACTATAGCATAGTCTATAATGACTATATCATGCCTTTCAAGTATGTCCATAACTACTAATATGGATAACATTCATTCCTATTGTGTCAAATACCGTGGTTTGTTTGAAAAATGGAAGGGATACTAGTCTCTATAAATTGATATCACTGTTTAGGACAAACAATGAGAGGCTATTATTGTTGCCCATGTAAAGAACTTAACATTGCTCTATGTTTCTGTAATGGGCCCACTGTCCATTATCTGCTACTTTTTAATGTATATTTTATCAAGCTGTTATTTAGAGATGTCAAGAATGTCAGTTCTTTATTTTATGTTGTGTCGGCTCATATCGCATCTTTACTCTATGTTTGTGTCGGCCAAGTTTTTGTTTTATGTTTGTGTCGGCCACGTCATTACTCTATGTTCGTGTCGGCCATGTCTTTACTCCCTGTTCGTGTTGGCCACGTCTTTACTTTATGTTCGTGTCATGTATCATTTATTTAAAGACCCGTTGGGGATGGGAACAATAGGCAATGAATGAATATTAATTTTTTTTCTCTCTCTTATAGTTTTCCCTTCTCCTTTCTGGCGCGGGACGAATCTATATGTGGCGGATGTAATTTTGCCCTTATTACCTTTTGGCGAGCGCGAGAGGGCAAGTCCAACTTGATTAGGTTTTCCGCAGTATATGTGCTATGAATGGCTCAATCTCAATGCTATTTAACACCCCCCTTCCTCAAACTCAAGAGGGATCATACACCGAGAGTTTGGAGAGAGGAAACCCATGATGGGAGCGAGTCTGAGGCTTGGTGAGCAAATCAGCAAGCTAGCCCTCGGTGGAAACATAATGGGGAATGAGAGTATCCTGAGTATGCTTATCACGAAGGAAAAAGCCATCAACACAAATGTGCTTGGAGAGAGAGTGCATGGTTGGGTTCAAAGTAATCTGGATATTCCCGGTGTTGTGCAAGTAGAGAGTGGTAGGACCAGAAGGAGCAACACCAAGATCACCAAGCAACCAACAAAGCCAGACAATATCCTCAACGGTAAGTGGTCATGGCACAAAGCTTAGCCTCTGTGCTAGAATGGGAAACGCCAGTTTGCTTCTTGGATTTCCAGGAAACGAGTGAAGAGCCCAAGAAGAGACAAAAACCTGTGATAGAACGACGATCAACAAGATCACTGACCCATGTAGCATCAGAATATGCATGTAACTGAAGAGAACTGTTGCAAGGGGCAGAATAAACCACGAGTCATAGTAGCACGAAGATATCAGAGAGCACGCAGTAGGTGAGCACAGTGAACTGATGTGGGAGCACTCACAAACTGATTCAGCACATGAATAACAAAGACAATGTCAAGTCTAGTAATGGTGAGGTAAACCAGGCTCCCAACCAGATGGTGGTATCGTGTCGGATCAGAAAGAGGAGAGCCCTCATCCGGACAAAACTAAAGATGGAGCTCCATGGGAGTAACATCAATGTGAGAGTCAGACAGAGCAGCACTGGCAAGGATATCTGAGGTGTAGCGCTGTTGAGATAACTGATAGCCAGTAGAAGTAGCGCAGTGTGCCAAGATCAGACACCTGAAACTACTGTTGAAGATGATGCTTGACAAACTCAACATGAGAGGCATCGTCACTGATAATCACGTCGTCCACATATAACAGGCGAAGGGTCCGACCCCGTGATGAAGAGTAGACAAACAGAGCGGATCATAGTGACTAGGCTGAAAAATCAATCGCAAGAACTGCTGAACTGAAACGCTCAAACTAGGCTCGAGGAGGCTGTTTGAGACCATAAAGTGCTCGACGGAAACGACAAACAAGGTCAGGAGCAATAGAGAGACCCGAGGGAGGAAGCATATACACCTCCTGCTGCAATTCACCGTGAAGGAAACATTCTTCACATCCAGCTAAAACAAGGACAACTGACGAACGGCTGCAACGAGAATGAGGGTCCTGATAGTAGTCATGTGGGCCACATGAGCAAAGGTATCATCATAGTCCCAACGTACTCCTACTGAAAATCGCGGGCCACCAACCGGGCCTTGTATCTCTCCAGTGTGCCATCTGAGCAAATCTTCACTTTGAAGAACCACTTGTAGATGATAGGGATTGTATCGGAAGGTAATGGAACTAGATCCCAAGTAGAAGTGCGCTCCAAAGCACTCAACTCCTCAGACATGACAACCTTCCACTCAGGAATCAGGACCACCTCCCTGTAGGTACTAGGCTTAGGAACAACACAAGCAGTGGTAAGAAGAGCTGATAGGTCAAGGACCGGTAGATCAAGCAACTGAGTAGCAAAGTTGAGTCGATTGGGTGGGTGCCGATCAAGAGGGGGGTAGCGTCATACTGGAGGATCATCCACAGGTAGCTCACTAGAAGAGACCAGATGTAGAGGGGCAGATGGCACATCTGTAGTACAAGACCGACGAACATAGAGTCGAGCATAGTGCTGAGGAAGAGAAGGGAACAAACCTGGATAGGAGAGTCAGGAGACTGTGAAGATGACTCGGGAATAGCAGGAGCACGAACCTAGACAGGAAGGTCAGAAGACTATGGAGATGACTCGGGAAGGACATGAGACAGTGACCCTGGTGGGATAGAGTGTGAGGTAACTCAGAGGAAAGTGACACTGGCGGTGGTATAGAGAGAAAAAGAATGTCATCAACTGTAGTGGAAATGTGAGAAGAGGGAGAAGGAGACGAAGGCGAGGATGGAGCAAAAAATGGGCGGTCCTCAACAAAAGTAATGTCTCGGGAAATACAAACACGACGAGCAACATGATCAACATCTATAGACCTTGTGCCCAGGACTATAACCAAGGAAGACACAAGCAGTGAGCAAAGCAGATAGTTTGGTGCGCTCATGAGGAGGAAGAACATAACATAGAAAACCAAACACATGTAGGTGATCATAACAAGGAGGACGACCAAACAAGCGCTCACCAGAACTGTTATCCTGTAGGAAAGTGGATGGCTGGAGGTTGATAAGATAAACAACAATGGATATGACTTCAGTCCAGAAGTGTGGAGGCACATGAGAAGCAATGAGGAGAGTACGAGCCGTTTCAATGATATGACGATGCTTTCTTTTCGCGGTGTTATTCTGAGGATAAGCACTAGAACAGGAGAGTTGAGGTAGAGCACCATGAGAGGCCAAAATATCACGAAAAGCATGTGACAATTATTCACCCCACCAGAATCACAACAAAATGTGCGGATAAACGCGGAGAACTGAGTACGCACCATAGAGACAAACTCAACGTAAATGCAAAAAAATCAGTATAAGAACGTATTATATAAACCCAGGTATAACGAGAGAAAACATCAACAAAAATAACATAATAACGGTGACCTCCTTTTGAAATAAACGGGGCAGAACCCCATACATCAGAGTGAACTAAAGCAAAAGGAAAAGATGATCGAGACTCGCTGGATTGATATGGGAGTTGTAGCTGATTGCCAAGCTTACAACCCGTACATGAGTGTGAGCGATCAACAGACACGCGACCTAAGATACCCTGACACGAACAAGATAGGAAGGTCGAGCTTCACTTGGATGTCCGAGACGATGATGCCACTGCAGAAAGCACACCGACAAAAGATAGATGGGAGAGGCAATAGGGATAGCTGATAGCAAAGTGGGTGAGGAAAGCCGGAGATGATCGAGCACATAAACCCCGCTACGGCAATGGTCAGTTCCAATGAGTGTTCCTGTATGACGATCATGCACATAACACAAAAGAGCATAGAAATAACAAGACAACTTCGGAAAGCAAGTTGACGAACAGATATGAGATTCATGGAAAGCTTAGGAATATAAGCAACATCGGGAATGTGAAAATGGGCAGTATGGAGAGTACCATGGCTAGCAACAGGTAAGGTGGTGTCATCGACAATGATGACACGTAGGTCAGAAGAAGTATAACGGCAAGAACGTAAGGGGGTTGCATCAAAGTTCATATGAAAGGAAGCACCAAAATCAAGTAACCAAGAAGCCTTAGTGATACCTGCAAAGGCAGATGCAACCGCTGAGTCGGTCTGTGAAGTGGAGGCATGGCTGACAAACAGATGACAATAATGAAGAGGTATGACTCTGAGAGAACTGCTGAACGAGCTGTATAATCTGATCAAGAACAGAGGTAGGGCTGTCAGAAGCAAGAGGCAGGATAGGAACAACTCGATGTGGTACGCCCTGCTGGCTAAGGACACGATGTAACTTGCGGCATTCTGAACGAATGTGTCCCAAGTTGTGACAGTAGTGACAACGGGGAACACGATGCTGGGAGGTCCTGGAGCCCAGTAATGCACCAGACAAGGTACTGGGTGAAGTAGTCAAAGACGGGTGATATGGATCAAGAGCATTAAGTCCAGGAGAAGGTAAGACCGGCGAATCAGGTGCTGAAAAGTCGTACTGAGGAGCAGCAAGAACTGAGTGTGGTGAGGAGGCTGGGTGCATGCCCACCAAAGAGTGGAGACGGGTCTCCTCAGTGACAACAGCAACAAGACAGTCTCACAGGGATGGTGGAACAACCCGGTGCACAACTGAGCACGTACAGACTCGAATTCGGGTCGAAGGCGCATGAGGAACTCATACATGAACAGATGATCCCTTCCTCAGCAATGGTGGTGCAACGAGCACAAGAGGGGCAACTAGAAGTAGACATTCCATCCAGCTGGCGCCATAAGTCACTGAGTTCTGCAAAGAAGGTCTGAACAGAGCAGTCGTGTTGATGAGCAGAAGCAAGTGTCTGCACCAAGCAGTACTTTTGTGTCTGGCTGGAAGGCAGATACCATGTTACCTTTTGGTGAGCGTGAGAGGGCAAGTTCGACTTAATTAGGTTTTCCGCAGTATATGTGCTATGAATGGCTCAATCTCAATGTTATTTAACAACCCTAACCATACATGCAATGCAAAGCTCGACGGATATTTCAAATTAAGCAATAAATAATTTAATCACACGCACATAACTTTAGCAATGGCAAAATAATTCCATAATGCAAAGCAAACTTAGGTTTTCCTCCGCATGAAGGGCCAAAGTAAGAGCGCGCAGCGAATAAACCCTGCAACTCATAATAAATAATCTAAAACAAACAATTACTATTCCGGAGATCCAAACAAACATGAAATCATAATCTCATATATTAATATTGAGAATTTAAGTTCCATACAACAAATAAATACTCACAAAATACGGGGGAATGCCCGGGGAGAGGAGATTCGGTGAAGCACGGCGCGGTGGAGACGATCCAAAGGGGAAACAAGGGCTGGTTGGACGAGATCGGGTAAGGGAAGGGTTGTTTAAGGTTGTAGAGGGGGGGATCTAAAGGGAAAACAAACAAACGGGCTGGGGGGGGACAGCTGGGCTGGAGTGCTGGACAGGTCCGATGACTTGCTGGTGGGAAGCTGAAACGGTGAGAATGGAGCGGTGGCTGGGCCGGGAGACGAAAGGTTGTTGTACGGTGGGCGGAGGCTGGCTGGACAGTTGGCTGGAGGGGAATTTTTGAGGGGGCGGCTGGCTGGACAGTCGGCTGGAGGGGAGTTTGGAGGGCTGTGTAGGTGGCAGTGGGGGCTTTGGATGGTGGAGGAAGAGGCCTGGGGATAGGTAGTACCTTGGGGAGGGAGATGAGCACTTAGGAGTCGTCACTTAAGGTTCTACGGAGTCGGCACCGTGGGATGATCGCGGGTTTTCGGGATTCTTTGTCTCCAAAAATCTGCAATAGCCTCCAAGCAGCCCCCTACACATCTAGTTATAACAAAGAGATATTGGGCATCCCACCATCAACAACTATGATTGGTTGAAGATGAGGCTAGCCCGATTACATCAAAATAAAAGTCAAAATAACAATATAATATATAAAATCGACTACAAGCGACGAGCCAGACGCATCCATAGAGTCGGATCATCGATCCAGATACGTGACAAGGGCGGAGCATGGCGGAACTATGCTCTTCTTCTTTACTATGCTCTTCTTCTTCTTTACTATGCTCTTCTTCTTTACTACGCTCTTCTTCTTCTTCTTCTTTACTATGCTCTTCTTCTTCTTTACCGTGCTCTTCTTCTTCTTTACTATGCTCTTCTTCTTTACTATGCTCTTCTTCTTCTTCTTTACTATGCTCTTCTTCTTTACTATGCTCTTCTTCTTCTTCTTTACTATGCTCTTCTTCTTCTTTCACAAGTTGCTGATCAAATGATCTCAATTTGACCCAATTGCGCTCGTAATTTCATTCCACACAATAACATATTTTGTGTTGGCCAAATTGAGATTTGTGTTGGTCAAATTTAGGAGCATTATAGTGGCTAAATTAGTAGCTTTAGTATAGACTGCAAGAAATTAACTTATTTAAAACCTTTGTCATCCATATTCCTTGTTCAATTTTAGGTATTTGGTAAACCTGATGATGCTTGAAGATAAAATTTAAGTTTTTTTCTCCGCCTTTTAGATTTTGGGCATTTGGTATGCATTGTGATGTTTAGGGACAAAATTGAAGCCTTTGCCCTCCATTTTCCATCCTTTCTTTAGGGAACTGGAAGCATGTGTGATTGAAGGAGAAATTTGAAGCCTTTAACCTTCACCATTTTTCATGCTTTGGGCACAGGGAAGCGTAATGAGCTTAGATATAAGCAGAAGTCTTTGTCCTTTGTGTTCTTGGTCATTCCTTACATTAGAGCATTTATGAAGGGGGAGGTCTTCTTCCCTTACACTTTGGACTGATTTCAGACTTTCAGTCCAGATTACCCAGCTTAGATCATAATTTCCCCATTTCATAGATTTGGGTCAAACGTACTTATTAATTGCTTTAAGGATTATTTCTGGCAGCAAACTACGTATATCTACCGCTGGAGTTTTTTTGACCATTGTGCTAATCTTCGAACATTTTAATGTTAGGTACACACCATTGTGTTGCTGGAATCCATCGTGAATGGTTGATTTGGAGCTCCAATCGTCTTGTATTGCTGGAACACACCATTGGTAATTACTCTTGTTCCCCGGTTTTCTGTTATAGTTTGCTTAGGAGGGTCACCCGCCTTCAATTGGACGCGGTGTGTGTATCCCTCGGTTCATTGCGAACCTCCGGGTCGATTGTGTCCGTCCCCGACATATTTTTTTGCATTAGTAATCCGACATGCGAGTCTGGATTTAGGCATGCTGTGTGAAGCCTACCTGTGGCGGTAAGCCCGGATCGGTGATGTTTGTGATGTGCATATCGATTAGTTGTAGTCGCGCTAACGGGAATATCCCGTCAATTTTATGCAGCGTTTTAGTTAGTGCAATGGAGAAATTTTTTCTAAAAAAGGAGCATGTCAAAGTTCGTTAGATTCTCAGGAGTTAGTTGCAATTGGTAAAAAAGCCGCGTAGACGAGTTCAAAATTGAAGATCTACCTTCAGACCCGGGCTTAAGACTTCCTATTAACTCATACGATGCAAACATTCATGAGTCTATACAAAGATATTATTTGCAAAAGGGTCCTTGTCAACCTCATTTAGAAAGTTTTCCCCAAATAGAAATCGGAAACAAAGCTCGACGATTTAATAAGAATTAGTTTAACGAGTTTAAAGGCTGGTTATAATACAGCAAAGAAAAAGATGCAGCATTTTGCCTTTACTGTTATATTTTTCCTCAAAGGGGTTGCGAGCCTACTTTTACCACGAGAGGCTTCAGAAATTGGAAAGATAAATCAGTATTAGACAGACATGTCAGAAGTCACACTACTCCACACAATGCTTCTAGAAAACTCTGCGAGTCTTTGATGAATCAAAAATAGGGTATTCAAATAGCTTTTGCAAGACAAGATGAACAACAAAGTTTAGATTATCGCGCTCGTTTATATGCTTCAATCGATTGTGTTAGATTTTTTTTACGATAAAGATTATCTTTTCGTGGTCATGATGAGACTAAAGAGTCTACCAACAGAGGAAATTTTCTTGAGCTTTTGGAGTTTCTTGCATCACATAATAATGACATTAACTCAGTTGTGTTACAAAATGCTCCTCAAAACTATCAACTTACATCGCCTAAGATTCAAAAAAAATAGTATCAGCAATTGCAATAGAGACAACAAATAAAATTGTTCAAGAAATTGGAGATGACTGTTATACAATTTTAGTGGATGAATCACGTGATGTATCTACAAAAGAGCAGATGTCTATTGTTTTACGATATGTTAATTCCAATGGCATAATCACAGAACGTCTTCTTGGGTTTGTTCATGTAGCAGATACTTCTGCGTTATCCCTTAAAGCAGCTACAGATAATTTATTTATGAGATATGTTCTTAGTATTTCTAAATTGCGTGGGCAGGGATATGATGGTGCTAGCAATATGAAAGGAGAGTTCAGGGGGTTAAAAGCTTTAGGGTCTATTTGGTTGAGCGGTTGCGGTTGTAAAAGGAGCTGTTTTAAAAGCATGTTTGTAAAGGGAGCTGTTGGAAACTGCATGCTGGAAATGGAGATCTGTTTGGATAGTCTGTGTTTGCAGAGCTGTTCCAAACAGAAAATCGTTTGGTAAAACAGCGGTAGCGTTTTGTAAATAAATTTTTTTACCAAAAAATAGAGATATTTTTATAAATTATTTTTTATAATATATGTATATATATTGCTAAATGACACATAGAAACTTCAAATATTGCATAGTATTACAAATATATTTATCTTTTGGTAGTACTTGTGATCGTAAAGCCCAGTTCAAAATACATAGGAATAACAAATACTCCATAGTAATGCAAATACTCAATAGACAACAAAATATCGAAAACTGAAATACAACATGTGACTACTCATATACTGCAAACACGTTCAAGATCTGTGTAGTTGTTCGGCTATGGAGTCACGCAATGTCACCATCTCATCCACTCCCACCCGAACCCCTCTAACATGGTCTCCACCTGAGCGCTCATTAATCTGTCCTGTTCTTCTCTGAAGGCCCGTTGGATAAATGAAATGCTCGTCCTCATCACAAGCACGAAAATGTCTGTCTGAGCGCGATGGGTGCCTGCGAATGTAATTATGCAATGTCATTGTTGCAATCACAATTGCTCGTTGCTTTGTCAAACTGTATGGCGGCATATCCCTAAGTATCTTCCACTTCTTCTTACATACGCCGAATGAACGTTCTATGACACTGCGCAATGACGAGTGAGCCTGGTTGAATATTTCTCGACGCCCTTGTATAGGCCTACTGCCTCTGCTAAAATCCGGTAAATGATACCGTGTACCTGAATATGGTTTTAAAAAACAACGTTGTAGCGGATATCCGGCATCTACTACCTAATATTTGCCTGCCAAATTATACTTTCATTAGAAAAGCAAAAAAATCTTACAGAAATGTAATAAAAATTGTTGCAAGATATAAATGTCTTACCTGACGGCGGATATGAAGCACATGTTGAAATCACAAACTGCCATCACATTTTGGGTTGTAGTGCCATGCCGCCCAATGTATGAAACTTGTAGATCAGCTGGAACCCGTGCATCCACATGTGTTCCATCAATAGCTCCTATACAGTCTTTAAAAAAATGCATGTATCGAACATCATTTAAAATTTGTTGAGGAATATTACTGAAAAGATGATCCACGGGCCTAACGACATCAGCAGATAGTCTCTTAATTGCACTAATACCCTTTGTAAAGAATCTACTTATAGTTTCTGTATAGTGTTTAAATCGTTCACTCGCTAGTTACATCGATAGATTGTGACCTAAAATATACAACGTAACGGCAAGCACTTCACGTGGAAGAGTTCTCCTAGATCCTTGAAATCCATATTGAAGAGTGAGCACAGTAAGCAGATCACCAAATATCACCTTTGACATGCGGAAGGCACTGAAAAATCGCTGCGGGTGTCCATCTAACAGTTCAGCTACCCATCTAGCCCCTGTTTGGGCAGATGTCATGCAAGGTCTATTAGATGATGTGATAGTCGTAGTTAATAGGGTGGACAAAATTGTAGAAAATTGACTGCCATCGAGTGCTCTACCACGATAAACCAAATCACCCAATTGCTGCTGAATTTCCTCATTAGAACTGTCTGATGATGACATTGTATCCGCTATAAAAGATGAAAACACATACATTAGATTCCAATCGCATCAAATTGAAGAGTGATTACAAATACATCAAACTGAAGAGTGAGTACAATGTTGCATCACATCAAATTCAAGAAATAAATATAAGTCCAGAAATAGAAAATAACAAACAAAGCAGAAATACATCATAATCCGAGCACAGATACATAATTTCAGAAGTAGGAAAAAACAAACTTAAGTCGCTCGATCATCAAAACGAGCCCGAAGCCACCTAAGACGCCTCTCCTTTTGAATGCTCATAAAGGTTTCTCGATTTTGTTTATCCTTCAGCACCATGGTAGAGTAGTCGTAGAAAGCGAACTGGGGCTCGTCCATAACTTCCGGCATACTTTCCAGCTCTGAAATGGCCTCAGGAATTGTGAATAATGATGAAGATATTTGGATGCGAGGCGGTTCTTGCATGCATTGCCCAATAATGCGTGATGTTTCCACTAGCTCATCTAATGCCGAACTCTTTGCCTTCTTCGTAGTCCTCTTTCTTTTTCCCTTAGCCGATTATTTATCCTTAGCTGCGGTAGAATGTGGAGAGTCGTTGATGTTCTGCGTATCATCTGCATCTGACCCGTCTTGTTCATCGATTGACTCTCCAGCAAAATTTCCAGAATTTGGCGCCCATGCAAGATCTCCTGTGGCAATGACCTGGCGAAACATCATATGAAGCTTCTCCTCTAACTCAGGAGAAATCCCAGAGAATTGGAACTTCCTTGCACTCGGAAGAACCTAGCATGAAAAATAGTAATTATTAGCCACAATAAACAATATAGTGTTTTTAAATAAGAGACTATTAAAATGTTAAAAAACCTTACTGTAAGGCGTTCTTTCCACCACTCTTCTGACGCTAGAATAGTCTTACGAATAGGATCCCACTTGTTCTTCAATTGGTTTCGATCATACGCCTTCCCCGTACGAGCCAAGAAATGTGTTGTAAGGTTAATCCACCCATCCCTACTGAAGTGCGTGGTTGGACGATTGCCCAATTCAATTTCTTTCAAACACATATCACAGAAAATTAGGACATCACTGGCCTCCCAATTGGCACTCACACCTCCTTCTTTATGTTTACCCATAATCCTATAGAAAATCTACACAATGAATCATCTACAAACACAGTACACATAAAACACATACACACACACTCCACAACATTACATACACATTCATAATCAAAACTCATACACACACACTCCACACCATCACAGCATACTCATCACTCAACACACAGCACTCACACACAACACACTACCACATAATACTCACACATTGCATTCACACAACACAGCACACTCAACACACAGCACTCACACACCACACACTCACACACATCATACAACATATACAAAAAGCACACACACAAAGCACACACACTCCACACCATCACAGCATACTCATCACTCAACACACAACACTCACACACAACACACTACCACATAATACTCACACATTGCATTCACACAACACAGCACACTCAACACACAACACTCACACACCACACACTCACACACATCATACAACATATACAAAAAGCACACACACAAAGTACACACACTCCACACCATCACAGCATACTCATCACTCAACACACAACACTCACACACAACACACTACCACATAACACTCACACATTGCATTCACACAACACAGCACACTCAACACACAGCACTCACACACCACAAGCCCACACATCATACAACATATACAAAAAGCACACACAAAGCACACACACTCCACACCATCACAGCATACTCATCACTCAACACACAGCACTCACACACAACACACTACCACATAATACTCGCACATTTCATTCACACAACACAACACACTCAACACACAGCACTCCTCTAAGCATTGCACATAAAATCCATCAAAAAAATCACACAGAAAATCCTTGCTGGAGAAATACACACTACCACATTATACTCACAGCATATACACTCACACACAACACACAAAGCACATACACACACTCTCAAATCAAAAAGCCCCAGGTGCTCTAACACAGATCATACCCAAAGCCTAGGCAAATCTCACACAGATCATCACATGTACACACAACAATCACATCCAACACGAAATTGTCATGCATATGAAATAGCTGTGGAATGAAGATATACCTCCTGTTAAACAGTGTTGCTGCAAATTTTTGAACGGAGAAGTCCTGCTAGGGTTGCTACAGAGTGAACAGGGATGGCGCTTCAGTTGAAGATTGAAGAACAGGGATGGCACTTTTGCTGCAGATTCGAGGAGATAGCTCACCTGCGGGGGTTGAATGGCAGAGAATATGCGGATCAGAGATTGGCTTCTGTCGGAGTTGAAAGGCAGAGAAGAAACTTGGGAAAAAGGAATAGAAGAGAAGTTACCTGCAGTCGAAGAAGACGCAACAGTCAGACAAGCGACAGACAAGCGGCGGAGGAGAGGCTGCGAAGAAGAAACTGCGCGCCGTCGGAGAAGAAACTGGCGCACCGGGAGAGGCGACGGAGGAGAGGCGGCGACCGGGAGAGACAGGCGGTGACCGGGAGAGGAGACGACGGAGGATCTGGCGAGATTGCCCTAGCGCGCGACTTTTCCCTTCCTCCAAACGCGATAAACCGGTGATCGGTCGCGTCGGTTTCACCCGCGATGTTTTGGGCCAGGGAGATACGCGTTGCGGGTAGAATGAACGACGGAAAAACAAATAGAAAAAAGATCGGGAGGTGCGTTTGAGGGAAACGAAACGCTTAAAAACGCTCAACCAAATGGGCCCTTAATTTTGAATGAGAACAGTTGCGTTTTCTATGTTCACTGTTTCGCACATCAACTGCAATTGGTACTGGTAGCTGTTGCAGAAAAAATTCTGATATTGCTAAGTTTTTCACACTTATTAACACAGTAATGAATGTTGTTGGTGGCTCTTGCAAACGCCGTGATTCTCTTAGAGCCTTGGAAGTTGATCGAGTTACTACAGAGCTTGGATGTGGGCACTTAGAAAGTGGACGAGGGTTGAATCAACCTTTAGAGCTCAAACGCGCTGGTGACACGAGGTGGGGGTCACATTATGGCACAACTTTAAATTTTATTTGCATGTTCTCTTCTATTGTTGATGTGCTGGAGATTATCATAGTTGATGAGGCAGATGGAAACCAAAGAGGAATGACAAGCGCACTTGTCCAAGTTATCTTGTCTTTCAAATTTGCATTTGTTATTCATTTAATGAAAAATATTTTGCCAAAAACAAATGAACTATCTCAAGCATTGCAGAGGAAAGATCAAGAATTGTAAATACAATGCATTTCGTAAAATTGTCAAAACTATTATTATTGAAGATGAGAAATGATGAAGCCGAGTGGGAAATATTTATGACCGAAGTCTCAACTTTCTGTAGAAAACATGACATAGAAGTTGTTAATATGGAAGAGAAGTTTGTTCAGCAAGGTAGATCAAGAAGCAATGCACGTGAGATTACAAATAAACATTATTTCAGGATTGAAATTTTTAATGCAGTGATTGATTGGATGCTAAATGAGTTAAATGATCGCTTTGATGAAGTAAACACAGAATTACTCTTATGTGTTGCTTGTCTAGACCCAAGGATCATTTTAGTTCTTATAATAAACAAAAATTACTGCATCTTGCTGCATTATATCCGTATGATTTTAAGCCAATAGAGTTGCAGTTACTTGAAGGACAACTTGACATATATATTTTTGATATGCGATCTACATCAACGGACTCATTTTCTGATGTTAAGGAATTAGTGAACTTCTGAAAAAAATGGTTGAATTAAAAAAAGATAATCATTATCAGTTAGTTTTTAGATTGTTGAAGTTGGCTTGTCTCTTACCAGTTGCTACAGCTAATGTTGAAAGAACGTTTTCAGCAATGAAGATCATAAAGAATCGGTTGCGAAATAGAATGAGGGATGAATGGATGAATGATTGCTTGGCTGCTTACATTGAAAAAGAAGTTGCTGATACTATTACAATAGAAACTATTATTTCACGTTTTCAGAGCATTTGTCAACGGAAAGTATCTTGTTGAATTGTAAATTTTTCAGATCTAAACCTTTCTTTTGTAATTTTGTGTTCAGTTTTTTATTATAATATTGTGTTCAATATTTTCCTTACAAAAATATCTTTGCAAAAAAAAACCGGGGACGCTGCCCCTGAACCCCCCAAATTGGCATTACTTCGATTGTGCCAGTGCGACTTCAAAATCTTAGTTCCGCCACTGGATACGTCATATATGGTAAGTAGCTAATCAGCCTTGAACGGGCCTAAAACTCGCCCTCCACTGCGGACAGCGCCTCCGTTTCGCATCATTCTCCCGGGATTGAAAGAATTCATCTCCTGATGAATAAGAATCAGAATTCTCTCGGTGTATGCAGGTAAGACTCGATGAGGTCCACCAGAGGTAGTCCAAGTGTCATCGATGGTAAAGTATTTCGCCAATGGTACACTTGCGTCTGACTGACCGATGCGGTTATGCATGCATGAACTACGTGTTATATTTTCATCTCCTTAAATCAATCTTCAAACTTATTTGTCGCATTGACACCATTTCGTGACATGGACACAATTACGTGACATAAATAAATTTGGATCGTTACACAGGGGTCTTGGAATTCAACATCGAAGCGGAGGCACTCATGTAGGCCTGCGGTAAAGATGGGGTTTTGTTGATCGAGCCAAACAGATGGCATGCGAGCGAGCAATGGTTGGAAACAGTCAAGGTATTCTTCCAGCGGACCTATTTGACGGAGCGTGATGAGGTCCCCTAGGGGTTGCCTCGCAGCGAGGTCCCAAAGAGGAGAGTGCAGGTCGTCTTGAACTCATCCCATTGCAGGTAAGGTCGTTCGCGTTGTAGTTGAGAGAACCATAATTGGGCAGCTCCGTTGAGATGGAAGGAGGCGAGACCAAGCTAGTCATCACTGATGGTGCGTTGGTTAGATAAAAAGAGTCTGCACTTTGTGAGCCATGACATCGGATCCTCGCGCCCATCGAACACCGGAAAATCCATCCTAACGTACCATGAAAACGTGCTTCCCTCGGGTCAGTGACCGAAGGTGCCTTCGTGGTGGAAACTGTCGAGCGTGGACTGTGGAGTGATGACTAGCTGGGCGGTTCAGAGGGGGAACCCGATGGAGAGATTGGCGGTGCAGGAGGTCTCAACTTCCCCAAGGCGTGTATCTAGGCAATAAAGACGCTCCAAGATCATTTGGAAGATATTACGGTCAGCCATCGATGGGCGGAGTGGCGGAAACGGAAGCGGAAGAAGGCTCGGGTTGTTGTTGGCGGAAGGGCAGGGGAGGAAGAGGCGGAAACAGCGGGGCGATAGATCCGGCGGTAGGGGTCGGGGTCGGAGGTGGCTCTGATACCAATATGTTACGGGCCACAGTTTGGGATCGGGTGCGCCGGCGAGTAAGAGGGAGTTCCTCCAGGATGGATCGACTAGGGTTTTGGCGGAGAGGGTGGCGTGTGGCTCTAGGCAAAAATCCCTATGAAAAGAAAATAGAGAGAGAGAGAGGATTAGAGGATCACTTTGTTTTCATGAAGTGATAAATCACTAGCATTATTATTCTTCTAGTGTACGTGGATAAATCTATCATCGTTGGAATGATAAGGGTGAATTTATAGACTTTAGGGCATAATTAGTGCGACATTTCCAGAAAGAAATTTTCTTATATCAAAATATTTCCTTCAGATTAACAAAATAATGAGATCTATTTGTCAAAAGAAAGTATGTTCATGGTCTCCTTGAAGATACAAAAATGTTAGCTTCTTGGTCTGGTGGCACTCTGATACGGTCTCGCGGTAAAACGTCGGTATAGTTATCGGAGGATGGCCGGAGGCGGGGATGATGGTTGTGGAGGATAATGTGGAGCTGAAACCGCGTCTGCCTAGGCGGGATATGCTCTGAGGGAGAGAAAGAGAGATGCCAATATCTCATAAAGACAAGAAAATAGACTAACATATGGATGCCCATTCCATACAACTCAGACCTTTAAATAGACTTATATGACTCTTTAAATTTAAATGAAAAGTCTAACCAACTAACAACAATTAATAATAATAATAATAAAAGACATTAGAGAGATAGCAATAACTAGATCCGTCGCATGAGGTCCATAACATTTGTGGGTCCATAACATCTCACCCGGCCTTCAAATTGAGTTTATCCTCAAGCTCAAACGAAGATCGATCAATTTGATCATCTGGCTCCTTTATTTCTCTCCAAAACAACGTTATGTAGTGCATCGTTACAGCGGAAGCTACGGAGAGCGACAAATATTCATCGTGCCCACAAATGTCACTGATGATGGTGATGTTTGTCGGCAGTTCGTAGCGTGTGGCAATATGATCAAAGAGGAAACTGCAGCATGATCTTTATGTGATTGTAATGGTGGAGAATAATCCGCAGATGCACGATGACTGCTCAAAACCATATCGATTGTCGTGCGAGTTTAAGGGGTGCCATTGACGATCTTTGCATAGTCGATGTATGGCAGCGGGGTGTCCTTCTGAATGAGAACAACAATTGGTGACAGTTACTAGAGGACCGCTAAACTTGTCGAAAGATCAACAACTTGCACCTAATTGGGTAGGGGTATCAGACATGTGATAAGTAGTTATTTACTTTTTTGTGCAGCTATCATGTCATCGAGTAGGGCAAGGATAGCGGTCGCGATTGTCATGGTCAGCTTGTGAGAGACCATCGTGACCTCCAAATCGTTTAGTCAGGAGACAACCAGCTAACAAGAATGCACAAGACTCCAACTTCCAAAATAATAAGTAGCAGTTCGGCTAGAGAGGGTGCCAGGCTCGATTAGTGCTTGGCTATAAACCCTGTTGAAGTTGTGGGCTCGACAAAGAGCAGAGAACAACGCGTGGCTGGAGGAATGGAAAGCGCGGGCGGCTCGAGGATGAAAATGGATCGTGTGGTTTCTCCTCCGCATGCACGAGAAGTGGATGAGTCAGTATGTGCCTACATGAACTAAAAATAGGGTCTTGTTGCGTCATAACTGGGGTTGCTTATATTGGCGACAATGAAGGAGATCCTTGCAGGTCGACACAAAGAGATATTGTGTCGTACGACGAAATTGGCGCGGAAAGAGGTTGTTGGCGTTGGTCGCAAGCTCGAAAGCACACAGGTTGACAAAAAATGGAGTTTGCATGTTGGCGAGGACATACATCGACGATGCTCAACGACGATGATAGCATTCCCGAACTTGTAGTCCATTAGTTTCTTCGTCGGGAGGGGCTTCTCAGCCCTAGATTTCTTGCTACTGGTGGTGATTGTCTCGTGAGAACCAAGGGGGGAAGGAATGAGGCCCTCTGTCGCAGTGGAATGTGGAGGGAAAGCTGAGGAGATCGGTGACTCTGATAACAAGTTGGTACGTTCTCATCGTAGAACGTCGATAAAGTTGTCAAAGGATGGCAGGATGTGGGGATGATGGTGGCAAAGGATACTATGAAGTCAGAATCATGACTATCTAGGCAGGGTGTGCTGGGAGAAATAGAGCTACCAATATCTCATAAAAAAGACAAAGAAATAGATTAACTTATTCGATGCTCATTCCATACAACTAATGCATTTAAATAGGCTTACATGACTCTTTAGATAAAAATCCTGACCAACTAACAATTAATAATAAGGGTTATTTACCAGGACCTCCCCTTGAAGTTTTCATAATTACAACTTGCACCCCTCTAACTTTTGAAATTACGAAAACCTCCCCCTCAATGTTTACATTTCATAACATCCATGCACAAAAGTATCCCCTTGGAGTAAATCTTCAGGGGGTCTTTTTGTGCATAGATGTAATGAAATGTAAACATTGGGGGGAGGTAATTGTAATTTTGAAAGTTAGAGGGGTGCAAGTTGTAAATACACAAACTTCAAGGGGAGGTCCCGGTAAATAACCCTAATAATAATAAAAGACATTAAAGTGATAAAAATAACTAGGCTTGTCTCCCGAGGGACATAACATTTGTGGGCCCATAACACACTCCTATCGATTCTAGTACCAAAGCAAGGAAGTTTACAAATAAACCTCTTTTCTATGATTGGGGTTTCTCTTGTGATAAGCTCATTTACCTTACATCCATAGGCCAAATATATCTTTTTCAGTCAGCTTACTTAGTTAATGTATGCACTCTCATACTATGTCACATTGGTAGGTTATGTGTGTACTTTGCTAGCTGAAGAATACACCTAGGCAAAGAATTATGTTTTGTGCTACCATGTCACTTTACAATACATGCTATTCTGATGTTGATTACATTTCTCATGATGAAAGGTGATCTATTAGTCGTCGTTGTTTATTCTTTGATTCTCTCAAGAAAATCTGTCATCCTTTGTGCAATATGAAACAAAAGCTTGTCGTAGATCTAGTGTCGAAGTTAAATATCGTGCAATCGCTTGGGTAGTGATTGGGATGATATGGCTAAAGGAGTACTCAATAATACAGGCATCACCAGCACAATTCCCATATCTCTTTGAAATGACAATAAGGTTGCTAAGCATATTGCACACAATCTTTTGTTGCATGGAATGATGAAGTATTTACAGGTGGGTTGTCGTTTCAATCAGAATAATGTGACTTAGGAGATCATCTCCCTTCAACATATTTCAAGTATTTCTCAATTGTAGATACTTCTCAATTGTAGGTATTTAAGCTAAAATCCTACATATTCAACTTTTCATTCACTGTGTAACAAGCTGAGTATAGATGACATCTATTCTCCAGCTTGAGAGAGAATATTAGCTAATAGATTTTTATGGTGCATATAAACATTTATACTTGTACTCTACACGGAAGGAAGGGGTGATATCAATAAATACCATTCATCAATCAAACAAGTAGAGAAGACTTTCACTTGGGATTGAGATTTTCTACAAGATAATGGAACAAACGTACTACCTAATTCAACTGGGCGATCAAACTAAACTCTTACAACATACAACAAGCTGGACAATATCAATTACTAGTCTGTAAGCTCTAGTTAGTTATAAAAGAAATTTTTCGGATCCCTTCATGAGAGGATAGGATGGAAATTAATATGTCGTAAAAAAGGATGATAGTAAACAAGTTACTTTTACCTGGATAGGGCTGCAGGTTCCCAGTTGGATGGAACAGCCCTCTTCACTTCATTACACAAGGTAAGTGCAGAAGCTCTTAGGTGCAAATTGTACGAGGAAATAAAGTAGCCATTAAAAGCGAGATGTTTAGTTTCCTTGGTGTCATTCAACCATCCTCCACTTAAACCAAAAAGTGCATTGAAATAACCTGAAGGTACTTTTCCTTGAACTAAAGACTTCTGATTGAGTAATTCAGACATCTATTCAGGGATGAGGATGAAAAATGAGGTAATTTCACAAAAAGGCAAACAGAACAAGTTCAAAATACCATAAAAAGGGGCAGCTTGGTACAAAAAGCATCCCCGCATAGCGAGGGTCTGAGGAAGGGTCCCACCACAAGGGTGAAATGTAGGCAAGCCTTACCCTGCATTTTTGCAAGAGGTTGCTTCCAGGACTCGAACTTGTGACTTCAAGGTCACACAGCAACACCTTAACCGGTGCGCCAAGGCTCCCCTTCATGTTCAAAATACCATAAGTAAGAAAAAAAATTATTTACACTACTACCAAGTTGTTTAAACGAACAAGAAATTATGTATTTGCATGTTGTGCAACCAAATCAGAAAGAAGTTAACAAATCATTGAGAATGAAAATTGGCAGCTTTGTTGTGTCCATCACCATTTGAATAGAGTATTATTGAAAAGAAAATTAGTTGGGTAGTAATTTTTGCAATATACAAGATTGGGTGTTATATATTTAATTGTTCCAATGAAAAAGAAGAATTTACATTAATATCAATGAAATCTTTCTTATCAACAATACTGCCACCCAAGTTTTTTAAATAAAGTAACTTCATGTATGTGCGGGCAATGCAACCAAATCATGAAGAAGTTAAGAAATTTGTGAGGATGAAAGTTGATAATTTTGCTATGTTTTTCAAGATATGGGTAGACATGAAATAAAACAGTTGATATAATTAGCAAGATTTGTTGTTATAAGCGTAACTGCCCCAATAAAAAAACTGGGGTTACTAAGAGACCATAACTCAGGAACTTCACTCCATACAATAAAACAGTTGATATAATAAGTAAGATTTGATGTTACACGTGTAACTGCCCCCAATCAAAAAAAAACTGCAGTTACTCTGAGACCATAACTCAATGAACTTCACTCCATACCCACATCACAAGTTTAAATATCATTCAACTGTTCTTGAATAACTAGTTACCCCAAGGAAGATAGATATTTGATAACTAAGAATAATAATTAAGATAAAGAGAATCTTATCAAGAGTAACATCATTGGTATTACTGGATGTTCCATGATGAGAACTCCAAAATGTCAATAAAACACCATTGAACAAGGTATCCAGTCTCATAAATCTCTTCAGACCCTTTGAATTCGAAAGACAATATACGCTTTCCAACACTTGAGTAGCTGGAAAATTTATAACCTAAAAATGGAAATGTTTTGACTGGAATTGTGGTTCCAAATAGATTTGACTCAAATAAAGGTAAAAAAAATAGTTACATGATCAGTTAGAAATCAATAATAGTTGGGCATCTTTAAATATTCAAGGAGCCTGAAATGGATTTGAAGGTTATGGAGGGCATCCGGCTCACCAAAACGTTTCCAAAGACACCAAAAATGAAAGAATCGGAGTTTGACCCAAAACAACCCTGTACAAACCACTTTGACTGAGCCATTCTTGAACCAAAGAAGCCTGGATTGGTCAAGCTCAATCTGCTCCAGGTGACTCAAATCTCCCTAGACCAGTTAAGGATCAAAAGGACATGAACCTATTATCATACTTGGTTCCAAATCTCTTTGTATCAAAAAGCAAGTGTATGCTTCTCATGCTCCAAAGTTTGCTGAGGATTAGAAAACCAAGTATCTACTTCCCATTCTTGGCTCCAAAGCTCGTCAAGCACAAAAGAAAATTATATACTTCTCAGACTTGGCTATAAAGCTCAACGGGGATCATAAAGCCACACATATGCTTCCCAGACATGGATCCAAAACCTTTTGAAGATCATAAAGTCAAGTGTCAGCTTCTCGTACTTGGCTCCAAAGCTCGCCAAATATCAAAAACCCAAGTGTCTGCTTCACATATTAGGATTCAAAGCTCGCCGAGGACAAAATACCAATGGTCTGCTTCTCAGATTTAGCTCAAAAGTTCAGAAGGGTAAAAAGCCATGATGCAGGGGTAGGTAGGCTGGTAATAACTCAAACAACTATGATGCAACCTAAATCCAGTGCGATTGAGATGAAGGTGCAAACAGTCCGGATTAAGATCTAAACAGCAGTAATAAAATTTAATAAAATTTAAGACAATTGCACAATCAAAAACAAGTTAAGTCGATCAAAGATCAGTTTACAAACTACCACCAAAATGAGGCGTGAATATCAATCAAGCACGCACCAAATGGATTCCGCAAATCAGACAACGATTAGTAAAATTTAAGCGTACATGAAAGTTTTAAATCTCACAACAATAGTCCGATCATTCAACATAAAGAGAAATAAGTAACATCCATACCAAGATTTGTTCATGCATGTGGCCACGTGATTTGGAGAAGGTGAAACGATAGCGGCAATGACCTCAAGTCGACAGGTGGCTCCACAAGTGAGATGCAGTGGCTGGGCAATAATGGATTGGGGATTACGACAATGGGGAGGGCTGGAATAGGGTCGAAGGGAGGAGGATTTGGATGTAGGAGAGCAAACGAGGGTGAGGCTTACTGGAGGAGGGTCTTCGCGGGTGGACTCCGAGCACTCTCAGGATCGAGACTCCTGCTGCCACTTCCCCGACCCTGTCAAGCCTCCTACAGCCCTATCGTTGCCTCCTTTCCTTCTCTCTGACCCCGTCTAGCCTCATACAACCCTATCGTCGTCTCCTTTCTTCTCCCCGACCCCGTCTAGCCACATACAACCCTAATGCCGCCTCCTTCCTCTTCTCAAGCCCCGTCGACCCCTCTTACAGCCCACCCCACCTCCCGTCGATCCTGATCCAGCTAACCCCACCCCCGACAACCCTCCTCTGGTCAGCCCCACCTCCGTCAGTCCTCCTACCGCCAACTACAGCTCACTTGTGGAGCCACCCGTCGACCCGAGGTCATTGTTGCTATCGATTCTCCTCCCCCAAATCATGTTGTCGCATGCATGAGCAAATCTTGGTAATGGATGTTACTTATTTCTCTTTATGTTGAATGATCGGACTATTGTTGTGGGATTTAAAACTTTCATGTGCGCTTAAATTTTACTAATCATTGTCTGATTTGCAGAATTCATTTGGTGTGTGCTTGATTGATATTCGCGTCTCATTTCGGTGGTAGTTCGTAAACCAATCTTTGATCGGCTTAACTTGTTTGTGCAATTGTCTTAAAATTTATTAAATTTTATTACCGTTATTTAGATCTTAATCCGGACTGTTTGCACCTTCATCTCATTCACACTACATTTAGGTTGCATCATAGTTGTTCGAATTATTGTCAGCCTATCCCTGCATCATTTGGTATCAAAGCGAGGTTGGGTCATGTTTTATGCTACATAGTGGCAGGTTTATCGATCTCGAATGTCCAACCAGAACGTCACCGACAATCGGGCCACTAGTTCGAATTCAGACATGACATCCGCGGAGTTTCAGCATTTAGTTCTCGAGAAATTTGAGAACCTTAAGAATGACATTGCTATGGTCAACACCAGAGTCGACCAGTTGGGATCCCCTCGAACCCTAGCCCCACCACCTCGATATGACGAGCCTGTGGACAATCCTCAGTACGTTCCACCGTCGCGTGATAGATGAACTACAGATTTACCACGTCGAGATCCCACTCCGCTTTTGAGAGGGACTCCCGATCTTGTGTATGATTATCGTCGTGACACCATCCCGATGGGAAACCCCCATCCTCCCTATGAGCCACGTCCACCACCGGCCAGCAGAGGTCGTGTCCCACCATCACGACACGAGTTCGACCCTGGTGAGCCATATGATGATTATTTAGCGCCTCGTCGCGGATCCACCCCATCTAAGGACGACCTTATTCAGCATTTTCATATTGATGTGTCGTCCTTCGACGGTCACCTGGAGCCGAAGGCTTTTAGCGCTAGGCTCATGGACATGAACAATTTCTTCGATTCGTACGTGATGAGCGATGAATCAGGTTCGCCAAAATGAAGTTGTTGGGACATGCAAAGATGTTTTGGACTAGCGTGGAGAGATCTTTAGAGAAAAATGGATACTATCATGTCACCTGATGGGTCGAGATGAAGCAGTGGTTGAAGGACAAATACCTTCACGCATCGTATCGGAAACAACTCCTCAATCAACTCTACGCATTGCGATAGAAATGCTTTTTGTTGCTAATTACATAATACGATTTGACGAATTGGTAGTGAGGAGTGATATCCTGGATAATCCTATTGCAACCGCTTCTAGGTTAGGAGCCATACTTAGAGCCGACATTCAGAGAGAGCTTATTCCTCACCGCGTAGAGCCGGTCCAATAGATGTTCCAGCTCGCACTTGAGTATGAGAACTATTAGTGCCTTGCAGGTCCGAGACAGGCTACACCTCGGCTTGATGCCCCTACATTTGGGAGGCTCGGCCCGGCCGCCACCTTTGCCCCTCCCTGCATCCCAACAGATGTTAAGGGCAAAGCTATTGTACCGAGATACCCCAGATCTGGGCCCGGCCAGTGTCGGTGTTCAGGCAGAGGACACATTGTCGCTTAGTGTCCCACTAGGAATCTGTTGATTGGAGATGAGGGCGAGACTAGTACTGAGGTAGATGATGCGATAGTTGAGGAGATCACTGTCAGGGTTGAGGACGGTTGGGAAAGTGACACTGAGAGATCGCTAGAATTGAGAGTCACTGACGCCTCCCTCACACCCCTCATGTCGAGGAGGACAGGCGTCGGACAACGATATTTTACGCGTACTTCCAGAGTGCAGGTGGCCCCTGCAAACTTGTTATCGATAGTAGCAGTTGCATGAATATCGTGGCAAAGAAGGGATTAGAGAGAATGCAGTTGTCCGCCAAGTCACATCTAAATCCATATCGTGTCCTCTGGGTGAACAAATCGGTCATTCAGCTCACACAGAGATGTCTTGTTCCAATTCGCTTAGCGTTCAAAAAGGATGTAAAGTTTGGCGGTTTAGCCGAACTAGTCGCAGCGGTTTGTCTTGTCAACAGTCTGGCGGTTTAGCCCAGCGGCCTGTTTAGTCAGCGATCTGGCGGTTTGGCCCAGCGGTCTATATAGTAGCATTTCCAGTGGGTTGGTTTGAGGGGTAGTGCATCATATATTAGCCGCAGCGGTCTGGAGGTTAGCCGCTGCGGCTTGGTCATTGGCTGCAGCGGCCTGGATAAAGACGCAGCAGCGGTCAGATGATTTATCGCATCTGCGGTCTGGTGGCAACCTGCACTTGCGGTTTGATGGCTTACAGCAGTTGCGGATTGATGGTTAGCCGCAACTGCGGTCTGGTGGCAACCCGCACTTACGGTTTGATGGCTTACAACGGCTGCGGTTTTGATGGATAGTCGCAACTGCGGTCTGGTGGCAACCCGCAGTTGCGGTCTGCGGCCTGTTCCAACGGTCTTCCCTAGCTGTGTGGCGGCTTTCCTTAGTTGCCTCTGGGTGTACAGATATTTGTTGTATAGTGTGTGGTTTGACCATGTCAAACCGCATAAGCCGCCCAATTTGTTTTTTAGTCTCGCATCGATTATTGTATTCTCTCTCATTTCCCCCATTTTCTATAAATAAGGGGGCATACCTATGTAATAATTATCTTTTTGGAGCAATAAAATTTGTCTTTATTTACTTATTGGTCGTTTTCTCGCTCTTTTCTCACATGGTATCAGAGCGAATCGATCATTTGCTCTAATCAGATTGCGGTTTGTTTGTCTAACCGTGCCAGCCTCTTCCGGTTTGTTTCCCACGCGGCTTCTTCCGGTTTGCTTCCCGCGCGGCTTCTTCCGGTTTGCTTTCCGAGCCGGCTTCTTCCTGTTTGCTTCCCTCCCTTCCCTCCCTTTCTTGCTTGTCGCTCTCGTGCGATTTCTTTTCTGTTGTTGCGAGTTCCGCATTTTGGTCGCGGCTTGCCACTGGTGTGTTGTCACCCAAACCGTGCGGACTCCTTCTCTTCTCTCTTTCTCTCTTTCTTCTTCTTCTTCTTTGCGACTTCTTTTCTTGTTTGCGCGGCTTCGGTTCTATCCGCGCGGTTTCCCTCTCTGCCGGTCTCTTTCTCTTGGTCGTTGTCTTCCTGCGACTTGTTTGCCTTCCTATTCTATTTTGGCTTGTGCCCTTCTTGGTCGCGCGGTTTCCTTGTGTGCGTGCTCCCATTGCTTCTCCTCTTCTTTTTTCTTCTCACGCGCGGTTTCCTTGTGCGCGCGGTTTCCTTGTCTCCGCAGTTTTTCTACCCGATGCGGGCTCCGCATCCTGGTCGCGGCTTCTTTTTCTAGCCGCTGGTGTGTTGTCACCTTGACCGTGCGGTCTTTTCTTTTGTCGCTGCGTTCTTCTCGCGCGGTTTTTTCGCTGCTTGGCCGCTGCGATTTCTCTTCTTGCGCTCCTCTTTTGCCGGCTTGTTTCTAACCGTGCGGTTAGTCTTTCCGCTTTCTGGTTTCTTCTTGAGGATGGCTTTCCTTCTCTCTTCTACCACTCGTGCTCTTGTGACCTCCTCTGATAAGTGGCTTATTGATTCTGGTGCCACTTGTCACATGACCGGCAACTCTCGTTTGTTCTCCTCTTTGCTTGAACAGAACAGGCTATCTCCTGTTATTATTGCCGATGGGACTTCTGCTCCTGTGCATTGTGTTGGCACTGTGCGTCTCTCTCCGTCTTTGCTGCTTGAGGACACTCTCTATGTCCCTACTTTCCCGTGCAATTTATTCATGTTCTTTGCACTCAGTTAAATTGCATAGTTACTTTTACGGGCACCACTTGTTCTTTCTCTAATTCAGTTTCCAAAGTTATGATTGCTACTGGGACTGCAAGTGGTGGCCTCTTCTTTCTTGACCACGACGTTGCTCTTTCTTCTTATTCATCTCTTCAGCAATGACATCGTCGTCTTGGCCACCCTCCTTCTCGTCTCATCCACCAACTTCTTCGAGATCTTACTCAAGAAGATTCCCCTTTGAATTGCGAAGCCTGTCAATTTGGCAAACATCATCACTCTTCTTTCCCAGCACGAACGGGACGAAGTTCTTCGCGTTCTTTTGAACTAGTTCATTCTGACATCTGGGGTCCTGCTCCGACTGCCACTGTTGGTAGAGGTAGCTTATACTTTATCACTTTCTTTGATGATTTCTCCAGGTGTACTTGATTGTATCTCCTGCAAGATCGTTCTGAACTTTACACAGTGTTTACCGCATTTAATCATGAGATTTTGACACAGTTACAGGTGTCTATTCAAGTTTTTTGTACTGATAATGCCAAGGAATATGTCAGCCGACAATTTTCTGATTTTTATGCGCACCATGGTTTGATTCATCAAACTTCTTGTCATTATACCTCTCAACAGAATGGTGTTGTTGAACGCAAGAATCGTCATCTCTTGAATGTTGGTCGCAGCCTTCTGTTACAAATGAATGATTTTCGGTCCTATTGGGGTCATGTCGTTCTTCTCTTTTGCTATCTCATTAATCGGATACCCTCATCTGTTCTTCAGGGCAAGACTCCTTTTTCCATTTTGTATCCCACGGCCGAGTTATTTCCTTTACCTCATAAGGTTTTTGGATGTACATCGTTTGTCACACCTTCTGAAAGAGAAGGGATAGATCACACTAACTCTAGAGGGGGTGAATAGAGTTTTAAAAACTTTTGATTAATTTTTATTGCGGATTAAAATATGTGATAACTATATATAGAAAGGCAGAAAACAAAACACAAAAATCACAGCACAGAGAAAATAAAAAATAGAGCAACCAGACGACACAAAGATTTTATAGTGGTTCCCCTAGACTTGGCTATCCACTCTTCTATCACCCTGGTAGGAATCCACTAAAGGTTTTTGTTCAGGTGCTCTGCCACCACAAGATCAATTTTCTAAGGGAAACCTTGCAACCCTTTGAGCTTTTGACCAGGTGCCCAAAAACAAAACCAAGTCTTTTGATTAGGAGACTTGAAAACCAAATGATAACTTTTGAAGGGAGTTAAAAATCATTTTACAGTGGTGAAAGTAAATAAAGATGATGTTCTTCTCTGTCAACAATCTGAGAGAAGACTAGTGGATTGTACTGTTGTCAAAGCTCCCCCTGAGATGTAGAATGGTTCAGGAGAAAGAGAGTTTTGCTCAGGGTGTAAGCCTTCAGACTGCTAGAAGATCTTCAGGAAACTTTCAGACAGATGTTGATGATTTTGTCTCTTGAAAATTCCTGAAGTAAGAATGTATTCCTGACTGCCTTTTTCTGTGTGTTCTTATTTTCTGTATGTATTACTGCTTACTGTCTTGAAAAAAAAAACTTTATATATATCTTTGCAGATTTTAGCATCAGAATTTTGAATTCCTTTTCCTTGATTAACTGCAGAAAATCTGGGAGTTCAACGGCTAGGATTTGTATTAAATGAATTTCCTCAACTATGTCAGTAAATAAGCCAAGTAATAACTCTGTGAAAACCATAATTAATGTTGTCATGGAACGGCTATATTCATAAGAATATTGAGCATTAATTACCAGAGCATTACAGACATAATATAATATAATTTGAAAAACTTATGCCTTAGTCAAACTGAAACTGAGAGAAAATAGTCGAACTGAATCTGGGAGAATATAGTCAAACTCAATAAATTTTGTCGACCTGAGATCCAATATCGTCGAACTGAAGATAACAGACAAGAGGTAGAAAATCGTCGAACGGAGCTCCAAATTTGTCGACCTGAGATAACACTTCGTCGAGTTGAGTTTCTGGTATAAGCTGACAAATCGTCGATCTCAGCTGAACTTTCATCGAGCTCAACTCAGAGAAGAAACTCTGAGTTCGTCGATCTGAGATCGACGATCTTTGAGCTGAGTCCAGCTATCATCGAACGCTTTTTCTGACTCTTAGAAAACTGCTTTCTCTCGAGGTGTTCTGTCTCTAAGTCTTCTGAAGGTGAAAACCAATCACTATAGGTTTGCTGACTTGACCTAGACCCTGATAAAGACTTATGACCCTAGACTATACAATATGGGTCATCTGAGAGTCCTAATAGTGAACCTAGCCCAAATCAACCCTAAACAAGGTGAGGTTTCAACAATCTCCCCATATTTGGGTGAGGTCACTATGAACAACAATAAAAGAAAAATCACAAAGCAGAAAAAATAATATCTGGCAGAATTATAAAGTTTCAGCAGATATAAATAAGATTGTCTTGTGACATATTTACAACAAATAAAAGTTAAGTCCAAAAACAGAAAAGAAAAACTGTCAAACTCTTTTGGATTTATCTTGAGAAGTCCCAGTTGAAGGTTTGGTGAAGATGATTTCTCTATTGGGATAAATAGCTTGTTGCTTTGACATCTTCATATCTTCTGCTCCAAGAATTGTCACTGAAGCAGCTCTAGGTGCAACTGCTTCAGGATGCAAAGACATATATGTATCAACATTAAAGAGATTTTATACCTGATATTTTTCCAGCTCTTTCTTCCTGTAGGAAGACATAGTAGTATATTGAGAAATATATTGTCCTTCTTTAGCTTTCCTGATTTGAGAAAGTCCATATAAGTTCTTTGAACCTGGCCATCCTAGAATTAGGATCCATCTCTGGATCACACACCGGAGATAAAGGCCTTTCAGGACTGGATTTCTGAATATCTTGAACTTTTTGCTGGCTACTTAGACTGTCAAATTGCTGCTACTGTTGTTGTTTTTTGCTAGACTGAGTGTGAGATCTATAGGGCCTGTCTCTGCTGCTTTGAGTTGATCTTGATTGATAGAAGTGAGAAGTAGATCTTTGACCTTGAGAAACATTTCCTGAGGATCCAGCTGTAGGAGGAGGAGAGGGAGGAGGACCTCTCCTGAATTTAAGAGGAGGAGAGTATCTCCTGCTCCTCTTCCTTGCTTTCATTTCATTCTTAGAATATCTCATCCAGTTGGGGGAGTCTGGAGTGAGAGTTATGTTATGCAGAATATAATAAGGAGTATCAGCAGTTGGATTTGGCTTTGGAGAAGCCTTCTTCTTTGGCTCTGTTTGGGACAGCTCTGGCGGATTGAAAAGCTGCTGTTCGGATAGAGCTGTTTTAAAATAGATCTCTGGGGAGCAGTTTTGAAAAGCTGCAGAGTGTTTGGGTGGTCTGTGCAAAAGTGCGCTCGGAATCGCCGGAGAAAGGCCGTCGGGGGCTCGGAATCGCCGAAGGAAGGCCGTCCGGGGCTCGGAATCGCCGAAGGAAGGCTGTCCGACCTCTGAGCATGTTCCAACTGAAAAAACCATTAGATTTCCAAAACCTATGAGAGAGAAAGCTATTTTGCGGAAGCTGAAGCTAGGGGGAGATTTCTGAAGAGCTGCAAAACAGCTCCAGATTTCTGAAAAGCTCTTCATAAGGAGCTGTCCCAAACAGTTAAAAAACAGCTCTGGCGGCTGGAATAGAGATTCTTCAGCCGCCAGAGCTGCGCCAAACAGACCCTTTGTTTTTCTCTTCTTGGAACTGGTGTCCTCAGAGTCATCAGAATCTTCATCATCATCAGATGTATTTGCAGGATTATCATAAAGAGCATGAATCTGTCTAAGCATATCATCAGAAAGAATTGGATGAGACTGAGGCTGAACTTGAATTTATGGCTCTACAAATTCTGTGATAACATGAGTCTGAACATGATCACTTTCTTCTTCCATATCTTGAAACATGATCTCATCAAGATCTAGTATGGGAGACTCAGCCCAGCCAAAGGTTGCAGGAGAAAAAGCCTTTGGCTCTGAGTTAGTTATTGGCTCTATAACAATATCGGAAACTGAAAAACTTGTCTTAAGCTGTTCCAAAACTTCAGGACTGATTGAAGCTGAGTAACATACTATAGCTTTAGACAAATCTGGAACTGAATCAACAAAAGCTAGAAGATTGTTGTTGTGAACTGAATCAAAAGAATGAAATAAAGAAACTATATCAACTGTGAGATTTATAATAAAATTACCAACAGTGTTTATTTCTGATCTACTGAATAATCTTCAAAACAAATCATCTCTGTATCTTCATCCAGAACCTCAATGATCTCTACTGGAATTTCTATTTCTGGAACTACTGCTGTTGGAGGAGCTGGAGATGCTGCTGCTAGAGCTTCTTCCCAGAACATCTCCCCCTGTCTGGTTTCAGAAGGCCCTGAACCTAGGCCCCCAGAAGAAGGGACAGAGGAGGAAGCAGCAAATTGAGTAGAAAAAAGGGAGATAGAAGCAGAGAGAGGAGCAATAGCCTCAGTTATTAACTGCTTAAGAGAGGGAGTGATGAATTTAAGAAGATCTTTAACAATGTCAGAGAAATTGAGATAGAGGGGTTCAGGAGTAGAAGAAGTGTAGGATGATTGGTGTCCACAATTTGAACAGACTGTGAAGGAATGAGGTAAGTCTGTATGTTGGAATTCTGGAAATGTGGATGGAATGTTGGATGGAAGATTGGATTGAGGGATGGTATCTGGAAGTTGATCTTGAAAGGGTGAGTGTTGAGGAGATGGTTGAGGAGATGGAGATGACAGCAGATTGAAATTTTGGTTGGGTAGAGGTGGATGGAATGTCATCAAGGTGAGATGGAAGTGGAGATTGAGGAGGTGGAGATGGTGGTGTATCCACATGGATATGAACTGGTGTTGGTGAGACTGGAGGAATGGAGGTAGAAGGTTGTTGAAGTGGAGTTGATGAAGGAAATATTGAATGAGGTGGTGATGGAGGATGAACAGGAGAGAGAGGAGGAGCAGGGGCTTTTTCATGAGTTGGGGGAGTGGCTGATTCAGCCCTAGTGTTCTCAGAAGCTAACCTGGAAGAGGAGGCCCTGGAGGCTTGAGAATAACCCTCTCCCATCTGCCAAAGAGGGCAGAAGTAAGCCTTTTTGAGGCATTGATAAAAATGGTCTGGGAGACCAATAAATCTGGAACCTTGATTTGCAGAAAGATTCCGAGAATCCTTCCAAAACACACATTCTTCTTACTGATTTTCATTTTTATCAAGTCAAACAAAATTACCTCTCAGTTTATTGATTTCTTATTAACCAATGCACACATCAGATGGAACTGGTGTCTGGTAATATGATCATGTGCAGAATCTTTTCCTAACAATACTTTGCCAACTTCATCTGTAAAAAATCTATATTCTATTGATAAATTTTTCTTAAGGAGGTGGTTAGGATTTCCTACAATATGACCTAACATTTCTAGCATTTCATCAAATTCATTGCTAGATAAGTCTATTTCATCTTCTCCATTAACAAAACCAAAAACTTCAGTTAAAATTTCTGGAGAGAGGAATCTGGTTACCAGAAATTGAACCGATAAGAACTTGAGAATCTTGAATCTGTGTAGTGAAAACCCATTCCTTAATCTCTGTTACTGGTAGTTTGATCCTGGTTGTCATGAGAAATTGCAGATTTGAACCTTCAAATAATTTAAGAATGTCTTGAAATATTTGATCTGAATGAGAAAATGAGTCCAAGTCGATATCAAATCCTGCATCGAACTTCAAGGTTGCGAGAAGTGCTGGAGAAACCGTCATTGCTCTGCAAAAACAACAAGAGATCAAGTGCAAGAGAACTGGAAAGCACGGGATGGAGTTCGATGAAAACCCTATTATAAGTTTTCAGAAGATGAAACGGCGAACTCCGTTCAACACAAAAGGAACAACTTCGAACTCAGGTCGACGGAAAAAAATTCCATGAGGAAATAATAGCGTCGATCTCAGTTTGAAGAGGGGGAAAATAGTTCGTCGTTCTCAGGTCGACGAAATATTTTATGAAGCAAGATCGTCGATCTCCGTTCGATGAAAATGACTTCACAAAGAGATTTCGCCGATCTCAGGTCGACGAAAATTCTCAAGAAGAGTTCACAGATCGTCAATCTTCGTTCGACGAAATGCGATCAATTCTTCGACCTTGGACAGAAATCAAATTAAACTTCTCCATTTATCATACCTAGTTGATTCAAGAAGAACAGATGTTTCTTTTCATCCAAAGGTTTGGTGAAGATGTCTGCTCTTTGTAAATCAGTAGAGATAAAGACAATATTAATTTTCTTTTTGTCCAAACAATCTCTAATGAAATGATGTCTAATTTCTATATGTTTGGTCTTAATATGATGCACTGAATTTTATGTAATGGAAATTGCATTGGTACTATCACAAAATATAGTTGAATTATTTAGATTGAGACCATAATCTAGGAGTTGGTTTTGAATCCACAAAATTTGTGAACAACAGCTGTCAGTTGTTATATATTCAGCTTCAGCAGTTGAAGTTGACACAGATGTCTGTTTCTTGCAAAACCAAGACACAGACTATCACCAAGGAACTGACATGTTCCTGATGTGCTTTTCCTGTCAACTCTACATCAGCAAAGTCAGCATCTGAGAATCCAGTTAATTCAAATTCTGACTCAGTTGGATACCAGAGTCCTAGATTTGAACAACCCTTTATATATCTAAAAATTCTTTTTAGTAAAATAAGATGAGATTCTTTAGGGTTTACTTGGAACCTAACACAAAGACATGTAACAAACATTATATCTGGCCAACTAGCTGTGAGATACAATAAGAACCCAACAATAACCTTATATATTTTCTAATCAACTGACTTGCCCTGTTCATCAGAATCAATCACAGCATTGAAAGTCATGAGAGTTTTCATAGTTGAGGCATCAGACATCTCAAATCTCTTAATTAGCTCCTTAGCATATTTAGATTGGAGATGAAAATGTCATCAGGGGATTGCTTCACTTGAAGACCAAGTATGAAAGTTCACTCATGTTACTCATTACAAACTTGGAATGCATCAGGTCAGAAAACATTTTGCATAGTTTGGAATCAGTAGAGCCAAAACTGATGTCATCTACATATATTTGTACTAACAAAATTTTATCTTTATGATGCCTAAAAAAAAAATCCTATCTACAATTCCCCTAAAGAACTTATGCTCTGAAAGAAAGCTAGCTAGGGTCTCATACCAAACTCTTGAAGCTTGCTTTAAACCATAAAGAGTTTTATGCAATTTGAAAACAAATGAGGGATGAGTTGGAGAGATAAAACCTAGTAGTTGCTCCACATAGACTTCCTCTTTAAGTTCACCATTGACAAAGACAATCTTAACATCCATTTGGTAGACTTTGAACTTCTTGTATGATGCATAGGCAAGAAATATCCTGATAGCCTCCAGCCTTGCAACAGAGGCAAAGGTCTAGTCATAATCAATTCCTTCCTCCTGAGAATAGCCTTGAGCTACCAATCTTTCTATGTTCCTTACAATAGCTCCTTGTGCATCCAATTTGTTCCTAAAAACTCATTTATTTTCAATGACTGGGTAGTCTTTGGATCTTGGAACTAAGCCTCAAACTCTGCATCTCACAAATTGATTGAGTTCCTCTTGCATTGCAATAATCCAGTGGGGATCTTGCTCTGCATCTTTTATGGATTGAGGTTCAATCTGAGATATGAAGCAAACATGCATCAAATCTTGGTTGATTTGATGCTTTGTTTGCACACCAACTGACATGTCTCCAATCACTTGAGATATGGGATGATCTCTAAGTGTGACAAGATCAGTATGAGGAGTTGGTTCATCAACAGCTTGGGGAATTAATTCCTCTTGTGGAATTATGTTAGTTGTTGTTTGTTCAACGGTTCCAACAATTTCTTCTTCACTCTCTTTATAAATCTGTAGAGAGGGATGCAATGTAACCTCTTGGGTGAGGTTTAAGTCATCTAATTTCTCACACAGAAGGGGTACCTGCAAAGTATCTCTGGTAGAAGAATTCTTCTCCTTGTAACATATGTTAGCCTCATCAAAAGTTATGTGTACAGATTCTTTTATTTTTAAAGTTGATTTATTAAATACCATATAAGTCTTGCTGACTTGGGAATATCCAAGAAAAATTCTCTCTGCAGCTTTGGCTTCAAACTTTCTAAGATGTTTCTTGTTATTATTGTGAATATAATATTTACAGCCAAAAACTCTAAAATAATCTATTTAAGGTTGCTTCCCTTTGAGCAATTCATAGGGAGTCTTGCCCTTAAGTTTATGTATTAAACTTCTATTCAGAACATAATTTATTGTGCTTACAGCTTCTGCCCAAAAGGATAGGGGCAAGTAAGCATCTGCAAGCAATGTCCCTGCAAATTCAATAAGGGTTCTATTTTTCTTTTCTGTTACCTCATTTTTTTGAGGAGTTCTAGAGCAGAAAAGCAATGTCTGATACCTTTCTTCTCACAGAATTCTTGCATAGGAATAGATTCAAACTCAGTGTCATGATCACTTCTGATCAATGCAACTTGAGTAGATTACTCAATCTTTATGCTCCTAAGAAAATCTGTAAGAACTTTAAAGTTATCTGACTTGTTTCTCAGAAAGAACACCCAAGTGAATCTAAAGAAGTCATCAACAATAACTAAAGTGTAAGATTTCCCTCCCAGATTTTGTACAGCAATGGATCCAAAAAGATCATATGTAGCAAATACAAGATTCTGGGTGAATCATTCTTATTAATTGATTTAAAACTATTTTTAATTTACTTGCCTAATTGACAAGCCCGGCAGAGACTTTCCTTCTTGTATGGGCCAGAAGACAATCCTCTAACAAGGTTGTCTGTAGATAGTTTAACAATATTTTTTAAGTTTATATGTCCTAGTCTTTTATACCATAAGTCATTTGTATTACTAATCTGATTAAATAAGCAAATCTCTGAACTAGCTGACTTAAAATTTACTACATATATGTTTCTTCCCTAAGTCCAGTTAAAACAACTTTGTTACTGTCAGAAGTAATAATACAATAAATTTAGTAAATGATACCTGATAACCTTTATCACATAATTGGTTTATGGATATCAGGTTATATTTGAGAACACTCATATAGGCTACCTTCTTGAAAGTAACAGCTCCAACTTTAACATTCCCATAACCTTCTGTTTGGCCACAGTTGGAGTCTCCAAAGATCACCTTTGCTCTAAGCTTTGACTTGAAATCTGTTAGATTTCCCTTGTTACCTGTCATATGCTTTGAGCATCCACTATCAAGTACCATTGTTGCTCTGTGGTAGGATAGTTCATCATCTGCAAGAAAATGAATTAGATGTTTTTGACCCAGATAACCTTGGGTCTTTGATTTTCTCAAATTTATAACTAAAAATGTAAGAATAATCAAGTTGGTCTTTATATCCTAAGGGGTGAAATCTTCTAGGTGGAATTATCCACTGGGTAAAGGGATTAAAAGTTTTGGTTTCTGATATTTAGTTTGATAAAAATTGAAATTTCTGTTTTCAAATTTTGAGGTCGACGAATTTAGTTGAGTTCGTCGAGCTGAGGTCGACGAAAAGTATTTATGTCGTCGATCTCGGTTCACAGAATGATAATGCTCATTTTCTGCGTTCCACGATCGTCGATCTCTATTCGACGAAATATATTGATTTCGTCGAGCACCCATTGTTGAGTAATCATACCCAAATTCTTGGTTCAGAGTTCGTCGATCGCCGTTCGATGCAAAATACTGATTTCGTCGATCTGAGTTCGACGAATTTTGTTGAACATTATTTTTATGAGATTTTTTATGTTTCTTTGATTTGTTCTTAGGTAAGATTTCAGTATTTTTATCTGTAAGTTGTAAAACTTCTTTTCTTTTTTCTTTAGCAGAGATGAATTTTATGGGGGTTGATAAAATATTTTTCTGAAGAATAAGTGGCTGACTAGATGAAGCTCATAAGCCTAATTTGTCATTAAGCCTGGCATTTACTGTACTAGTGATGTCCATTAATTTTATACTTCTCCCATTTACGGATTCTTCAAATTGTTTTGTTTTATTTAGTTTAGTTTTTAAAGAAATAACTTGTTCTGAAGTTGATTCTAATTCAGCTTTTAGTTTGATGTTTTCTGAAAACAAATTATCATATTCTATTTGTTTTCTTTGAGAAGTTTGATTTCCTTCTCAGATTTAATTAGATCATTACACAAAAGTTTGAATTCAGTTTTAAAAAGTTCTGAAGTAAAATCAAAAGAAGTTATTACCTGGTCCTCTTTTGATTCTGATTCTGATGCTGATTCTTCAGCTGCTGAGAGGCTGCATGAAGCATCAATTACCATTAGGCAGATTTCTCTTGTTTTTGCCTCTTCTTCATCCTCACTGGAACTGGATGAAGTCTCTTCTTCTGACTCACTTCAAGTCTCAGCTACAAAGCTTTTTTCCTTCTTCTTGTATTTGTTGGAGGAGGGCTTGTTGGAGTGTTTCTTGTATTCCTTTTCTTATCTCTTATCCTTCTTCTGAGCCTCTAGACATTCAGGAAGAATGTGCCCTGGCTTCCAGCATTCATAACAGACAATTTCCTTGGTAGGAGTCTTGTCATACCTTGGTTTATCCTTCTTTTTTGTTGATCTTCTTCTGAAGTCCTTCTTTACCATTTTATAGAATCTTTTAGCTAATAGGCTCATTAGCTCTTCATTGGCAGTTAGAGTTTCAGATTCTTCAGATGCCTTAAAGGCAATGTTTTGCTCCTTCCTCCCTGAGGTAGAAGACTTCTGCTCAACAGCTTCTCTGGTCTTAATCAACTGCTCATAGGACTTGAGCTTGTCTAACAAAGACTCAGTAGAAATCTCATTTATGTTTCTGGCCTCCTTGATTGGTCAGATCCTAGAATCCCATGTGATGGAGAAGCACATAAGAATTTTATCATTAATCTACGTTAATGAGAGATTCTTATCCAAGTTCTTCAGCTCATTAACAATCAGGATGAGTCTGTTGTACATATCTGCAACTAACTCTGATTCATCCTTTTTGAAATTTTCAAACTATGAGATGAGAAAGGATCTTCTATCTTTTCTCTCATCAGCAGATCCTGCTACTATTTGGTTGAGGGAATCTCAAATGGCCTTTGCTGATGTGCATTCAGCTACCTTTTGAAATATATCATCAGACATGGTTTGAGCTAAGATGTTCATAGCTTTAGCATCTGCAATTTTAGCTTTCTTCTGTGCATCAGTCCACTCAGGTGGTGGAACAGCACAGGTGCTTGTACTGGTTGTTGCAGAAGGAGTAGGAGAACCTATCAAAATAGAATTTTAGATGTGTTCATCAATGGAATTCATATACAGCTTAATCTTTGTCTTCCAAAGTGCAAACTTGTTAAGGTTGCATATTGGAAGTCTGGTGCTTGAATATTCTTTATTCTGTATCATGATTTAGAAAGACAATATAGTAAGTGGGATCTATCAAAGATCTTTTGGTTCAGGTGTTAGCCTGTGAAACCAAATAACCTTACACATCTGATACCAATTGAAAGAGAAGGGATAGATCACACTAACTCTAGAGGGGGTGAATAGAGTTTTAAAAATTTTTGATTAATTTTTATTGTGGATTAAAATAAGTGATAATTATATATAGAAAGGCAGAAAACAAAACACAAAAATCACAGCACAGAAAACATAAAAAATAGAGCAACCAGACGACACAAAGATTTTATAGTGGTTCCCCTAAACTTGGGTACATCCACTCTTCTACCACCCTAGTAGGAATCCACTACAGGTTTTTGATCAGGTGCCCTGCCACCACAAGATCTATTTCTAAGGGAGACCTTGCAACCCTTTGAGCTTTTGACCAGGTGCCCAAAAACCAAAGCAAGTCTTTTGATCAGGAGACTTGACAACCAAATGATAAATTTTGAAGGAAGTTAAAAAGCCTTTTACAGTGGTGAAAGAAAATAAAGATGATGTTCTTCTCTGTCAACAATCTGAGAGAAGACTAGTGGATTGTGTTGTTGTCAAAGCTCCCCTGAGATGTAGAATGGTTCAGGAGAAAGAGAGCTTTGCTCAGGGTGTAAGGCCTTCAGACTGCTTGAAGATCTTAAGGAAACTTTTAGACAGATGTTGATGATTTTGTCTCTTGAAAATTCCTGAAGTAAGAATGTATTTCTAACTGTCTTTTTCTGTGTGTTTTTATTTTCTGTATGTATTACTGCTTACTGTCTTGAAAAAGAAAAACTTTATATATAATCCTTGCAGATTTTAGCATCTGAATTTTGAATTCATTTTCCTTGATTGACTGCAGAAAATCTGAGAGTTGAACGGCTAGGATTTGTATTAAATGAATTTCCTCAACTGTCCCAGTAAATAAGTCAAGTAATAACTCTGTGAAAACCATAATTAATGTTGTCATGAAACGGCTATATTCATAAGAATATTGAGCATTAATTACCAGAGCATTACAGACATAATAAAATATAATTGGAAAAACTTCTGCCTTAGTCAAACTGAAACTGAGAGAAAATAGTCGAACTGAATCTGGGAGAATATAGTCGAACTCAACAAATTTCGTCGACCTGAGATCCAATATCGTCGAACTGAAGATAGAAGAACAGAGGTAGAATATCGTCGAACGGAGCTCCAAATTCGTCGAGCTGAGATAACACTTCGTCGAGCTGAGTTTCTGGTATAAGCTGACAAATCATCGATCTCAGCTGAACTTTCGTCGAGCTCAACTAAGAGAAGAAACTCTGAGTTCGTCGATCTGAGATTGACGATCATCGAGCTGAGTTCAGTTATCATCGAACGCTTTTTCTGACTCTTAGAAAACTGCTTTCTCTGGAGGTATTCTGTCTCTAAGCCTTCTGAAGGTGAAAGCCAATCACTCTAGGTTTGCTGACTTGACCTAGACCCTGATAAAGACTTATGACCCTAGAATATACAATGTGGTTCATCTGAGAGTCCTAATAGTGAACCTAGCCCAAATCAACCCTAAACAAGGTGAGGTTCCAACACCTTCTCCTGGTCGTGACAAAATTTCTCCCCGTTCTGTTAAATGCATATTCCTTGGTTATTGTCCTACTCAGAAGTGCAATCGTTGTTTTGATCATCTTCTACGCAAACAGTATGTGTCTGCGGATGTTACATTCTTTGAAGATACACTGTATTTTTCTCCTGATTCTTCTCTCTTGCATTCTGATACTTCTTCTTCATTGTCTATTGTCTCGACACCTCTGCCGGAACCAGTTCTTTCCACAATTATTTCTGTTGTGTCGTCTCATTCTCTCGAAACTGATTCTTTGCCCTTGGAGCCTTCTGTACCTGTTGTCGAGCCTCTTCTTTCTTCTGCAGTGAATTGCCTTCTCCAGACAAGAGTGATCTTGATCTTCCCATTGCCCTGCGGAAGGGCATTCGACAATGCATTAAGCATCCTATTGATGCGGTTGTCTCCTATGCTCAGCTTTCCCCGGATGGCAAGCGTTTTACTCTTGCTATCTCTTATACTGTTATAACGGCTACGTATCAAGAAGCTCTTGTCATTCCTCGGTGGAAAGTCGCTATGGATGAAGAAATGCACACATTAACTGAGAGAGGTACTTGGACTCTTGTTTCCCCACCTCTGGGCATTGATGTGGTTGACTGTCGGTGGGTCTTTGTTGTTAAATATCTTCCCGATGGCTCGGTTGATCGCTATAAGGTGAGTCTTGTGGCAAAAGGTTTTACTCAGACATATGGGGTAGATTTCTTTGATACTTTTTCTCCTGTTGCTCGCATCAGCATTATACGCGTTCTCTTCTCTGTGGTTGTTAATCGAGACTGAGAGATGTATCAGTTAGATGTGAAGAATGTCTTTCTTTATGGTGATTTGCAAGAAGTGGTTTACATGGAGCAACCTCCTAGGTATGTTGCTCAGGAGGAGTCTCAGGTATGCAAGCTTCGGAAGGCGATTTATGGTTTAAAGCAAAGTCCACGGCTTGGTTTGAAAAGTTTAGTGGAGTTGTTTCTCTTATTGGGTTCAATCGAAGTTCTGCTGATCATTCCTTGTTTATACGCAAGACTAATAAATGTCTTGTGTTTCTTGCTGTCTATGTTGATGATATTCTTCTGACTGGTAATGATAAAAAAGAAATTGATCTAGCCAAACGACATCTTCGACAACATTTTGTTACTAAGGATATAGGACCTCCAAAGTACTTTCTGGGCATTGAGATTTCACGAAAGAGGAACTCGGTGGTTCTTTTACAGCGAAAGTATGCGCTAGATCTCTTAAAGGAGACTGGTCTTCTTGGCACGAAATCTGCTCGTTGTCCAATGGCTGTTGGAGATGATAAGGAGTGAACAGAAGATTCTCTTCTTCTTCCAGATTTCACTGTGTACAGACGACTTGTAAGCAAACTCATATATCTGACTGTTACTAGACCAGATATCTGTTATGCGGTTGGAAAGGTCAGTCAGTTTATGCAGAGCCCAAGAGAGTGTCATCTTCGGTCTGCCATGAAAATGCTGTAGTATGTGAAAGGGTCTCCAGGAAAGGGCATGTTGTTTCAGAAGAATAATCATCTGAAGATTGAAGCGTATTCTGATGTCAGCTATGCTGATAACAAAGAAGATAGAAACACTATATCAGGTTTTTGCACATTTGTAGGAGGAAACCTTGTTAGCTGAAAAAGCAAGAAGCAGACAGTGGTATCAAGGTCAAGTGTTGAAGCAGAGTATAGGAGTATGGCTACAACTACCTGTGAGTTGAAATGGTTACGAGCGCTTATGCTTGACTTGGGAGAAGTCTATGATCATCTTCTTCCTATGTTCTGTGATAACAAAGCCGCTATTTACATATCGAAGAAACCTGTTTTTCATAAGAGGACAAAGTACATTGAGGTTGATTGTCATTTCATTAGGGAAGAGGTGTTGAAGAATCAGATATGTACTCTCTTTGTCACTTCAGATAAAGAACTGGCATACTTCTTCACGAAACCAGTTTTCACTTCAAATGTTTGTATCAAGCTGAGCATGGTTGATATATACGCTCCAGCTTGAGGTGGAGTGTTAAGTTTGGCGGTTTAGCCGAACTAGTCGCAGCGGCTTGTCTTGTCGGCAGTCTAGCGGTTTGGCCCAGCGGTCTGTTTAGTCAGCGGTCTGGCGGTTTGGCCCAGCAGTCTATGTAGTAGCATCTCCAGCGGGTTGGTTTGAGGCCGCAGCAGTGCATCAGATATTAGTCGCAGCAAACTGGAGGTTAGCCGCTGCGGCCTGGTCGTTGGTTGTTGCGGCCTGGATAAAGCAGCAGCAGCGGTCAGATGATTTACCGCATCTGCGGTCTGGTGGCAACCCGCACTTGCGGTTTGATGGCTTACAGCAGCTGCAGATTGATGCTTAGCCGCAACTGCGGTCTGGTGGCAACCCGCACTTGCGGTCTGATGGCTTACAGCGGCTGCGGTTTTGATGGTTAGCCGCAACTGCGGTCTGGTGGCAACCCGCAGTTGCGGTTTGGCGGTCTGTTCCAGCGGTCTTCCCTAGCTGTGTGGCGGCTTTCCTTGGTTGCCTCTGGGTGTACAGATATTTGTTGTATAGTGTGTGGTTTGACCATGTCAAACCGCATAAGCCGCCCGATTTGTTTTTTAGTCCCAAACCGATTGTTGTGTTCTCTCTCATCTCCCCCATTTTCTATAAATAAGGGGCATACCTATGTAATAATTATCTTTTTGGAGCAAGAAAATTTGTCGTTATTTACTTCTTGGTCCTTTTCTCGCTCTTTTCTCACAAAGGACAAAGTTTGATGTGATGTCATCCCGATGGACGTAGCGCATATTCTTCTAGGACGGCTCTAGTTATATGATCGCAATGCCACGTGTTATGGACGTTCCAACACATAAGTATTCATCGATGGTTGGCAAAAAAATCAACCCTCCGATCACGCCGGTAGACTCCGACCTCCTCTCCCGATGCGACACCAAACGAGAGGCCTTGGTATAGCTCCAAGGTACCTCCTTCTTCCTTCCCCACCTTCCACCGCGAGCCTTCAACATTCCTCCACCCCACACCCCCCCCCCCCACCCCCCCTCCCACCCTTTTTAGCGCCTGACACTTGTCTGCAGCACCTAGAACTTACCCTCAGTGCCCAGAATCTAATTTCCTGCTCCCATAATTTGATTTTCAGCCTTCCGAACGTGATTTCCAGCAGCCATACATCCATTCCAGCCCTTATCCTCTGTTCCAACACCCTCACTTCAGCCTCCATTACAAACCAACCATTCCTACCCAGCCACATACACTATCCGAGCCCCTCCAGGCTCCAGTACAGAATTCCTCTTTCTGAAATTCACCCATGAAACCATGTACTTCCACGCTACCTTTTCTTCATATTTGGCCTATTCCCCACTAAATCCAAGGTTAACTTTCCCGTAGCTGCTGCCCAAAGGCAGTTATTTTCCCACATAGTCCGTCAAAATCCCATTCCCACATCCCCAAATCTAGGCCCCACGGATTCTAAATTTCCACCACTCAAAACCTTCCAATCCGAGCCACACCAAACCAGAAAACAGACCACTAGCACAGTGTTCTTGCATTCCAGCAGCCCGAATCCCTCCAGTAGCTTTTTGATGGCCACCATCGCCATGCTTAGTTGTCGCCTACATATTTGAGTGGTAGTTTGATGTTTCTGGCTTTCTATTTTGTGTGTTCGTACTATGTTTTGTGGATATAATATCATATGCTTTTATTTTCACCTCAATTGTTTGTGAATTTCCACTTTATTTTACCCAAATAAATTTTTGCAAACTTAATACATTTGCTACTCTGCTTAAATTTTATTTTAATTATTTACTTATTGCTAATTAACTCGGACTGTTTAATTGTATTTGAATCTGCACTTAAAGTGCAACTTTTTGTTGGATTGAATGAATGTTGGCGTGTCATTTTAGGTTCGTCGTAGATCCATTATATTCATCGTGTGATCGTTTGCATTGCATCTAAAGTTAGTGTACAACCCCGTGTTCACCGAGTGGACCCAGCTGGGCGAGCGAGCCAAGACGATCGGCCCGCGCCAATATAGCGGGCGGGCGAGTCCAGAGGGGTGGCTCGCTCTCCTCAAAGCCTGGGAGGCCAGCTGGGCGAGCTAGCCCCAGCCCGCGCCTGCCTGGGCAGCCTGGTCGCCAACCCGCCCCTATAGGGTGGCGAGCTAGCCTGCCCAGGCGATCCGGGCGCCAGCTCGCTCCCGCCTAGTAGGGTGGCGAGCTGACTCAGAGGCTAAGAAACCCGTCCCCGTGGAGCCCAGAGGCCAAATTACCTGGATGCCCTTGTAGAGGGTGCAAATATCCTTCTAGAACAGCGAAATTGCGCTGTTAGCAGACCCAATTGGGTTGCACATAACTGTTCAGAACAGCGGAGGTTGGCTTTTGGCAAACCACTTTCAGGAAACTATAAATAGAACCAAGGAGTACCTCAGAAGGCAGGCTCACTTGTCTTCCAACCATCTAGCGCTTTCTGAGATACCTTAGCCCGGCATTTGGCTAAGGAGGGGAAGCGCTCAGTGATCTTCCGGGTGTGTGGTGGGTCCTCCGCGTCGGGCCCTTGGGTCAATCTCTTGTTCTTTTTCTTTAGTCATTTTTCTTGCAAGAGAGAAGTAGGTGCGCGATCACCCCTTCTCCAAGGGTGAACTCCATCGAAATCGAATTCTCGGTTTCAACATTCTGGTGCGGTGAGCGTGGAGCGTGATAGCACAGAAAATCTTCAGCAGACTCGATGACGGGAGGAGAAGGACGAGGTTCGGACAGGTCAGACTCGTCACCCCCTCCCCCTCTCGCCACGGTGGGGATGTTCGAGGACTTCAGGCAGGAAGTACTTGTCTTGGTCAGATTCGCACTCGGCGCGCGTGCCGAGTGCTCGACACCGTCAGTCCCAATTCTCGCGGTCCCAGCTCTCGGCGAGGACGCTCCCGGCAGGCGAGCTGGAAAGGAAGTTGCGGATGAAGGAAGAGGCGGCGAGCTCCCCGGGCGAGTGCTCTTCCCGGGCTCGGCAAACGGCGGCAGGTTCGGCGAGATGGGGGTGCGAGACCCCCCAACTCGCCAAGCAGGAGGAGGCAGCCCCTTCAGCGAGCTAGTCTCTTCTGCCTCAGTTCCAGAGGGGTTCAAGGAGCCGGAGATGTCTTACTACTCCGGGAAGGGAGACCCGGTCCAACACGTCCAGTGGTTCGAGGGCGTAGTCTCGATCCGGCAGATGTCGGATGGGTTCAAGTGCAGGCTCTTCGCCATCACCCTAAAGGAGAAGGCGAGAGAGTGGTTCCACCAGCTGCCGGCCAATTCCATTTATTGCTTCGAGGACCTACGTCGGGGGTTCGTGCTGAGGTTCACCGCCTCCAAGAGGAGGAAGGAGTCGGATTCCCTGTTCCACATCAAGCAAGGGGTGAACGAGACCTTGAGGAGTTACGTCGATCGCTTCCAGGAGGAGGTCACCCAAGTCCAAGAGATGTCGGGGCATACCCTGATGATGGCCTTCACCGTGGGGCTGCAGCAGGGTTTCTTTCGAATGGAGCTGAAGAGTGTATCGCCCCTCTCCTACGAGAAGCTGATGGAGAGGGAGGCAAGGGAAGTCGACGGGGAAGCGTCGAACCCAGAGTTTGCCCGGAGGTTGGCCAGGTGGGCCACGGAGGAAGAAAGGCCCAGAGGTGGCAGAGGCCAGGAAGAGAGAAGAGCTGAACCCCGGCAGAGGGAACAACAGCAGCAGCAGCCCAGGTGGGGGCGTCAAGAGCCGAACCATCGGCTGGGTTGGAGGCCAGAGTGGCAAGACCAAGGGCTGCGGAGAGGCCACCATGGGGGGATAACCGTCAGGGAGGCAAGGGCCAGTTTTATCCTCCGGGTGGGAGACAAGGCCAGAGACCACCTCTCCCCAACCAGGAGCAGGCTATGGCTATCGCCATGGGAGAGAAGAGGAGAGCAGCGCGGAGGAGAAGGAGGGAGGTTAGGGTGGAGCTACCCTACTGTGAATACCATCAAGAGGAAGGGCACGCCACAGCCACGTGCCCGGAGTTTCTCGAGGTAAGAGGAAACAGGGAGCAGCAGCATCAGCAAGGCCGCCGGGAAGTGCGGATCGAGGAAGTCCTGCCTCGGGCGGAGGAGGACAGGTGTGAGGATCGGACCGATGTTGGGGCCCGAGGAGGGATCAGTGATCCATGGGGGGTGGAGGTAGAGGCTTCCCGCACACCAAGCAAGTCTCACATCCCACCATGTACCGCAGGAGCGTTGGCTCCACATCCCAGACCCCACCCCCGGAGGAGAAGATCACCTTCTCGAGGAAGGATATGCCGGACCATGAGGACCCCTTCTGCGACGCGCTGGTCATCCAGACAGCGGTCAAGAACTTCACCGTCTCCAGGATCCTCATTGACAACGGGAGCTCTGTCAACGTCATCTTCAAGAAGGCATTTGATGCGATGAAGGTGAAGGCCAAGAGGGTGTTGGCCTCGGATGGACCTTTGTTCGAGTTCTCAGGGGAGAGGAAGGAGGTCGAAGGAGGAGTGGGACTCAATATCACTCTGGGGGGGCAGTCCCGCACATGCAGGTTTGTCATCGTGGACGCCCCCAGCAGTTACAACGCCATCTTCGGGTGACCCCTCAACAGCGCCTTCCGCTGCGTCCCCTCGTCCTTCCACCAATGTCTGAAGTTCAAGGCTGAGGGGATCCAAGTCCGGGTCCGGGGAGACCCCAAGGTGGCAAGGGAATGCTACGTCACCGTCGTGAACTCCATCTCCTGGCAGGAGGGGGCCGAGGAGATGGAGCAAAGGATGGAGTAGGCGGAGCAGGAGGCTGGCGGAGAGGAGATGGAGGTGGAGGAGAGTCGCGCTCGGGTGGAGGAGGCGGAGGAAGTCCAGGAGGCAGTCGAAGCGATGGTCGTAGAGGAGGCTGAGGAAGAAGTCATTGCCCCAGGAGGGGAGGGACGTTGAAGAATGGGGGGAGCAGTCCCGTCTGGAGGCAGCGGAGGAGGTGGTCGAGATGGAGGTTCTTACCCTGGGAGGCAGGGTGGAGAAGGTTCGCGCCAGCGGGGGACTGACCCCGGAGGCCCAAGGCAGGGTGCTGGAGTGCATCCAAAAGAACGTGGACATCTTCGTCTGGAGCGCCGCGGAGATGCCGGGGATCGATGCTGACGTGGCCTTTCATCGCCTCAACCTGGACCCGGAAGCTCGCCCCGTCCAGCAAAAGAAGAGATCCACCGCGGACAGGCTGGCCGAGCCGATTAGGGAGGAGGTAGCCAAGCTTCTCAAGGCTGGCTTTGTATCCGAAATACAATACCCCGGCTGGGTCTCCAATTAGTAATGGTTAAAAAAGGAGAAGGCCGGTGGTGCATGTGTGTTGATTTTTCTGTGCTTAATAAATCATGTCCCAAGGATTGTTACCCCTTGCCTCGGATCGACGCGCTGGTTGATTCAGCCGTCGGTTTCCCTGTAATGAGTTTTCTAGATGCATTTTCAGGTTACCACCAGATCAGGATGCACCCTCCCGACATCAAAGATGTCTCCTTCAACATCGGGGATGGGTGCTACTGCTACAAAATGATGCCCTTCGGGCTAAAGAATGCAGGGGAGACCTATCAGAAGATGATGAACAGGATCTTCCGAGAGCAAAGGGGGATGAACTTGGAGGTATATGTGGATGACCTCATGATCAAGAGTCGGGATGTCGACTCTCACCTCCGGAACTTGGAGGAAACCTTCGCCACCCTATGCAAGTATAAGATGCGGTTGAACCCCCTGAAGTGTGTCTTCGGGGCGAGTAGGGGCAAGTTACTAGGTCATCTCCTCACCCATGCAGGTGTGGAGCCAAACCCTGACAAGGTGAGGGCAATCATGGAGTTGGGGTCACCTAGGAATGCTAAGGAGGTGCAACAGTTGACGGGAAAGCTGGCAGGATTGAGCAGGTTCCTCTCCCGAGCTGGGGAGAAGTACTCCTCCTTCTTCAAAACTTTGAGGGGGGGTCAGAAGTTCGAGTGGACTAAGGAATGCGAGGAGGCATTTCAAGCCTTGAAGAAGCAGTTGACCAAGGCCCCTCTGCTCCAAGGGCCGAGGGAGGGGGAGTACTTGTCTTTGTATCTAGGGGTGGGAGCAGAGGCCTTGAGCTTCGTCCTGGTTCGGGAAGAGGGGAAGAGGCAACTCCCCATATACTATGTAAGTTGGGTGTTAAGGAAGGCCGAGCTCCGCTATCCCATCTTGGAGAAGCTGGCCTTCGCTTGAGTCATCTCGGCCTGGAGGCTCCGGCCTTACTTCCAAGCGCATTCGATCCGGGTGGTGACCGACCACCCCATCCGCAACATCTTCGAGGGGGTGGAGCATTCGGGCAGATTGGATAAGTGGTCGGTGGAGCTGAGCGAGTTCGATATCTCCTTCGTCCCCCGCCTCTCGATTAAGACCCAAGTCATGGCCGATTTCCTGGCAGACTATGTGGTCGAAGTGGCGGAGGCAGAACTCACTCATCCTGCTCCCTGGAAGGTGATGGTAGATGGCGCGTCAGGAAGGCATTCCCTGGGGGTGGGGGTGATCTTGGAAATCCCTCATGGAACGAGGATCGAGCAAACGGTGGTGGTGCACTTTCCAATCACCAACAACCAGGCCGAGTACGAGGCGGTGATCGCAGGGTTACGTCTAGCCAGGGAGTTGGGGGTGCATGATGTGGAGGTCCTCACTGACTCCATGGTGGTGGCTTCCCAGATCAATGGGGAGTTTGAGGCAAGGGAGCCTACTTTGCAGCTATACTTGTCGAAGGTGAAGGGGGTCATCGGTATGTTCCAGACTTTCTCCATCCGGCACGTGCCTAGGGAGGAGAACGAGCAAGTAGATCAACTGGCAAAGCATGGTCCCCGGGTGGGGGGCACCATCACCGACCTGTTCCGCCCTTCTATCGAGGAGGGAGAGTTGATGGAGGTGGATCAACACCCCACGTGGATGGACCCATTCACAGCCTTCCTTTCCACAGGGGAGTATCCGGAGGAGTCTACCCAGACCCCGAACAGATCCCGCTGTCAGCCTCCCACCAAGCCGGCAGGGCTGGATGTCACTCGGAGGAGTCTACCCAGACCCCGAGCAGATCCCGCTGTCAGGCTCCCACCAAGCTGGAAGGGTTGGATGTCACTCGGAGGAGTCTACCCAGACCCCGAGCAGATCCCGCTGTCAGGCTCTCACCAAGCTGGCAGGGCTGGATGTCACTCGGAGGAGTCTACCCAGACCCCGAGCAGATCCCGTTGCTAGGCTCTCACCAAACTGGCAGGGCTGGATGTCACTCAGAGGAGTCTACCCAGACCCCGAGCAGATTCCGCTGTCAGGCTCCCACCAAGCTGGCAGGGCTGGATATCACTCGGAGGAGTCTACCCAGACCCTGAACAGATCCCGCTGTCAGGCTCTCACCAAGCTGGCAGGGCTGGATGTCACTCGGAGGAGTCTACCCAGACCCCGAACAGATCCCGCTGTCAGGCTCTCATCAAACTGGCAGGGCTGGATGTCACTCGGAGGAGTCTACCCAGACCCCGAGCAGATCCCACTGTCAGGCTCCCACCAAGCTGGCAGGGCTGGATGTCACTCGGAGGAGTCTACCCGGACCCCTAGCAGATCCCGCTGCCAGGCCCCCGCCAAGCTGGCAGGGCTGGATGTCACTCGGAGGAGTCTACCCGGACCCCAAGCAGATCCCGCTGCCAGGCTCCCACCAAGCTGGCAGGGCTGGATGTCACTCGGAGGAGTCTACCCAGACCCTGAGCAGATCCCGCTGTCAGGCTCCCACCAAGCTGGCAGGGCTGGATGTCACTCCGGTAATCCACCCGAGCTCCCAACCGTCCAATGGGACGGAAGTCTGGGAGAACGTGGCGCCTAAAGTGGTGACCCAAGCACTCAGAATACGGAGGCAAAGGTCGCAGGGCCGTCGGGATGGCCTGAACGAATCGGCAAGCCAGGAATGCCAACCCGGGCCTATGGTTCGGCGAACTCTCGGAAAGAAACCAAGACAGCGAGAACTCAGACCGCGTCGAGACTCCCGAGGCCCGGCTCGCGTAAAGCCAGGCGGCTCGGGTGCGATCTGAGTCGGCTCGCCTGCTCTGCACCGTGAACGGTGTGGCGAACCCGGTCGAAGGATGCGGGTCGCCGCTCGCGGTGCGGTTGACTATCGTGCCTATCGTTCCTAAGCCTAATCTAATCCGGAATGAACATACTACCTAGCTCGCAAGCAGCAACCAACCAGAAGGATCAAAACGAACCGCGAATGCGAAAAAGAAAAGACAGATTTCAATTAAAAAGGGGCGAACACTATAAAACAGTTTCAGGGAGTACATTTTGTCGACCAGCAAAAAGTTACAAGTCCTAGGCCTCGGACCGCACCCCTGTTACAACAAAAAATATTTTTGGGGCGAGGCGAACCCCTGAGCGGCGAGCCCCCTAAATAGGATGGTAGGGCCCGTCGCCCGGCTTCGACACCGGAAAGAATAATTCCGGTACCAAGTCGCTCGCAGAAAGCTTCTCGCCCTCGCTCTTGATCAGGTCAGCTCGCCGCAAAGTTTGGAGAGTGTATCTCGCTGTGCTGGCGGCGTTCTTCTGCATCAAAACCTCAAGCTCGTATTCAGTATAGTGTGTGAGCTGGCAACCGCTGCCAGACGGCGGCAGAGCGGACGCTGCGGCCTCCAACTCGCGCACTCGCGCCTGCAATGCTCGCCTTTCCTGTTCAAGGGTGGCAATTTCGATGCCCAGACGGCTGGCCGTCGCCGCACCCTGCGAGAAAGAAGGTGATTGGAATGAGCTCAAGAGAGGGAAAACAATAGGTGAGAATTACGAGTTGAGGGACGTACCACCACCCACCCCCCCAGGTACTGAGCGAGGGCAGCCTCGGCTGCGTCGGCTCGCTTTCTCTGGCCATCCACCTCCTCTTGGGCGAGCTTGCGGGCAGCTTCCTTCTCATCGACCAGCTTCTTGAGCGAGGGGGGGTTCTTCTCTATCCGGAGACATCGCCGGCCGACCATGTGGGCCAGCTCAAGGCTGCGGAGCTGGGCCCCCACGCTTTCGTGAATCAGCACCCGCATGGCCTCCTCATCATAGATGGCGGCATCCTCCCATGCGTAGAGGCCGAATGAGAAATTATAGGCCTCCCCGCCGATGGTATCCTGCTCCAGCCAACTCGGCAGCAGTGAGGAGACGAAGACCCGGTTCGTCTCCTTGTCCCATTGGAGGAGAGGAACGCCGAGCTCATCCAAAGGCCCCTCGCCGTAGCAAAAATTGCGGTGCCCTCTTGGCACCGGCTTAGCGGCGGGCTGAGCCCCTTCTTGCGGCCTGGAGGTGTCGGCCTCCCCGACGGGAGAGCTGTCGGCCGGAGGGGCCGCGGGGGCGAGATCCCCAGCTGGTTGGCCCACCGGGGCCTTACCTTTCTCGCGAATTGAGGGAGGCGCGCCGCTCGCTTTCTTCGGTTTCTTGGACGGTGGCGGGGGCAGAGGCTTCTCGCAGCTAGATCGCTTCGGAGCAGCAGGGACTGTGATCTCGCGCTGAGCGGAGGCCGCCGCCTCAGCACGGGCAAGCTCGCTGGAAGTGAGCCGCGCGCTCTCGTAAGGAGGGTGCACGGGGATGTCGCGCTCGCCTGCGAGAAGGATAAGACTTAGAACATGGAGAGGATGAATAAAAAGGTGGAAGCGCGAACCGCTTACCTTCCCCGGGCGGGATGGGGGTGAGATCGTCCAAGTTCCTGCGAAGGAAGGCGACTTCAAAGTTCTTCCCGGCGAAGAACCCGAACAACTCCGCTTCGTGGCCCCCCAGGCTAGGGGCGGTAGTTCTCCTCGCTGAGCTGGATTGACGAGAAGGGAACGTTGCCGAAATCCCCTTTGACGAAGATAAATTTCTTGAGCCAGTTGTGGCTCTTGTTGACGGTCTCCCGCACCTTCACATGGTTGCTGGAGAAGAAGGAGGTCCCGTCTTTGTTTGGCCGGAAGGAGAACAGCTTGCGGAAGACCGCGAGACTAAACTCAATCCGCTCTTCCCGTAGGAAGCAGGTGAATCCAACCACCACCGCGATGGAGTTAGGAGCTATTTGCCTGGGGACGACCCCGAAGTACTTAAAGATCTGGCGGACCTCCGGCCATAAAGGTAGCCGGATGCCCGCCTCAAAGTGGGCTGTAGGGATAGCGAGCTCATCGGCGGAGAGATCGTTAATCCTCTCTCCCTTCCCAGGCCGCCTCGCAACGAAACCTGGCGGCACGAAGCTTCCTACGGCATCAAGGAACTCACGCTCGGTGATGGCGGCTTGAGAGAAATCGTGCTCAGAGAAGGTCCAGACGCACTTGCTCCTCCCATCCGCATCGCCGCTGCCGCCACCCATCTCGCAGGAATTTCGCCGAGCGGGACAAAGAGGTTCTCGCAGGGAGCTAAGAAGGAGAGGAAGTCTTAAATGCGGTAGGTGAAAAGGAGCTCGGCAGGGCCTATTTATAGAATGGAAGAGGGCGGGAAAATGTTCCGCCGGCGGGAAAAGTGCGGATAGCAAAATGAGCCCCGACATTTCAACTTCCGGACCCACCCCAGATTCTCGTCAGCTCGTTTATATGATTCGAAGATTTTTTTGGCCGCGAGCTGCCCTCATCCGCGTCCGTGCGAGAGACGGGAGGTCGCGATCTGGGCTCGCTTGAATCAGCGCGCGAGCCGCCCGGACTCGCGACCCGCGGGCAACCGGCTCGCTCCCGCCAGAACTGAATTAGCGAGTCGGTTTAGTAATAACGCACCCACTTGAAGAAGAATCGGGCGAGCCGGAACGTCTCGCCCGCCCCCCCCCCCCAAAGAAAACGAAGCATCAACGCAGTAAAAAGAAACATGCAGCGAACAATCGCCCGGTGGTGGGCGAGGACGGTCCCAAATTATTACAAACATCAAAATGTCCTGAATAAAGGAAGTTTCATAACCCTACAACACGAAGTAATCCAACATGTGTGGACGATCCAGGCCTGGCGGCCAATAGCGGGGAGGAGGCAGGCGGCTCAGTACTGAATCCACTTCCACCTGCCTCGCCTCCCCGTGCCAGATCGGGGCGGTACGCGAGGATAGTGATACTCGCGGACCACCAACAACTCCCGCTGGGTCAGATCGACCTGCTTTGATGCATGCCTAAGCCGCTCCTCGGCTCGCGTGAGGTGTACACCTGGAGAGGTCACCCCGTCCCTGTCAGCTGGACGCCTCGCCCCTTCCAAGACCGCAAACCGCTCCTCCGCCTCGGCCTTGTCCTTGTCCACTCTGTTGAATACCTCCTGCAGCAATAGCGTGTGTTTCTGAAATAGCCGCGCCACCTGCTTCTTCATCTTCTTGGCATCCAACGGGTCCCCCAGGTACTCTGAAATGTGATCCATATCAGGGGGAGGCGAGTACCCCTCGCTCATCTCGGCGTCGGAAGAGGAGATCGTGTTATAACCTGCAGGGATAAATTAGAGGGAGGGGGCAAAAGTGAAAAGTTCACCTGGGGTCGGCACGTCGCCCACACCGGTAGCTAGTCGAGAGGTACCCGACCGGCCCTGGAAGGATTCTCCTCCAAGAGTAACAAAAGGTTTCCCCAGACCAGGGGGCATTGGCGATGGAGGCGTTGCAGGAGGGACGTACCCCTGTGCCGAGGGGCTAGCGACCCGATCAGCTATCAGCAGGGTGGAATGCCTCGGTTCTCCCCCATCCTCTCCATCCTCGCGAGGCGTCTCCAGCAGAAAGAGAAATCAGAAAGCCAAGCGGCGACTCAGACAGAAGAATCACATACCTCAGGGGTGACCTCGGCACCGCCGGCCGAACCGGATGCGGGGTCGTCACCCACAGGAGACCGCCTGATGATCTTTCCTTTCTTTGGCTTAAAGAGGGGGTCAGGCAACCCGCGCGCCAACTACGGGGCAGCACCGAGAGCCAGCTCCCGAGTACCCTCCCTCGCAGCCTCTAGGCGGGCCCGCATCTCCTCGGATATAGGCATCGTTAAGCTACGGCTCACGGAGAAAAGTGATAGGAGGGCGGGTTTCTTCCAAAGTCTTCGGCATATTTATAACAGACTAGCATGACCCACCAAAAGATTCCCTCCAGCTCAGCAGGGCATTCACCGAACACGTTGGGTTGGATGTTTCTTTCCGAGCTTTTGCAAAGCTCACAAAGAGCGAGGATTATGTACAACCCCGTATTCCCCGAGTGGACCCAGCTGGGCGAGCGAGCCAAGACGATCGGCCCGCGCCAATATAGCGGGCGGGCGAGTCCAAAGGGGTGGCTCGCTCTCCTCAAGGCCTTGGAGGCCAGCTGGGCGAGCCAGCCCCAGCCCGCGCCTGTCTGGGCGGCCTGGTTGCCAACCCGCCCCTATAGGGTGGCGAGCTCGCCTGCCCTGGCGATCCGGGCGCCAGCTTGCTCCCGCCCAGTAGGGTGGCGAGCTGACTCAGAGGCTAAGAAACCCGTCCCCGTGGGGCCCAGAGGCCAAATTACCTGGATGCCCTTGTAGGGGGTGCAGATATCCTTCTAGAACAACGGAGTTGCGCTGTTAGCAGACCCAGTTGGGCTGTACATAGCTGTTCAGAACAGCGGAGGTTGGCTTTTGGCAGACCACTTTCAGGAAACTATAAATAGACCCATGGGGTACCTCAGAAGGCAAGCTCACTTGTCTTCCAACCTTTTAGCGCTTTCTGAGGTACCTTAGCCCGACATTTGGCTAAGGAGGGGAAGCGCTCAGTGATCTTCCGGGTGTGTGGTGGGTTCTCCGCGCCGGGCCCTTGGGTCAGTCTCTTGTTCTTTTTCTTTAGTCATTTTTTTGCAGAAGAGAAGTAGGTGCGCGATCACCCCTTCCCCAAGGGTGAACTCCATCGAAATCAAATTCTCAGTTTCAACAGTTAGGGAATCGTAGATCCACCACCTATAGATTTGTTTTGTGTCAGGTCAAGTGAATGCTTTTCATATGTGTCTTTAGAGCTCGACAAAGCCTGAAGTCCAAGGGTCAAACTCTTCAATTTGCTCCACATTTAGTCATTCAACTTGGATTCTCTGATTTAGCTCCGTACATAGTCATTCAACTCGGATTCGTCGACTTGGCCTCAAACTTGGTCATTCACCTTGAATTCTTCGACTTTATTCCAGACATAGTCTTTCAACTTAAACACTCTAACTTGGCGCGAGACTTAGTTATACAACTAGGATTCTCCAATTTGGCTCCGGACCTAGTCATTCTCGAATTATTTGACTTCGCTCTTGACTTATCCATTCAATTCAGATTCTTTAACTTGATCTTGCACTTGGTCATTCCACTTGGATTCTCCTACGTAGCCCCAAACTTAATCACTCAACTCAAATTCTTTGACTGGGCTCCAAACATAGCCATTCGACTTGGATTTTACGTTTTTCTCCAACATTTAGTAAGAACATATTTTCTCAGTCCATCATTTTACAGCCTAACAAAGAAATCAATCATCAATAATCTCTTTACAAGTTAAATATCATTTCTCCCTTCGCTGCTCCTTTTTTGGTGGTGTATACTTAGCAAAATCTCTATTTAAAAATGCTTTTGTTCCTACCTATTGATTGTAATCTAGGCCGCAACAACAATGTTACTTTGAAACACCTTAACCTATTTTAATAACAAATCAATAGTCCAATCGGGCTCCGTGATAAGAAGTAAACTAAGTAATAGTAATAAAAGTGGTATATAACAGGCATGAATGAGAATACTAATAGAAAACATACAACATAAGTATTAAATGAAACTTAAGGGTAAAGGGGTACCTTAATTTTTCTGAATTCACAAAGCCAACTAGAAAATAAATGGACCAAACATCTAACTTTTCCGAAATACTAAATATTGTTTGATATATAAAAAATCTTAAACATTTAGGTTACACTAAGTTCACAAAATAAAGTTACACGGTACTGAAAGGAAATACAACTGAACGAAAAACAAATTATAAATGAAGGTCTGCAAAAGCTTATCCTAGGCGCAACTCCTCACTTGTGACCCCTGTAATGAAATGCCCAGAAACGGGTCAGCCCACTGAGGAGGAAAAAAATCATTCCTCCTAATGACAATAAAAATAATTTGAATGAGACATGAGTGCATGTTTTTTAAAACAATATTTTATACTGAGAGAAAATGTATTACAATTTTATGCATATTTTCTATCAAAAATATTGTAAACATAAATGTCAGTTCTAGTGTAATCATATTATGCATCTTCATTCAAGTTCTGAAAACGTTAAACTATAGGTATTTCTAGATTTCGGCATATACTTGAATTCCAAGTGTTTTATGTTTGTGCTTCTACATATTCTAGGTTGAGTAGCTTCTTATTCGTATTCTAACGATCCAAGTTCCTACTAATGAACGTAGGTTTTCTAGTGTCTCACGGACATGAACTCGTATCTATTAATCTTCTAAATGGGGTGTCGTCTCTCCAAACTTGAGGCTCAAACGGTCTGATACGCCCTATGAGTAAGATAGGGCGTCTCTATCTATCACGATCCAAGTTCCTACTAATAAACGCAGGTTTTCTAGTGTCTCATGGACATGAACTCGCATCTACTAATCTTCTAAATGGGGTGTCGTCTCTCCAAACTTGAGGCTCATACGGTCTGCTACGCCCTATGAGTAAGATAGGGCGTCTCTATCTATCACGAGAGAGTCTCATCGTACCTCCTAATCATTTTCCATCAAATGTTGAATTGTATTCTTATTCACCTAAAAGCCTTAGGACGAGCCTTTTACTAATTAATTACCTTATATCCATACTCCATTTTCACGCATTCTAAACAATTATATGATTACATGTATTGTATATTTTCACAAACTTCATGGTGGTCTAACTGAAAGGAAAATAGCTAATTATGATCTACTTGTATTAATTGAATGCTTGAGGGGATTATAGTTTCTTATCAACAACTAATATTGAATATCGATACGTGTGGGTTTTTACTGGTGTTGAAGCAGGCAAACTCAGCTCCTCCTAAAGCTCGGATCTAAAGTTGCAGCTCACACCTACTCTTCTCGAACCACCCCCTGGATGAGAGTCTCAAAGGAACAGACCGTGGGCTTCAGCTCGGAGGTCTCACCTCTTACCCGGAAGAATTAGCAATTCTCCCCCTTCCTAGCCAATGCTAAGCTAGGTGTCTTAATGGAAGAAAAAGAATGGTCAACAACCTTCTACCAGGCACCTTATCGGTCTATTTATAGGCCTCTGAGTTTGAACTGTCAATAACCAAACTGAACCAACCTGAAATTACCAAAATACCCTGGGTCGGGTCTTCCAACAGCCAAACTCCGTTGTTCTGAAGGGCTATATGTAGACCACCAAGGGCAAAAGTGTAAAATCACCTAGGGCTAAGAGGTAAACCACCTTCCCACTAAACCGGCACTCGACCAACTACTGAACCGGTGCTAGGCCTTTTTCCGAACCGGCGCTCGGCGAGAGCGTCGTCTCGCGAGTGAGAGCTCTTCCCTCCTGAGCCCCCTCGCCTAGCGAGCAGCTCTCGCCCCGCGAGTGGCCCTTTCCCTGGGATCCACTCGCCTAGCCAACGGCACGGCTCTCGTCTGGGCCCCTCTCGCCTAGTGAGCAGCTCTCGCCCCGCGAGTGTCCCTTTCCCTGGGATCCACTCGCCTAGCGAGTCGGCTCTCGCTTGGGCCCATCTCGCCTAGTAAATAGCCTTCTCCTTAAACTCGTCTCACCTTCTTTTCCTTGAGCCTTCTGCTCCTGCGAGCCCGAGGTTGTACACAATCCCCGCTCTTTTCGAGGTTGTCTCAAGCTCGGAAAGAAAGTCCAACCGAGGCTCGTGTAATTAAAGTAAATTTATGACGGAATCTTTTTTGGGGGCCCTCCACCGGAGCCTATAAATATAGGATTCCCACCCCGCGTAGAGAATGCTCTCTTTCAACATTTCGTCCTTCTCTAGCTCTACTGTAATCATGTCTCACAGCTAGAGCTTCCGCGAACGCATTGCGATGGTGAGCAAGCAGAACAAGGCCAACGTGGCCGCTCTGACCTCGGCTCCGATTCGCACCCCCCCCCCTTCTTACCATCGTCATCGTCTCGCCCGAAGAAGGCAAAAACAACTGACCCCTCCTCCTCGGCAGAGGAGCCCTCTCGCACTTCCCCGGAAATCCACGCCCCTCCTCCTCCCGCATCTCCCAGAGAGAAAGAGGTGAACTTTTGCCTTTTATCCCTATTTCTCCTTCGTTCGCATTTTCTCATTTACTATTTGCTTTAACAGGGAGACCTCGCACCTCAACATTGACCCGAAAGTCCGCGGGACGACACCGTCGCCCATCGCCAAATCTCTGACTCGCCTCAGCCATCTACTCCTCCATCTACTCCTCCAAGCGCGAGGAAGGATGACCCTTCTCAGGTTGCTGGGACCTCTCGCTATCCTGGTAAAAAACATTCACTCTCGGTCCTCTGTCCCGCTCGCTACTCCCATGCACTCCTGCGAGGACCCCCCTTACTCTGCCCTTCAGCTCCTTGCGCAGGCATCCAGGTCGACTCGCCTACTGAGGAATTTTCTAGGCAACTCGTCGTCTCGCCCCCTGCTCCCATAGACGAGATTGAAGACTACCTGGGTGACCCCATGGACCCGCTAGAGATGAAGCGTAGGATAGCCGAGATGTTCCGGAAGCACGCACACATTATCCGCGAGTTGGAACGAGATAAGCAAGCGGCCGACCGGCGAATTGACTGGCTGGAAATTGAATGTGCTCGCCTGTCTTCGGAGATCGACGCTGACATCGAGATAGACGAGACCGACCCTCAGGAAATCTTAAACGAGGTCGACCAGCAACTTCGTCTCGCGCGGCGTGGTGTCGACACTGCTCGCGCTTTTCACCTTCCTAGTCGGCCCCCATGCGCGGGGTCTCGCGGTGGCCGCTGGAAATGGCACAAACACTGAAGATCTCCCGGCTCGTCTCGCCTAGTTTATCTGTCTCGCTCTTCTAATTTGTAATACTTCTGTAATATATGTTAAGCTACTGTCTCGCCCATGGCTTAGGACCTGTGAACATGTTGCCCGCCTTGTGCAGGATGGGACAATTAAATAATCATTATTTCTGGTTTATTTTTATGCTTAGTTTAATTTCTTTTTATTCCTCCTTTGTTATTCATTTTTCGTTCTGCCTTGCTGAGGAAGCCCGCGATGGGCCACACGAATCGAGGCTAAGAGAGAGAGTATGAAACGTCGGCCGACTCTCTCCCTTCCTCCATATATTTTTCCCACCCGTTTTCTCCACTGACCACATCCGCTATAAATACCCCGGCCCCTAGATCGGAGAGATACCCGTGCTCTTACCCCTATTGCGTCCCAGACCTTGCCCTTTTTCTCCCTCCATCTCGCTTATTTCTCTCGCTTTCCTTTCGTCTCGCTCCTTTCTCCTTCGACCGTCTCGCCGATTCTTCTTCTCGATATTTTTCTCCCTTCAATCGTCTCACCTCCGACCGTCTCGCCACAAATGGGAAAGAAGAAAGCCGACGAGGGTGAGGGGTGCAGCCGCTGTGGGAAACGTTTTACAGACCACGATTTCCCTCTCGGCAGGCTTACTGACGAGGACTATAGAAAATTTGTCCGCGAGTTCATGAGGGAGGGGTTCGAATCGCGGCCCCCCAAGGTCGGCGAGGCGACCAACACCTATTACCCGGGAGAACTCGCCTTCCCCGTCTCGCACTTCGAGGCGGGGTTGAGACTGCCCCTCTAGCCTGAGGTAAAACAGGTCTTGAAATATTTTGGCGCTGTCCCCGCGCAGCTTAACCCGAACGCCATTTCGGTGTTAATCGCTTTCGCTAGCTACATGCGCCGGGAGCGCATCGAGTTTAGCTTGACGGTCTTCCGCAAACTCTTCATCTACCACGCCAACGTCGACGACGTCTCATACTTTACGGGGCAAGGGATCAAGGTGTGCGAGACGCCGAATAAAAACCATCATTGGCTCACCCAGTTTGTGTTCATCCGCATCAACTTCGGGGGCGTCCCGCTCGCGCCCGTGTCGCCCGCCGAGATATTTTATGTGTCCCCACAGGTGGGCGGCACTGATAAGCTGTTGTATGATTTCTTCGTCGGCAAAAACTTCGAGGTCCACTTCTTGTGGCGGGGCCTCGACTCGCTACTTCCTGTTCTCCCCGGCGAAGGTATTCTCGTTTTTCACTTATCTCGTGTTTACTGTTCTTTGTCTCGCCACCTCATCACCTTATTGCTTGCTTTTTAGGAGAGCGCAACGTTCCCGTCCACCCTCCTTACCGGAGCAATGTCAAGCCGTCCAAGGGCCTCGCTCTCGTCAGCATGGCGGAGGAGGCGGCGAAGGAGTCTCTGGCTCCTGCCCCCCAGAAGAGGTCTGTAGAAGACGTTGCTCCGTCTCGCTCCAGCCCTCTTAAAAAGAAGATGAAGAAAGTCGTGGTCTTCCCTAAGGAAAAAAGGGAGAAGGCCCCGAAGGAGAGGAAGGAGATGTCGGGGACCCTGAGCCCCATCTCCGTAGGGGGGTCCCAATCACCCCGCTCGCCCCCTCGGCATGCCGTCTCTCCTGCCTGCGAGGCGGCCCTAACCGCCCAGCTTGCTGCTACTCCTGGTCGACTGGCCCCCTCGCCGTCTCGCGAAGCCGCTTCATCCAGCCGTCCGGACCCTTCCTCCCACCAGAACTATAACATGGGTCCCACGGTGCCAGATGCCGTCGGCGATCCTGTCCTTATATGGGAGAAGGAAGGGAATAGGGTGTCCATCTCCACCCTCCTTGCGTGGAAGGAGCAGGACGCCCCTACAAGTCACGTCTTCTCTCTAGGCTATGGCTTGTACGGAGTTCCAGAAGTCGATTCCGTCGAGAGGGAGTCTTCGCGGGACCTGGTGCTGAAGACCTCCCACTCCCAGCTCCGCGCCTTGGAGCTCTCGCATCGCCTCTCGCGCCGCCTAGTCTTCAATAACAGAAAGTGGAAGGAGACTGAGGATGGGCTGGCGGCAGAGCGCGAGAGGTCGGGAGACCTTGAAAAGAGGCTGGCGGTTTCTGAGGCCCTTCTTGCCAAGAGCCAGGGTGGTGTGGTAAGTTATAGCCCTTACCCGTGATTAGTTTCTCTTCAGTACACCCTTTGCTAACTAGAGATCGTCTCGCAGGATGCTGAGACGGCGGAGCGGATGCATGTGCGCATGGCGGCCCTGGAGGAGGAAAATAAGGATTTGAAAACTCAGGCCGCCTGCCTCCGGGACAGCGCGCTTTAGTCGTCTCGCCGTGGAATCCTCCAAGCACCTCCGCCCCATTATTCTCTGGACGAAGTCGAGGAACAGTGCTGAGACGCCAGTATCAAGGCGGCGGAGCTTGTTCTGAAGATGATGAAGGAGCTGGGGGTCATTAAGGAGGACTCTGAGGCGGTGACAGTTCGCGATTTAGTCCCCGAGCTCTACGTCGTGGAGGGTCAAGATTCTTCTTCCAGCGAGGGAGAATGACCTAATGTCGGCGAGATCCAGGACCCCCCTCCTCTTTTTTGCTTCTGTATAATTTTTCTTAGTCCCTTTTCGAGTTTCTTTTTGTGATCAACGTTTGAAAGCGTATTCATAATTCTGCAATGGATAGTCACATTGATCAAATGGATAAACTCGTTTTGTTACTTTATTCTATATTATATTTTTGCGAAACAACTCTTTGGCTTGCTTTGGTTTGCGAGACGGAGCTACCCCTCGTCTCGTCGACCCGCTTTCCCTCTTTTCACTTTGCTTTATTTCGTTTACTGCAAAGTGATCCTCCGATGCGCTGACGCTCGCGAGACGGGGCTACTCCTCGTATCGCCGCCTCACTGGAGAGTTGACGTTGTTTAGAGTGCGCGAGTCGTTACCTCCCCCACTATGTTTGTGAGCGAGACCAACTGATTTGAACCTCTCGTCTCGCCTCAAGATACCTCTAGCGCGAGTGGCTTCCAGGGATTTAACCTACCCCCTTATTATTGGGCAGGGCCTTTCGTCCCCCGCAAGTGCCCACTCGTCATAAGCGAGACCATCCCCGCGGTCGCCGGCTGGGAGTACCTCCACTCGCACTGCTCCAATCCTTGCCTCCCATAATTTATTTTCCATGAACTTAAGTAGAGATGCTTCTTAAAGATATCTCCCCCATTACTTTACCGTCGAGTGAGCCTACAGCCCTGCCAGCTTGATGAGAGTCTGGTCAGCGGGTCTTCTCGGGATCTCCTCTCCAAACCAACTCCAACCACCGAGTGAGCCTACAGCCCTGCCAGCTTGATGAGAGCCTGGTCAGTGGGTCTTCTCGGGGTCTCCTCTCCAAACCAACTCCAACCACCGAGTGAGCTTACAGCCCTGCCAGCTTGATGAGAGCCTGATCAGCGGGTCTTCTCGGGGTCTCCTCTCCAAACCAACTCCAACCACCGAGAGAGCCTACAACCCTGCCAGCTTGATGAGAGCCTGGTCAGCGGGTCTTCTCGGGGTCTCCTCTCCAAACCAACTCCAATCACCGAGTGAGCCTATAGCCCTGTCAGCTTGATGAGAGCCTGGTCAGCGGGTCTTCTCGGGGTCTCCTCTCCAAATCAACTCCAACCACCGAGTGAGCCTACAGCCCTGTAAGCTTGATGAGAGTCTGGTCAGCGGGTCTTTTCGGGGTCTCCTCTCCAAACCAACTCCAACCACCGAGTGAGCCTACAACCATGCCAGCTTGATGAGAGCCTGGTTAGCGGGTCTTCTTGGGGCCTTCTCTTCAAACCAGCTCCAACCACCGAGTGAGCCTACAACCCTGCCAGCTTGATGAGAGTCTGGTCAACGGATTTTCTCGGGGTCTCCTCTCCAAACCAACTTCAACCACCGAGTGAGCCTACAGCCCTGCCAGCTTGATGAGAGCCTGGTCAGAGGGTCTTCTCGGGGTCTCCTCTCCAAACCAACTCCAACCACCGAGTGAGCCTACAACCCTGCCAGCTTGATGAGAGTCTGGTCAGCGGATCTTCTCGGGGCCTCATCTTCAAACCAACTCCAACCACTGAGTGAGCCTACAGCCCTACCGCTTGATGAGAGCCTGGTCAGCGGGTTTTCTCGGGGTCTCCTCTCCAAACCAACTCCAACCACCGAGTGAGCCTACAGCCCTGCCAGCTTGATGAGAGCCTGGTCAGCGGGTCTTCTCGGGGTCTCCTCTCCAAACCAACTCCAACCACCGAGTAAGCCTACAGCCCTGTCAGCTTGATGAGAGCCTGGTCAGCGGGTTTTCTCGGGGTCTCCCATTCAATAATCGCAATCTCATCTCATAGAGGAAAACACCTGGGATTTCATTATATCAGGAAGCTGTACCAAATTTACAAGTATTGAAAAAGGTAAAACACCAAGTACTGGAAAAGATAAAACATCAAGTATGGGAAAAGATAAAACAACAAGGGTAGAATCTCTTCAGGTCGTCGCCGCTTCGGGCGCGATCGAGAGGTACCCTGTCCACATCCTGGAGGTGATACCCTCCTGACTTTAAGGCCTCCCTCACTATAAAGGGTCCCTCCCAGTTGGGGTTGAGCTTCCCAATGAGGCTCCTCTGCCCGCTGCATCTACTTTCTTGAGGACCAAGTCACCATTCTGGAACTGCCTAACCCTGATGTGCTTGTCAAAGTATTTGGCCATTCGGCGCTTGACTTCCTCCTGTCGGATTGATGCTAGCTCCCTGAGCTCCTCCACCAAGTCAAGGGAGAGCTTCTGCTCTTCCTCGTTTTCTGCTGGCCACCCTTCATCTCCTCTCTTTGCCGCAGCCTACCTGGGAGATTCAACCTCGAACTCCACAGGTATAACGGCCTCCGAGCCGTGGGAAAGTTTGAACGGCGTCTCTCCCGTGGCGGTATTTGGTGTAGTTCTCAAAGCCCAGAGAACGGGGGGGAGCTGCTCTACCCAGCTTCCCCTTAAGTTCTCTACCTTCTTCTTCAAGAGGTTTATGATGACCATGTTCGCAGCTTCCACCTGCACATTACTTCGAGGATGATGAACTGAGGCGAATCGAATATCTATGCCCAGCTGGACACAGAAATCCACAAATTCCCCACTAGCGAACTGTGGTCCATTATCCGAGACGATGGCCAAAGGAAGCCCATGCCGGCAGATGATCTCTCCCCATACGAAATTTCTAACCACCTGCAACATCACCTTCGTCAATGTCTTCACCTCCAGCCACTTTGAAAAATAATCCACCATGACCAGCAGGAACTTCCTCTGGCCACTGGCTTGGGGGAACGGGCCCACCAGATCTAGTTCCCATATGGCAAAGGGTCATGGAGCCGTGATTGCGCGTAACCTTTGGGCCGGGAGGAGTTGAAGAGGGGCGAACTCCTGGCACTTCTTACATCTCCTTGCAAATTCTTCAGCATCCCTCCTGAGGGTAGGCCAGAAGTAGCCTTGCCTCAACACCCTTCCTTCCAAAGTCTGACTCCCAGAATGGCTCCCACATTCTCCTGAATGAATTTCCTCCAGCATTCTTGAAGCCTCCTTCTCAGATACACACCGAGCCAGCACGCCTGATAGCGTCTTCTGGTATAAGGTCCCCTCTTTCAGTAGGTAGTACGCTGATTTGTACTTGACCCGCTTCTTCTCAAGGTCTCTCTCGGGTAGACGTCCCGATGTCAAAAAGACGATGAAGGGATCCATCCAAGACCCTTGTTGGTCCACTTCCATCAACTCTCCCTCCTCTATGGAGGGCCTGAAGAGTTTCTTCATGGTTCCTCCGGCCCGGGGGCCGTGCTTGGCGAGCAAGTCCGCCTGAGCATTTTCCTCTCGGGGGACATGTTGAATTGAAAAGCTGCGGAATTGCCCGATGACACCCTTCACCTTCATCAGATACAATTGGAGGGTAGGGCTCCCTCGCTTCAAACTCCCCATTAATGTGTCCCGCAACCACCATAGAGTCTGTGGAGACCTTAATGTCCTGTATGCCGAGCTCCCGAGCCAGCCTGAGCCCTGCAATGATAGCTTCGTATTCCGCCTGGTTGTTGGTGAGGGGGAAGTGAATCTTCAGGGCCTGCTCAATTCTGGTCCCCTCAGGACTCACTAGGATCATCCCTCCTCCAAAAGAGCTTCTTCCCGAGGCTCCATCTACAAGCATCTCCCAAGCCGCTATAGGAGGTGCTTCAGCTTCTTCGACCTCGACCACATATTCTGCCAAGAAATCCACTACGGCTTGCACCTTGATAGCCACCTGAGGGATGAAAATGAGATCGAACTCACTGAGCTCTATCGACCACTTGGACAACCTTCCCGAGTGCTCCACCCCTTCCAGGATGTGACGGAGAGGATGATCTGTCACGACCTGGATAGAGTGAGCCTGAAAGTACGGCCTGAGCTTCCTAGCTGAGATGATGAGGGCGAAGGCCAGTTTCTCAAGGATAGGATATTTGAGTTCTGCCTTCTTCAGGACTCTGCTTACATAATAAATCAGGAACTGCTTCTTACTCTCTTCTCGCACAAGGACTGAGCTTACTGCTCCCGTCTCTACCTCCAAGTATAGGAACAAACTCTCTCCCTCTTGCGGCCCTTGGAGTAGCGGCGTTTGGGTGAGCTGTTGCTTCAGAGCTAGGAAAACCTCCTCACACTCAGGGGTCCATTCAAATTTCTTTCCTCCTCTCAACGTTCGAAAGAAGGGCGAGCACCTCTCTCCCGCCTTGGAGAGGAACCTACTCAATCCAGCCAACTTGTCAGCGAGACGCTGGACCTCTTTGGCACTCTTTGGAGATTCCAACTCCAAGATCGCTTTCACTTTGTCCGGGTTAGGCTCTACTCCTGAGGAGGTGAGGAGATGTCCCAAGAACTTTCCCCTGCTGGCCCCGAATACGCACTTCAGAGGATTGAGCCTCATCTTGTACTTTCTTATAGTTCAAAAGGTTTCTTCTAGATCCAGGACATGAGACCTGAGGTCCCGGCTCTTGATCATCAGATCATCTACGTAAACCTCGAGGTTCCGCCCCTTCTGCTCCCGAAAGATCCGGTCCATCATTCTTTGATAAGTTTCCCCCACATTCTTCAACCCGAAGGGCATCATATTGTAGCTGAAGCACCCATCCTCCGTGACGAAGGTGACATCCTTGACGTTTGGGGGGTGCATGCGTATTTGATGGCATCCTGAAAAGGCATCTAGAAAATTCATTAGTGAAAAACCGACGGTTGAATCAACCAACGCGTCGATTCGAGGCAGAGGGTAACAATCCTTAGGGCATTCTTTATTCAAAAGGAAAAAATCAACATACATTCTCCACTTCCCCTCCCCTTTCTTCACCATTATAACATTACTCACTCACCCCGAGTACTTGTTTGCGGATATGAACCCTGCCTGGAGCAGCTTCTCCACCTCCTCTCTGATGGGTCTGGCCATCTTGGAAGCGATGGCCCTCTTCTTCTGCTAAATGGGACGAGCCTTGGGGTCAAGGTTAAGACGATGGCATGCCACGTCCGCGTCGACTCCCGGCATGTCGGCTGCGCTCCAGGCGAAGATGTCGATGTTCTCCTATACGCACTTCCTGATCTTCTCCTGATCCTTGGGGCTGAGCTCTCCACTGACTTTTATTTTTCCTTCCTTCCCTCCTTGGTGAGAACTTCCACCTCCAGCACCTCAACCGCCGCCTTCAGGCTCGAAGGCTCCTCCTCTCCCTCCTGCTCCCTCAGCCTCTCCTCCTGCTCCCTGAGCTCACGCTCTATGGCTTCACGCCCCTCAACGGCCGCAGCCACCTCCCTTAAGAACCCTCTTCATCAGCACCTCTTCTTTGCGATGAACCTCCCCTCCTTTTCGGCTGAGCCTCTCTCCTGGAAGACTCCCCCACTTCCCTTACCTTTCTTTTCCTTCTTCCTGCCTCTTCTGCCTTCCCTCCGACCACCTTCTCTCCTGCCATTTCTGGCTCCCCCGCAATGTCACTCTCCCCTCCTACTACTTCCCTCTCCTCTTTTACCTCTCCTCCGACCTCCTGCTCTCCTGCCATTTCTGGCTCCCCCGCAATGCCACTCTCCCCTCCTACTACTTCCCTCTCCTCTTCTACCTCTCCTCCGACCTCCTGCTCTCCTGTCATTTCTGGCTCCCCCGTAATGCCACTCTCCCCTCCTACTACTTCCCTCTCCTCCGACCTCCTGCTCTCCTGCCAGTTCTAGCCCCCCCGCAATGCTACTCTCCTCTCCTACTACTTCCCTTTCCTCTTCTACCTCTCCTCCGACCTCCTGCTCCCACTGCTCCATCCTCTTCTCCAGCTCCTCGGCGTCATCTTGCCAAGAGATGGTGTTTACCGCTGTCACGTAGCACTCTCTGGCTGCCTTTGGATCTCCTCGCACCCTAATCTGAGTTCCCCTTGAGTTGAGCTTCAAGCATTGATGGAAGGACGATGGGTCGCACCTGAAGGCGCTGATCAAAGGACGCTCAAAGATGGCGTTATAACTGCTGGGAGCGTCCACTATCACAAAGCAACAATTCCTGGACAACCCTCCCAGAGTCACTTGGAGTCTCACTCCCCCCTCGACCTCTTTCCTTTCTCCTGAAAACCCGAACAACGGTCCGTCTGCTGCCAACACCCTCCTGGCCTCTACCCTCATCTCGTTGAATGCCTTCTTGAAAATGACATTCACCGAGCTCCCATTATCCACCAAAATCCTTGATATCGTGAAGTTCTCGATGGCGGTCCGAATCACCAACGCATCGCAGAATGGATCCTCGTGATCCGGCAAGTCCTTCCTAGAGAAAGTGATTTTTTTCATCCAGGGGAGGGGCTTGTGACATTGAGGCAACGCTCCGACGATACATGGTATGAAGGCTGGCCTTACGGGTAGCCTCAATCCCCACCCCCCATGGATCACTCTGATCCCTCCTCGATCTACCACATCTGATCGGTCCACACATCGATCCTCCTCCCCGGTCCCAGTCATCTCTACTATCTGCACCGGTAGTTGCTGCTCACCTGCTCCTCTACCCCTCTTCAATTCCAGAAACTCCGGGCAGGTAGTCGTCGCGTGACCTTCCTTCTCGTGGAAGTCACAATACGGCAAGGCTACCTCCCCCTCCCGTCTCCCCTCCGGGTGGTTCCTCCTTCTCCCTGCTCCAGCTCCCGCTCTTCCCCGCTCTCTTCCTCTTCCTCGCCCTCGGCCGATGGCCATAGCTTACTGAGGCGGTGGTGGGAGTGGCCTAGGACTATGCCCCCACCCCAGCTGGTTGAATCTCCCTGGGCCTCCCTGGTAATTCCTTCCCCCTTGGGGAAAACCTCTTCCCTGCCCTTGAACAGGGCCTCCTGGCTGCCTCCAACCCAACTCCTGGTGTACCAGGCCCCTCGGCTCCTCCCTCCTTCCTTCCTGCTGCCTCGTTCCTCCTGGTTCTCTTGACTCCATCTCCGTCAACCTTGTCAACTTCCTAGCAAATGCCGGGTTCGCTGCCTCCATAGCTATCTCCTTCGTCGCTTTCTCCATCAACCCTTCAAACGACAACGGCGCCTTCCTGGTCAAGCTCATCATGAAGAAGCCCTCCCTCAGCCCCACGGTGAAGGTCATCTGGAGAGCAAATCCTGGCACCTCCTGAATGTCCAGGATTTCCTCCTGGAAGCGGTCCACGTACTTGGGTCAAGGACTCATCAGCCTTCTGCCTAATCAGAAAAATAGACTTTGGATTCTTCTTCCTCTTCTTCGAGGTCGAGAAGCACAACTGGAAGCTCCTACTCAATTCCTGGAAACCATATATCGACCCTGTCGAGAGTTGATGAAACCAGTCCCTACCTTTGTCCTTCAAGGTGATGGCGAAGAGGCGGCACTTGAATGCATCCGTCATCGGCCTGATGGAGACCGCATCTTCGAACCATTGCAAGTGCTGGAGGGGGGTCGTCTTTCCCCACGTAGTAGGTCATCTCTGGCTCGCGAAACCCCTCCGAGACGATAGCTAAAAGAATCAACTCGCAAAAAGGAGACCCTCTCGTCGGAGGTCTCGCCATCTCCACTCGTGCGACCATCTCTCCTAGTGAGACGGCACTCGCGGGATTGGCGAAGAGCTCCCTGCCCTCCAGCTCTCGCCGGCACCCATCTACCACCTTCTCCTTCCTTGGTCGCCCCCCCGGCGCGTCCTCGCCTATCCTTGCCAAGACGATCCCCTCATGAGACGCGAGACTAGACGCCTGAGGAAGGGGGGTCACGCAATCATCTCGCTGCGAGATCTGCTGCAGCATGACCATGATGCCTCCGATGGACGCCATGAACTCCTCTCTCCCAACGTATCCTCCCGGGTTCTGGGACCCGCCCTCGTCTCCTTCTCCAAGATCTCCTGCCATGAAGTGATCCAAGATTCTTCTGTGTAGGCTGCGATCCACGCTCACTGCACCAAAAATGTTGAAGCCGGCAAACCCAGCTCCTCTGAAAGCTCGGATCTAAAGTTGCAGCTCACACCTACTCTTCCCGAACCACCCCCTGGATGAGAGTCTCAAAGGAACAGACCGTGGGCTTCAGCTCGGAGGTCCCACCTCTTACCCGGAAGAATTAGCAATTCTCCCCCTCCCTAGCCAATGTTGAGCTAGGTGCCTTAATGGAAGAAAAAGAAGGGTCAACAACCTTCTACCAGGCACCTTACCGGTCTATTTATAGGCCTCTGAGTTTGAACTGCCAATAACCAAACTGAACCGACCTGAAATTACCAAAATACCCTGGGTCGGGTCTGCCAACAGCCAAACTCCGCTGTTCTGAAGGACTATATGCAGACCACCAAGGGCAAAAGTGTAAAATCACCTAGGGCTAAAAGGTAAACCACCTTCCCACTAAACCGGCACTCGACCAACTACTGAACCGGTGCTAGGCCTTTTGTCGAACCGGCGCTCGGCGAGAGCGTCGTCTCGCGAGCGAGAGCTCTTCCCTCCAGAGCCCTCTCGCCTAGCGAGCAGCTCTCGCCCCGTGAGTGGCCCTTTACCTGGGATCCACTCGCCTAGCCAACGACACGGCTCTCGTCTGGGCCCCTCTCGCCTAGTGAGCAGCTCTCGCCCCGCGAGTGTCCCTTTCCCTGGGATCCACTCGCCTAGCAAGTCGGCTCTCGCTTGGGCCCATCTCGCCTAGTAAATAGCTTTCTCCTTAAACTCGTCTCACCTTCTTTTCCTTGAGCCTTCTGCTCCTGCGAGCCCGAGGTTGTACAACTGGTACATGTATTCTCTTAATGATAAAGAAAATATTCTATGCAATACTATCTGGTATGTCGAGGCAAAAAGAATAAAGTTTCTTACCTCAATGGTGCAACGCTCGTAAACTCGGTCCGGCGGCATAGTTTCTTTTAGATTACTTAACAAAACTCGTATTTTTCTCCAAACTATGCCAACTCAAACCCTAGATCAGAAGGGAAACATAAACCCTAATTAATTTATTAGTAATTTCCTAGGGTTTCGATGGCTACATAAAAATAACTCAGTGAAATTAAGAGTAGGAAACGGAAGATACTAGAGAGGATTTGCTAAGGAGTTTTTACCTCCTTCCAACCACGGGAGCAAACAACTGAGATTGATGGTCTAACAAGGAACGGTTAAAGAATGATATCCATGTAAATGATTTATTGCATAACCTGAATCCCGATTAAAAAAATGTAAATCAATACAACAACAAATAACAATACTCAAGACTCTATCCCACTATAGTGGGGTCATCTATATGGATCCTTAATCGTCATTGTGCCCTATCTTTTGTCATAATCTCACTAATGCCTAAGTACATCATGTATTTCCTTGCAGTTTCATTCCAAGTCTTTTTTGGTCTACCCCTCCCTAGTTTAACATGCCTAGTGACTAGATTCTCACAACGCCTAACAGGTGCCTCTAATGGTCTCCTGTGTACGTGTCCAAACCATCTTAGACGAGCTTCTCGCATCTTCTCTGCAATCGGTGCTACTCTTGTTTATCCCTGATACTTTCATTCATAATTGTATCCAATCTCGTATGTTCACACATCCACCTAAGCATTCTCATCTATGTAACTCCTATTTTTTGCTCATGTACACATTTCACTGCCCAACACTCAGAACCATAGAGCATCGCGGGTCTAATTGCAGTACGGTAAAACTTGCCCTTAAGTTTTAGTGGTACTTTACGATCATATAAGATCCCTGACGCGCCTATCCACTTCAACCAACCCGCTTGGATTCTATGTGTCACATCTTTATCAATACCTCCGTCTTTTTGAACTATCGATTCAAGATATTTAAAACACTCACTATGGGAAATATCTTGATCACCCAACTTAATAACGAAGTCATATGTCCTTCTTGTACTGCTAAATTTAAGCTTCATATACTCCGTCTTTGCCCTGCTCAACCTAAACACCTTCTTTTCTAAAGTATCTCGCCAAGATTCAAGTGATATCTTGCTGCTAATTGAGGAGAAAGGCTCGGATCCAGAAACGGGAAAACCCTAAGCGATTGAACGGCTTCACAGTTGCTAGATTCAGCTAGCGCTCACAACGACAACAACACTCACGGCAAGGGCCAACAAGCACCATCGATCGAATTCTTGCCATATTTCATCTTTGAGTTTTTGCAGGGAAAGGGTCTTATCTTGATGTCGGGTGGTAGGGTCTGTAATTACTCAATTAGAGCACCAATGTAATAGGTTGAACTGCTACAAATTCCTTGCCAGAGATGGAGCGGGTGGGCGGCGGCGGTGAACAGATTGGTGGCTGAATAGTAAGGTCGAGGCTCACCGAGAACAACTTTGGTTTAATGAGTAAGAATGAACTAAACTATCTAAAACATACTAAGATACTTCATTATTGCTTAAGAATTGTTTTACAAGCTAATGCCTACATATAATATCTGTACAAATATGTGACCGTTACATAAGTGGGTGTCAGTTGGTACTTTGTTCATTACTCTTTATATACCCGCCTGCTACGTCCACACACCCTGTAGTCCTAATTAGAGCTAATTCAGTGCAATGCTTGAAGAGTATATCCTTGATCAAATAGAAACACAGAACAAGATGCCACATCAATGACATTGTCAAAACAAACCAAATAACGAAGCGCATGAGATATAAATAAAAGCAATTCATGTTAAGAAAACCATAACAATCCGCTTCAAATTCAAAAACTATTAAGACTGATCATGAATGATAACCATGGGAACGAGGAACAAACCTGATTAAACTCAAGGACATCAGAGCAAAATCGAATACGATCGCCCTTATCACATCCAATATCCCTAGATACCCCACAAACTGTAAATCCACCGGGAAGACGAGATCGTCGGCGTTTTCCTCGTCGAGGACCACCAGCCGCCGGCCGGGGTATCCCTTGACATACTTCAAGCGAAAATCGGATGTGAGATCGAACCCTAGACCGAGCATGCGGACCGCCCTATGCTCGGGCGGCTCCCGCTGCTCGCCCTCCATCCCCTATCGCCCGCTAACCCCTGCCTCCAGACAGATGCAAAATTAGTTGGCACTGTAGAGAACTGAGAATGTGATGGAGAAGGAGACGCCAACGCCGGAGAAGAAGATGGGAACGAAGGCCGGCGGCAGTCCAGGTGGGGGATGGAGAAGAATTGCGGGAGTGGGAACTACTGAGACTCTGTCAAGAAATCGGTCTGGCTGTTAGTGTCTGTTGCTTTTCTCCTTGTAGGGATTTTTGCGAGTATGCAGATTAGGAAAATAATATATGCGATAAATTAAAAAAGTGATTAAACTTTTAAAATATTCAAACGTTGGTTTTAAATTTCGGCTCACCTTGGCAGGATGGTGGCGGTCATAAACCCGTGAGTTAAATTGTCATTGGTTAAGAATCACCTAACAAATATTATTCGTTTGAACATAAAAATGGATGAAATTTTTTAAGTGAACATTAACTAAATCTTAAAATTATAAATCCTAAACTCTAAACCCTAATAAAATTAAAAAAATACTTTAATATATGTATTTTTGTCAATTTCAGTTTCATAAGTGTTGCGGTCTAACTCAACGTCTCGGTCGGACCGGAATAACCTGGACCGCCTTAGCTCTCGGAACGGTCGAGCACGCACATAGTCAATAGAGTAAGTTGATTGTACACAATCAGTTTTAACGTGGAAAAATCTCTCAACTGAGTAAAAAATCACGTGACCGGATCTGTGCCGGTCAAACTCCCATATTTTTTGGTTGTTCCAGCTTGTTCGTGAAGTCGAGGGTGACAGGCCACCTCTCGTTACAGCTTTGGAGGTGAGAGAGCACTTAGCACGCGGCGGACGGCAGGCCGTCGCTGGGAGCTGTTACAAATTGCGCTTCGCGTTGGTGGTCTTCGGATAGCGGTTTGTTGATTCTGGATGTGAAGCGGAGTACCTGGACTTGCGGTTGCGGGGGCCACTCGGGACTTGGGAGATTTGGCTTCGTCAGGTAGTTTTTACTTGACTCGCTTGTAGCTCGGGTGCGGCTCGGATGCTGCTCGTAGGAGGAATTCAAAAGAACTTCGAACAGAGGAAGAAGAAGACTCGGAGGAAAAAAGGTAAAAAATGAGGAGTCATGGGGCTCCTTTTATAGGCTCCGGGTGGTGGTTATGGTGGTTACGCGGTTATTCGCACACCATAACCACCCTCATGATTATTTTCGGTATAGTTTAAATGCACGTATTTCACTATTTGAAAACCATTTAAATAAATTACAAAATATTAATTAAATTCCCCCCCCCCCCCACTAACTTGGTGGTGGGTGGTTATGCGTGGATCGGACGGCCGGGAGCGCCCCCCATCGATCGGACGACGGGAGCGGGATTCCACAGGCGGCCAGCGGACTCGCCGCCAAATTCGCCGGCAAGTGGAGGACGACTGACGGCGGCGGGGGAGGGCCCTCGGCCGCTCCCTTTGGCCGCGCGTCGGCGACCGATGGAGGGGTCGGCCCGGGCGGCCGCCTCCTTGGTCGTGCGGGCGGCAAATAGAGGGGGCGGCCCGGGCAGTCGCCCCCTGGGCTGCGCTAGCGGCCGAGGGAGGGAGCAGCCCGGGCGACGCCCCCTTGCGCCGGCGACCGAGGGAGGGGCAGCCAAGGGAGGGGTCGGCCAGGGCGATCATCCCCTTTGGCCGCGCCGGCGGTCGAGCGCGGGGGAGACCCGGGCGGCCGCCCCCCTTGACCGCGCCGGCGGCCGAGGGAGGCGCAGCCCGGGTGGCCGCTTCCTCGGCCGCGGCCGCGGCCGGCGTGGCGAGAGAGGGCGAGTGGTCGGCATCCGGGGAGGAGGTCGGCCGCCCGCCGCCGGCAAGGTAGTTCTCGTGGCGGTTTGCCCATTACGCGTAATGAGTCGGATCGGTGCGCGGGGGATCGGGCGCGCGGTCAATCCCATGATCCCACCTCTTTGGAGGTGAAGATCATTAGTGTGTGGTTATGTGCACACCCAACCTTTATAAAATGGGGGGTCATCCCCAACAATAAGCAATGTTTTGCATGAGATATTTATATTTTTAGAATCTGAGTGATAGTGCATGGGGGGCTCCTGCCACGTGACAGTACTCGATCCGTCTGGGTTGTGTTTTGTCCGCTCCTGACGATTTCGCCCACCCCAGGCGGGCGGGCTTATTTAAAATTATGTTGTTTAATTTACTTTTTAATTATTTTAATTTTTCTGTTTCATAATTTTTTTATTTTTTATTTACATTTATTTTATTATTATTATTATTCAACTTTTCAATTATTTAAACTATTTTTTAAAGAAAATTTTAAAAAAACAAAATGTAATGCACCACATTAGGCTCCGCCGCTGGTGGCGGAGCCGTCAGCGGCTTGCCCGGAGCCCACCGTCGGATTTGCCGGTGCCAGACAAACCCGTCGGGGTAGCCCGACGGCGATCCGGCAGGGCCACTACCGCTGCCGGCCGTGGCCCTGCCGGATCGCCGTCGGGCTACCCCCGACGGGTTTTTCCGAGACCGGCAAACTCGACGGTTGGCTCCGAGCAAGCCGTTGACGGATCGTTGTCGCTCCGGGCTACCCCCGAAGGTCGTCGGGGTCCGACGACCTCGTCGGTGGGCTCCGGGCAGGCCGACGGAGACAACTCAAAGCCGTGAGGAATGTTATGCATATGGGAGAAAATTGGGAGGGAATTAGGAGAAATTTATGAGAGACGTTGTTCACAGACCACCTTCTCCTTGATTCAATGGCTAGATTTTATTTGATGGTATTTCAGAATTATGTGGTATGACAAAGTATTTCTTTGTATATAGTATAAATGACGATTAACATTCTTCTCTAGTATAGTACATTTACGAGACGTGAGTACTATTCTAATGGGCATTAGAGTTTTTTGTGTTCACATTAAAATTTATTAAAAATTGTAATTCGTAAAGGCACCAGGATTTTTCTTGTTACACCACTTTGTTAAAGGATTGTTATATAGAGTTAAATTTTGGACATTGTTAACAACAAATCTCCTTTCGCCGCTAGCAAATAAAAAAACCATCATTTTTTTAAATGGTTTTTGTTTTTATATTTGGCTATTAGCAACGTGAAATTTTTTGGTCCGGGCCCCGGACGAAGATCATTGTCTGGAGACCTCCTGATTGTGACGTGTGACACTTTAAAAATTCATTAAAAAACAGAATCGTTTTGCGCGGGAGTAAGGTTTTTTAGTAGTTATTTTTTTATTTTCGCGGCAGATATCTCCATTATCGTCATTCGTCATTTCTCATGCTTGATTCACTCTTTGCTCACAGCGATTTTTCACATTCTCCCTGCTCAAAATATTCTAATCAGCTAAGCACCATCAGACTCTTGTGAGATCATGGAAGAGGCAAGTCACTTAATCCTTATTCATCATTTGAATCAATCAATTTTTGTTCTTTGTTCAGTTAGCATAAGCACCATGTGCTATTGACTGTCATGTAATGTTGAAGACGAACAGTAGACCTAATTATTTCAGATAAAACTTTGAAACTGTATAATAACGATATAATGCATGAAAGAAAGATAAATTATCTCAAATATTTAATGTAATATCTGAGATAAAAGTTTAATGTTTCAGAAATTTCATGTGATATCCCGGAGAAAACTAGCAGATTTTATCCAAGATATTACATTTAATGGTTGTGATCTTATCTCAGATAAAAGTTTAACCTCAATATTGTCTCAGCAATTTCATGTAATATTCCAGAGAAAAATAGTAGATTTTATCCAAGACATTACATTTACTGACTGTATTCTTATCTCAGATTAAAGTTTAACTCCAATATTTCTGTTTTGTTACAGGTTAGATACAACAAGAGTTTGTTTCCGGTTGTCCAAACAGAAAATGAAGCTCACAAATTGTACTGTGATTATGCGCATAACATTGATTTTAGTGTTCGAAAAGAACACCGAATTTTATTGTCAGGTACAAACCTTATAAAATTAAGGGAGTTTTGTTGCAGTAAAGCTGGAATCAAAAGATCACCTAAAGTTCCTGAAAATGAACTCAAATATCAAAAGATGGATGATAGAACAAATTGTCCCGTGAGGATTGTCTTTAATGCCGATAAACAAGGTCAAAATCTAGTAGTCGAAAAATTCATCGAGGAACATTACCATGAACTTGCAACTAAGAAAGATCAACATATGCTTCGATCTTATAGGGTTATTACTGAGGGAAAAAGTGATGTATTGAAATCCATGACTGAAGCTAGAATAAGGACATCGGATGCATATAATTATCTAGCTGACGAGGTTGGAGGGACAGAAAATGTGGGATTTTCAAAAAGTGATGCATACAACTTCATAGTTAAAGAGACGAGTACAAGAGTTAATGGTGGAGATGCTGCAAGCCTTCTCCAACAATTGAAGTCTCGTGCAATGGATGATGGTGTGTTCTCCTACGAGATCCAAACTGATGAGTCAAACAGGTTGACTAATTTCTTATGGATGGATGGGCCATCAAAAATAGACTATGAGTGTTATGGCGATGTGATAACATTCGATTCTACATACAGAATGAATAGGTACAACCTTGCATGTGCCCCATTTATAACGGTCAATAATCATCGGCAAAATACTGTTGTTGCAATAACATTCATATCACAAGAGACTAGAATCTTTTATATGGGTTTTTAAAACTTTATTAAAATTTGTTTCTGGCAAGCAACCATTGACCATTTTTACAGACCAAGACCAAGCTATGATGGTTGCTATTAAAAGAGTTTTGATCAAAATCTCTCATCGATTATGTCAATGGCATATTGCCAAAAGGCTCCAACTAAAGTGCCAACATTTAATGTTGATGCAAGTGTCTGGTCTATGTTTCATGCTTGTTTAAGTAAGTGTGACTCTAGTACTAAGTTTGAATTAGCTTGGAGCCAAATGATATTGCATGGAAACCTTAGTGAAAACAGATGGCTAAGTTATTTAAATAAAATAAAAGAGAAATGGTCCACAGCCTTCAACAAAACTATCCTAGATCATGGGATGTTGTCGACACAGAGAAGCGAGTCCACCTACAATGTTTGTCATGCTATTACTAAGGCCACATGTACCCATGTTGATTGTTTTAGCAAACTCAAAAAAATGATTATAAATGGACGTGAAAAGGCTCTTCAAGAATATTTCAAGTGTCGGCAAGCTACCATACCAGTAAATGCCAAGAATTGTCCGATTCTTAAGCAAGTGTCCAAAAAAACTCTCTAAGATACAACAAAGTTCTCTCACTCGCAATTACAACTACAAATATTTTATCTCCAAAACAAAATAACATAACAAATCATATTATGAGAGAAAATCAAAAGAGCGAAGATTTTGGGTTCCTTCAATGTCTGAAAATATATCTTCAATGATATCATACCAATGGAATACTGATCTGAGATACAACTATTACCATCTCATATACAATTAAATTTCCTAATACAAAACTATAATAGCTCGGGATACAACTAGTATAATCTCGGATAAAAAAACTCTCTAGGATACAACAAAGTTCTCTCACTCGTAATTATAACTACAAACATCTTATCTCCGAAACAAAATAACATAACAAACAATATCATGAGAGCAAATCAAAAGAGTAAAGATTTAGGGTTACTTCAATGTCTAAAAATGTACCTTCAATGCTATCATACCAATAAAATACTAATCTGAGATATAACTATTACCATCTCAAATACAATTAAATTTCCTAAGACAAAACTATAATAGCTCAAGATACAACTAGTATAATCTCGAATAAAAAAACTCTCTAGGATATAATAAAGTTCTCTCACTCGCAATTACAACTGCAAACATCTTATCTCCGAAACAAAATAACATAACAAACAATATCATGAGAGAAAATCAAAAGAGTGAAAATTTAGGGTTCCTTCAATGTTTGAAAATGTACCTTCAATGTTTGTCGATGTTGAGGATGTGAAGTTTCAATGGTTGGAGGAGAAAATGATGGGCAAGGAGAAGAGAGTGAAGTTGGGGGAGAAGCTTCGTCGTCGCCTAGGAGACAAAAAGAATTGTCTCGGGAGACAGACAGATTCTTTTTTTAATGAATTTTTAAAGTGCCACGTGTCACAATCAAGTGGGCCCCGGACGATGATCTTCGTCCGGGGCCCGGACCAAAAAATTCGCGTTGGAAACCCCCCTCGGACCTCACTCTGTTTTAACTGAATGCGACTGAAAATGTTTAACAAATATTTTAAAATAAAGTAGCCGATCTCCCAGCTCTTCTTTTCCCGAGCTCTATCCTTTTCCCTCTCCCTCTCCCCTCTCCTTTTATAGATCTCTCTCACGCAGCTCTTCCAGCCCTCAGCAAACTCTAGCAAGAAGCCGATCATCGGTCGCCTACCATCTTCCATCTCTGGAAAGAAGCCGATCTCCGGCCGTTCATTGACTGTGTCCCGTCTTCCTCCGCCCCTTTCGAGTGCGGTGTTCCCGGTGATCTTCGTTCTTTGGGAAAGAAGTAAAACAACCAATCGTTCTGCATTCCAAGAGCTGCTTCTCGCTGCTTCCTCCAACAGTGGAAGGCGTTACATCGTCTCGGGCAAGCGAGGATCAATGTCTTCTTTCGCAAGTTAGGAGTGTCCTCTGAAACTCTTTGTAAAGCTCAGGCATGCAAACTTAATCGACTACTGGTTGTTCTCACCATTGCTTCTTTGATGATTACCTCACTGTTTTTCTCCCTATTCCAGTCATGCTGAGTTAATTTCATTCAACTTTACTTAATTGTCTTCAATTATCTGTCTTTCACATGTTTGATAAAATGCTTAAATGAGCCTTAACATTTTTGGCATTCTTCATTTTTAAAACCTTCTTTGCATCCAAAAGATTTTGATGTATGGAACTTGAGAATTGAGGTGAATTTTTTTTGGATTGATTAAAAATTAGGCATATGTTGTATATATATATATATATATATATATATATATATATATATATATTTCATGTTATTGCAAAGGTAAAGTCTTGTTTTTACATAGTGTGCTATCAACTAAAATTATGGTTATAATTACTCACCACTTGCTTGAATTTTGTGCTTTTCTTGGATTTTGAGATAGATTTAAGGAAGGGATCGATTGAGCTGGGCATTAATCTTGGTGATTGTGTGAATTTATTGCATTTCTGTACTATTGTATGTATTGAGTAATTATAGGCTTGTGGTGAGGATTTATTATAGTGTGGAATCAAGCCATTCGACACTATGCTCCAATTATAAGCATAAAATTCATATGCATTCGGAAGTAGGAATATCTTTCAATATGTTTGCTAGAAATCTAATTACTCAAAATTCTATTTTTTTCTATAGGAAGAGGGATGACATAATGCATTAATTAATACATGCATTATATGCAGCCAAACATATACATACTTATACCTATTCTCATACACAAACATGCTTGAGTCTTATGTACATTGATCTCTTATGCAAATGGTTCACTTTATTGGTTTTTCTACTCATCGCCTGAGGATGAGGTTCTTCTATACACCACTTTATATCTATATATTTATTTTTTTCTCTCGTCTAACTTATTATGTTTTTTGTCTTTGTTTTTTAATATGCTCATATTTTGGGTCTGTCTAGAACTAGAAGGGGAGGGGAGGGTGCTAACCATTGATTCATGTGTTTATTTAAAATATTGGTAGTTAGGTGATTCTGTATTAACAATCTACCCACTGGAAACCACCCTTTTCATCACCTTTTGGTGAGGGGTTCCATGCACGTATGCAAATTTAGGACTTCACAAGTCCTAAAGAGAAAGTCATTACCCTTATCGATCGCTTAGGAGTCATGCCCTTGTTCTTTGATCCGGATGGAACTGAGTATCACAACTTCCTTTCCGCAGATCTAGCGTTGACTGGAAATTCCGATCACAAGCACACCTTGGATTCGCTTCTCCCCTTAGCCTTCTGGACTTTCTTCCTCCTCTTCCCTCAAGAGCTCAAGAACTAAGAGAGAAAGTGATAGAGGTAAATGATAATAACATCTCAAATCCAGCCCTTAAAAACAAGCTACCGCTGCGTGGTATCTAAGGCGGTCGCCGCTTAGCCCAATGGACATCTTTCTGTCGCCCAAAGCAGCCTCCACCGCACTGCCACATGGCAAGCTACCGTCGGTGTTAACTCACTACCGTCGAGTGGTACCTTCCCGAGGCATATGTCAATTTAATCAGCTAGCGTCGCGCGTTAGCGCACTATCTCCGCCCATTAGTCACTCAATGCTTCTTCCCAAGCGTTGAGTGTGTCGAGTGATAATGTCACGCGCTAGCTTTCTACCACCGCACGGTAAACCTCTCTATGCTTCGTCGAGAGCGTTGAGAGCATTGACCGCTACTGCTGCGCGATATCTTTCTATCGCCAGGCGGTAACAACCTGAGCCCTTGGTCTTTTAATTCATTGAGCTATCGCCGATAATCAGACTATCGCCGCGCGATAACCTCCAATGACTAATTCCCATATTTTTTAGGATTTTTGGGGCATTACAATTCACCCCTCCTTTAAGAGATTTCATCCTGAAATCCACAATAAATTTAGAAGTACAGAATATAACAAATGTACCTCAATGAAACAGTTCAGGGAACTCATCGCGCATGGTCTGCTCACGCTCCCATGACAGCTCCTCACGGCCACAATTGTCCCACCGGACTTTGATCATTCGAATCTCTTTGTTCCTTAGTCGCTTCACTTCCGAGTCCTCGAAACAAATGGGCTTGACCTTCATCGTCAACCCACTATCGACCGGAACTTGTTCCACAGCAACCACTTGCGTTGGCTCTTGCACAACCTTCCGCGGTATGGATATGTGAAAGAAAAAGGATAGATACTACTCTAGAGGGGGGTGAATAGAGTAATCAAAAATTGCACTAGCAAAGTTGACTGTCTACTCAACTCCCTTGGAGTTAATTGCGGAATGAAGGTTATAGATATTTGAGAAGTAACCCTAAAGCCTAATATAAGTGTTGTGCACAAAAGGCATCCAACTGTAATTACAGTTAAGGCTTGGAATCCTAAACAACAACTAGCAATCCTAGTTACAATCTAATCACAGCCAATCAGCACAGAGAATTAATTAAACAATCCAGACGACACAAGGAATTTATAGTGGTTCCCCAAACAACTTGGGTACGTCCACTCTTCTACCAACAAGGTAGGAATCCACTCAGGTTTTTGATCAGATGCCCTGCCACCAACAAGATCTGCTTCAGGTAGATCTAGAAACCCTTTAGACTTTTGATCAGGTGTCTAAAACCAACACAGGTTTTTGATCAGGTGCCCTGCCACCAAGGTATACTTTTGAAGGGAGTAATAACCCTTTACAGGAGGGGAAAGGAGGTTAAGATGTCTTCTCTATTTTACAATAGATTAGAGAAGCACAAGAACTTGCACTGAGCTAGAAAGCTCTAAAGAATCAAGGCTCCCCCTGGCTAAAAGAATGTCCAGGTGAAGTCTTGCTTTAGTGCAGAAACACTTCAGAAAATCTGAAGGAAAAATCTACAAGAAGATAAAGAATATGAATTGAAATTTCTTCTTCAAGCAGCTATCTTTTTCTTCTTCTTCTTCAAAAAGGCTCTGAGTGTAAATCTTCCTGTAAGCAGGAGAACTCAGGTTGAAGAAGAGTGAAGAGCTAAAACTTCTTCTCAGTTGGATGTGAACGAGCTGAGAGCAGTTGAAAACTGTAAGTTCTAAGCTTGAATGCAGCTGTTAGCTTTTGAACTCCTTTTTCCTGAATGAACTGGTTTTTGACTATGTGAACTAGTTTATTTCTTTCTTCAAAGAATTCTTTATATAACAGCAGCAACAACGACTCTCATATGAGTTTGAATCTTGTCTTCTACTGAAATCTGCAAGCTGGGCTGCAAAAAGCATAAAGCAAAACAAATACTGTAGACAGATATCCTATAAGAGGATAAAGCTTTCTAAGAAGCTGCAAATAACTCTGATGAAATAATACTAGAGAAAGTCATATCAGAAAAGACTCTTTACGGCCAAGGAAGACTTTCTGAGTCTAACGGCTATAAAGGACAGCCTGGCAGATAAAGCAGAAATCATATCTCAGCTAATAAGACAAACAACTTTGTCAGAAAAGATTGGCTCATGCATAAGGAATGAAGCAGATATTGCATGGAAATAATATCATAAAATTTATTCAAACAATCTTTTATAAAATATGCCAAAATAAATATGAAATAAATCACATCATAGAAGATGACAAAATTATCCAAAACATACAGCAAAATGTCGAACGACCCTCGGAGATCGTCGACCGAAGCACGGAGATCGTCGACCTATCAGACAGATAGTCAAACGATCCAGATAGTCGAACTATCAAAGAAGATAGTCGAACTACCACAACAGATAGTCGAACTATCAGGACAGATAGTCGAGCTATCAGATAGTCGAGCTATCAGATAGTCGAGCTATCAAATAAAACAGATAGTCGACCTATCAACAGATAGTCAAACTATCAAAGAAGACAGATAGTCGAACTATCAGATAGTTGAACTATCCAAGCAGATAGTCGAACTATCAAAGAAAACAGATAGTCGACCTATCAACAGATAGTCGAGCTATCAAAGAAAGCAGATAATCGACCTATCAAATAGATAGTCGAACTATCAAAGCCGACAGATAGTTGACCTATCAAACAGATAGTCGAACTATCAGATAGTTGAACTATCCAAGCAGATAGTCGAACTATCAAACACAAAAGATAGTCCAACAGATAGTCGAACTATCAACGCAGACAGAACGTCGACCAACTGATAGACGATCGTCGATCAGCCGATAGACGATAGTCGAGCGGCGTTCGACCATAGTCGAACGAAAAACAACTAACCAAAAATAACATCTGGAAAAGTGACGCCTCTAAAACTAGAGCAACAAACTAAACAACTAACCTTGACCATAGATAACTCTTGGGTCAAGAGACTAAAAGAGAAGACTGAACTCAAATCAAAACTAGGGTACCAACAATCTCCCCCTATTTGAGTTAAGTCTCTCAACAATTAAATACAAAACTAAATACAGAAAAATAAATAAAATGCATGAAGAGAAATAACTAAGCAGATAACATCAATCAATCAGATAAGCAAAAAACTGTCAATCAATGAATTTTTAAGATGCTTCAGAGTTAGATTTAGGATCAGAAGAACTAGGAACAAAATTGTTGGGTACATTGGAAAATGTGTACCTGATTTGAAGAAGCCCAACTTAGCTCAATGATATACATCAAAGTGTATTTGATGTTGTTTTGAGTTGACATGTGCAGGTGAAGAAGTATTAAAGAATGCAGAAAAATATTCTAAGTCCACATGTCGACACCTGAAGAAATTGTGTCGACACTTCAGAATATTTGTGTCGACACTTCAGAATATCAGTGTCGACACAGAGAAAGATAGTCGACCACATATATGTCGACACTAGGAAGCAGTGTCGACACAAAAAAAATAGTCGACTTCAACTATGTCGACACTGGGAAGCAGTGTCGACACATAAAGAAAATCGTCGACCTCAGCACTGGGAAGCAGTGTCGACACCGTGAAAGATAGTCGACCAGAGAAGGTTAGTCGACACCGTGAAAGATAGTCGACTAGTGAAAGATAGTCGACTAGTGAAGGTTAGTCGACACCGTGAAAGATAGTCGACTAGTGAAAGATAGTCGACCAGAGAAAGATAGTCGACTCACAGAAAAAGATAGTCGACCACAACTGTGTCGACACTGGGTGGATGTGTCGACACTAGAAGACTGTGTCGACACATATTAGCAGAAGTCGACTATGCTTGTGTCGACACCAGAAGACTGAGTCGACACATTTTGGCAGGATTGAAGATTGCTGTGTCGACACCTGAAGGCTGAGTCGACACATGCTGAGTTCTGAATCTACAACAACTGTGTCGACACACAGGACTTGTGTCGACACACTGCAGAGTCTAGACCAAGTTATTTTCTGAAGAAGCTGTGTCTACTTAAAGGCAACTTAGTCGACATCATCAAAGACTGTGTCGACACCAAAGTCACTTGTGTCGACACAGATAGACAGATTGGTCTCGACACTTTCTAACTGACTGTCTCGACATTTTGCTGTCCAAGGCTAAGGTACAAGAACTGTTTGAAGACTTGACAGCTGTGGGTTGCCACCGTTTAACTGAAGCTGTCAGACCTGTCAGAAAACAGTTAGAAACCGGATCAGCCAGTTACCATGAAGAAAGTCTATAAATAGACACATTCAGAAGGAATTAAAAAAAGCAGCTAAGCTAAGAAAAATAATAGAAGAAGATCTAAGAAGAAGAAACAGAAGGATTACGATCCTGTTGAAGTTTCAATTCAAGAAAGTGAAAAAGAAGATCTTCATCAGAAGGTCTAAGAAGAAGAAGTCTAAAGTATCAAAAAGGTGTTGGATAGAGGGAGATCCAGTCATCTTGAAGAAGAAGAAGGAAGCCATCAGTGGTTTCTCAAGAAGCTGTTTGGAAATCAACTCAGCTAAGTTCAGATTCAAGAAGCTTTGAAGAAAGCTCAGATTCAGTTGATTTCATCAGCTGATCAAGAAGTGTCTTGTCCTCTTCTCTCTCAACAAAGACAAGACATCAAAATATCTTTTTCTAAATTTCTGTAGGATCTGTTTACACAGATCTGAGTTGTAAGCCTGTGTTATAAAGGCTGAGTGTAGGAGAGGTGATCTCTGAGTGGTAGGGCTATTTGCCTGAGTGTAGGAGAAGTTATTCTCTGAGTGGTAGGCCTTGAGGCAAGGCTGAGGTAGGGCTGTTGAGCCTGAGTTGTAGGAACCTATCCTGGTTCTGAGCTGTAGGATCTGAGGATCTGAGTATAGTGGAAGTTTGGCCGAATCTAGCATATTGCTAGATAGGTGAAGGGGGAAAGTGGATGTACCCAGACCTTGGGGAACCACTATAAAACATTGTGCAATCTGTGATGCTTAGTTGTTTGTGAATGCTGTGCTAGATGTTTTAAATTGTAATTGAATTCTGCCTAGATTTATAGACAAGAAATTAGAACCTATTCACCCCCCCCCCCTCTAGGTGTTTAGGTTGTCTTGAAAGTAAAACTATCAAGTGGTATCAAAGCGAGGTTCCTCAAAAAGGACTTAACAGTCTGAGGTAGATCTGATAGGCAGAATCAAGATTCAAAAAGATGGGTTCTGGTGAGAATCATAAGGAGCTAGGGTCTATGAAATTACCCATATGCAAGAAAGAAATTTTTGGAATTTGGAAAGAAAGAGTCAGATTGTTTATGGAGGCATCTGATCCAAGGATTTACATCACAGTACAGGAAGGCTCCTTCATACCAATGAAGGTATCAGTTCTTAATGCAAATATCCAAACTCCAAAGAGTTATTCAGAGATGACCAAGGATGAAATCATCTTGGCAACCCTGGATAAAAGAGCTCAGAACATTATTGTTAGTGTCATAGATGATTCAACATTTCAGAATCTGATTCACTGCAAGACCTCCAAAGAGATGTGGGACACATTGATTGTCTACATGGAGGGATCTGAAGAAGTAAGGCAGGACAGGAAGTCTATGCTCAATCAGGAGTATGAAAGTTTTAGACAAGGAAAATCTGATAGCATAACTGAGTGCTACAAGAAATTCTATAGAATTGTGAATGAGCTTATGTACTATGGAAGAGTCTTCAGTACTTATGAACTGAATGACAAATTCTTGAGATCCTTAACAAAGGATTGGGACACAAAGATCTGTGCCATAAGAGAAGTGGCTAAATTGGCAGAGATATCTCCTCCCACCTTGTTTGGAAAGTTGTTATCCTATGAAATGCAACTTATGGTGAGGAAGGAGGAGGAAAAGAATTCAAGAGGAGAGCATAGAGAAAAGACTGTGGCATTCAATGCAGAAGCCACCAGAAAGAATAGGAGGAAATCCCCATCTCCTCCTAAGGAAGTTGCAGAAGATAGTTCTGAAAATTCAGATAAGGGTTCAGAAAGCTGTGATTCAGATGCAGACTTTGCTGCATTCACAAGGCAATTCCAGAGGTTCTTGAAAAAGAAGCAATGTAAGTCTAGGCCTTCCACATCACAGCAAGTTGATGACTATTATCAGAAGAAAAGGTCATCAAGGAAAGAGAAGAGCAGATCAAAGCCCAGCAAAGCCACTACTTCAAAGATTGTCTGTTATTGTTGCAATAGGCCTGGACATGTAGTGGCTGACTGTCCTGATAAGAGAAAGGAATCTTCAGACAAAAAGAAGACTTATCAGAAAGGCAAGAAGGAGAAATCCTTTGTTGCAAAGAAAGATAAGAGTCTAACAGACCAGTCAACTTCAGAGTCAGAATCTGAAGCTGAAGCATATATTGGACTATATGCTGCATCTGAAGAAGAGGAGTTTCTGCAGTTGCTAGACTCCATCAATGAACAAAAGGATCATCAGTGTATGGGGCTGATGGCAGGATCAGAAGAGGACATATGCCAGAATCAGTCTGGTCATAATAAGGTACAATGTCCTTCTATTACATCTGTTTGTTGTACAAGTGAAGAATCAGCTACATCTGCATCAAGTGATGTAGATGCATCTGAATCTGAAAGAGATGTCTATCAATTGATAGACAAGTATGTGGATTTGTTGCAGGCCCTTAAGAAAAGCAAGAACCTGGTTAAATCTCAGGCTCAGGAAATTGCTGAACTAAGGGTTGCTACAACTGAGTTAGAGAAAGTTATTGATCAAAAATTAAATGAAATTTCCAAGCTGAAGAATATAACTATTATTCAGATGGGCACAATTAATTATACTAATGATCAAGTGAAGAGTCTGGAGGCCAGACTTAGAATTGAAAGGGATTTAGTGGCTAGTTACTCTAAGCCAAAATCTGTCTTACCCTTGATAGATGAATTTGTCACTCAAAAGAGTAAGGCTGGATTAGGATTTAAAGGTAACTCCAGGTCTGGCAGATTCAAGAGGAAAGGCAAAGCTCCTGTTCAGCCACTAAATCTTTCAGTCCCATAAAGTTTAGTAAGGTGAAAGTGCCTTCTAACAAATATGATCATGAAGATATTCAAGGTTATATTAAGACTAATGTTCTGAAGAACAAGGGTGTAAATGCAAGCAGGTCTACCTATGGTCATAAACCCAATGGTTTTAAGAAATCAGTAGGTGAAGTTGCTGCAGCACCAGCAATCACTACTAGAAAAATGGTTTTTAGCCACGGTTTCTTTTGCCACGGGGAAAAAATCATGGCTATAGTGAGTATTAGCCACGGTTTTATTCCGTGGCTAATACTGGACTTTTAGCCACGGTTTGTGAACCGTGGCTAAAAGTCTAGTATTAGCTACGGTTTGCCTGAACCGTGGCAAAAGGTCGTGGCATCGTTTAGTCCCACACCGCCAAAACAAAATGAATTTTTATAGGAATTTATTTAATTAATGAAAATAAATATGGCGGCGGCGGCGGTGGCCGAGCGGCGGCGGCGGCGGCGGCGGCGGCCAGGGGGCGGAGGCGGCGGCCGGGCGGCGGCGGCGGCGGCCGGGCGGCGGCGGCGGCGGCCGGGCGGCGGCGGCGGCGGCCGGCGGCGGCGGCGGCGGCCGGGGGGGCGGCGGCGGCGGCCTGAATTTTTTATGTTATGAGTGGCCTTTTAACCACGGCAATTAAACCGTGGCTAAAAGTCCACTATTAGCCACGACAATGAACCGTGGCTAAAAGTCCAGTATTAGCCACGGTTTTGGACTTTTAGCCACAGTTTGGACTTTTAGCCACGCTCGTATTGACCACGCCCATTTTCCGTGGGCAGACCGTGGCTAAAAGTCTTTAGCCATGGTTTTGGATTTTTTTTAGCCACGTGCGGCTATCGGCCGTGCTCAAAGTCATTTTTTTTAGTATGAATGAACAGAAAATCTTCTGACAAGGATGTTATCCTCTTAATGGCAAGG